>JAQHUG010000001.1:20612058-20644194 GCA_028555095.1 Dicrostonyx torquatus | reverse complement strand
GAGGCATTACCATCCCTGACTTCAAACTCTATTACAAAGCTACAGTATTGAAAACAGCTTGGTCTTACCAACTTCTTAAGCTATAAATCTAATCACCCTTATTTCTCTATGATTCCACCCAAAACACACACACAAAATCCACACATACACACACACACACACACACAAGCACACATCACCACATACAGTATCACCAAGATCCTTTGTTTATAAAGTTTACGTGTCACTCAGAATGGTCCACTTTGTATTCCCACTACAACTCCCCTAATCTAAGGGAGTCATCAGTTACTAGACACCAGCACCTTTCTGCGCCACTGTCATGGCTTATAGGCTACTTTCACTCATTGTCTTCTCCAATCCTTCTTGTGAAGCACAAATGTCGTCATGCTTGTTCAATACTTACAAGCCAACAGCTGTTTCCTGTTGACTTTGATGGAATCAAATTCCATAGTCCCTGCCTGGCTGGAATCTACTGGTGCTGCCTCATCTGTCACTGCTCTCTAATCTGCACGCACCACAAGCTTTCTGCATTCTTTGTAGCTCATCACTTACCCTCTGTCTTCCGCCCTTCTGCCTGGACATGCCTAAACAGCTCTGCTCTGCACAGGAATTCCTGTAAGTAAAAGCTTTACGTTTTTCCTTTCTCCTGGAAACCAGACCTCCATCTCAGCACACATCTAAAATGCTATCTTTTCTCTTCTAATTCACTTATCATGACAACTTCCACACACATAATTACCTGCTTACTCTCTTTCCCACCTAGCTGCACAGTCATTGAAGACCTTGGCATTTTGTATGCAGTCAAAACTTCAAAATCTATTTATTAAAAATAAATAGATGGCTCCACAGTACTGAAAGAATATAATTATTTATTGGATAAATGAATTTTGAAATAGTTATATAAAATCAAGGAAGAATTATTTGAATTGTTGCTATGTTAATCATTTCAGCCATTCATCTGGAGAGTCCCTTCACATCCTGCAATATGAGATATAGTAAAAGTATAAAGGGCATTTATACATCAGAACTTTAGGCAGATGATTCATGTTTATATTAACTAAAATAGGTAGTCCTCCTTTTAAGACTCTGATTTCACATGTGCATTGACTTCATAGCCATACGTATGATTTTAGAAAATATGAAAAGCTGTTTTTCACAAGTAGATCTATTTGCCACTAAATTTTTGGCAAGAGAGAAACTGCAGTTTCCCTGGATTCCTTCTTCTGAACTCATTTGCAATCCAAATACTTCTTTATATGGAATTAATATGAATTGTTCACTGTATAAATAATCTCATAAGAGAAAGAATAAACTGTAAAACCTTGTGCTTGGCCATTTCTGTATATGCTAGAAAATACAAGCTGACTGAAGAATGTCACAGAGGTAGATGTGGCTTAATTGTCAGTGTGAGCCAAACGGTGTAGTATGACAGCTAGAATGCTTGATGCTCAGTTATACATGGATTTTAGAGGAAACATACACCCCCATATGCAAAGGTCATTTCAATTCAATCCTAAAATAATGGAACCTAAATTATTAAGTAGAATCTGCTTCAGATCCCTAGAATTAAACCAGAAGCCAATTAACTGCTTAGTGCTGTGGGGGTATCATGAACTAATTGTTTCAAACTCCAGGGACAAGGTGCTTTCAAACCCAGTTCTAAAAATAATGATAACTAAAACACAGAGAGTCTTATAATATTTTGTTTCATCCCAGGTTATTTATTGAGCCCATGGTTATCCTTGTGTGGAAGTGCAGGCTGTGATAGGGTGGAAAGGTGAAGACATAAAATAAACAGTGAAAAGACATTTCTTTAACATAAGTCAATACCCTTGATTAGAGAAAATTGGGGGGAAGAAGAGGAAAAGGAGGGAGGAGGGGAGGGAGGGAGGGAGAGAGAGAGAGAGAGAGAGATCATTTTACCCTTGCTGACATAAGCTATGTGGGTAACACACAAGTATTTCTATTTTCTGCCATCCACTGGAGACCTAGTAGTTGCCAAGGGCATCTCACATTTTCTCCATGTGACTGAAGATTGTGATGTTTGAAGGTCATCTTGTAATTCTGCTATGATATTAGCTCTGCTAACTAAAATTTGGACCTCATCCATTCCTTCATTTCTGTCCAGTTCTTCCACTATACTCTTTCTCTGGGAGGAACTATGTTTGTCCTTTAAACTTATGTTTTCAAGCCTTTGCTTGGTTCAGCTCTTTACCTTCCTGGAATGTTGAAGTCTTGAGCAATGACAGACAAATATAGCACTTTCTTCTCAAATGGGGAGTCTATCATCACTTATGGCCTGAATTTGAAGAAAAACTATCTTCTGTAAAATCTAAAAACCATCTTGACCAAGGCTGAAAATGATCCCCTAAAATTAAAACCAGAAGGATCTTCTGTGCTTTATTCTTTCCATCATTTGGCACTAGTAATAAATTCCTTCCATCCTTCTTTATCTCCATGACCACACACCTGCCTGGTTCTCCTTAAACTTCATGGAGAGATAAACCCCCAATTCTCTGTTGCGGCTAAAGCAGGCACTCCCAGCAAGTCCCATGTCACTGCAAAATTTGCCTATGACTTCAAGCCTTTTTTAACATGTGTTGTGGTTTCCTACAACATCTGGACTTTCTCCTCTGTTTGTACCTAGACATCCTTCTAGGGTACCATGCTCACTATTCACGTAGCACCCTGTCAATTCAGCTTTGATGAAGGACCTTCAACTTTGGCACATGCAAAATGGAAGTGGTTTTGTTCTCTGCCTTCCACACACCCCACCACATGATTAGTCTTTCCTGTCATAAACAAGTTAACAAAGGTTATGTAGTCTCTCATATTCCTCTTCTAATCATGATGGTTGGCTCTACCTCCTTCAATATCTGTGTCTCTCTCTGTCTCTCACATTTTGTGAGAAGGCACAATGCTTTTACAATTTCTTCACCATGTACATCTGTGTGACTGTACTCTCTCCTGTATTGTATTTTTCAAATCAAATCTTTACTAGAAGATACTTTAAAAAACACAGTTTGTAGTATGAGGTGCGGGCTGTGGGGGCTACGGGTTCCCAGGTGCCTGGCTCCTGGCCGTGGGTCTGCTTTTGGCCCTGGCTAGCTTACACCAGGAATAATTACATACAAAATGTATTCATTTAAATTACTGCCTGGCCCATTGGTTTTAACCTCTTATACATATTAGTTTAACCCATTTCTAATAGTCTGTAAGTCACCACAAGGTAGTGGTCTTACCGTGAAGATTCTAACCAAAGTCCATCTTGGGCTGGAGAAACAGGTCGTCTTCTACACTTCCTTTCTTCCCAGCCTTCTCTGTTCTGTCTACTCCGCCCACCTAAGGGCTGCCCTATCAAAAGGCCTAGGCAGTTTCCTTATTCAACCAAAGAAAGCACAGAAATACAGAAGGACCCTTCTACACCAACAGTTGAACATACTGTTATCCAGGATCATTCCAACTCTTGGCTATATAGTAGTCAAAACTGAATCATTGTTGACCTCCACAGCCAGGATGTCTTTCATCAGTAAGTTTGGAGTGAGCCTAAAGATGACCATTCTAGACATGAGAATGAAAACCACAGACTACAGATACATTGTCTACCCTAAAAAATACATTTCAAAATCCATTGTGTGGTGTTCAGAGTACTGTCAGTATAGCTCTCCAGCCATATCTTTTTTATCACTGATATCCAAATCTTCCATAGGAATTCCAAAACAACCAAATGGATGCCAAACCCACTAAATGGATGCTAAATACATTGAAGTTCTGCCCCATGCCTTGCATTTTCCTTTTTTGTAAATTCTCTCTTTCTTACTTTGCTTACCTGTTTACAAGTCACTCACTTTTGGGCTCAAGAATGCATGCCACTCACTGAGATTCTCCCAATACTGCTTGATCTCTTTCTCATATAGCTGTAATGGCAGAGCTAGCCATTCACTTTGTTGGACCACACCTAGCAACTGAAACTACCCTTATCATAGAAAAGGCTCACTTTACCTTAGTTTCCTGTTTTCTGTTTAAGCTCTAAGGTCTTCTTGGCAGAGACTGTCTCATTAGTGTATATGTGCCTGGCATTTAGAGGAACAATGTCTTATTGTACACAGTTAATATTTGATCACTGAATGAGAACAGATGGATAGATATGATAAACCAGTCTTTTAAAGTATCCTACACTGGCCCACATACATTTCTATTTAGGCTGATGTAAAGAAAGCTTATGCATTTGAAAGAGAAAAACAAAACGGAACTCAAGAGCTTTATATCTTTTCAGTGAAAGATAAAATGTGGAAAGTCATTCAGGGACAACTAAACTCATAGTGCCCTTGTGTTTAATGAAGACACATACCAAGAATAATTTGGCTAATGGAATATTAGGCCACATAAGTGGCTAGCTAGCATTTCTCTAAGAACAAAAAGGCTCTAGCAATGTATTCTTGGCAATGCCAAAGAAAGCCAACATGGATTTACGATGCATACACTGTGCTTAAATAGAAAGCATCTAGGCCGTTCTTACAAGGAGCAGAAACAATTCACTTTAAATATGGCAAGGAGTGGGAGGAAGGATTAGCCCTGAATATAAATTATTAATGGACAACTAAAATAAAATCTACAGGTCCTTTTTAGGCTTGTCAGTGACATAAATCTCTTTATTTTTTTTATAACATACTGCCTAAGTGTGTCATATAGCTCATTTATTTATGCATTCATTATTTTTAAAAGTGTAACATAAAATACAATTGCTACAATAGGGATATTATGAGAAGTATGGCAATGGATTCAGACTGTCCCTGACATCCAACCTGTAAACACCAATGCAGTATTGTAGTTACACTGAGAAAGACAAGTCTGTGAGAGACGGCATACTGCATACCTGGATGATTACTATTCCTGTTATTTACCACTGAGCACCAGCACAGACCCTGGGCCAAGATAGCAAGAGTCTCTATGTATTCCCTAAATACTTCCTAGGGCTGGAAACATCTACAGTTAAGCTTTATCAGATGTTTAGCACCCTTATGAGGAGACCCTCCTTAAACAGCACTTAGTTCTGTTCTGTCATCCCTCCCCATATTGAAAACAAAATGGAATAGGAAAAAAAAATAGAATGGGATCCTTAAATTTTACCTGCGATGGTTAATATTCACATGCTACTCACACAGCTCACTACAGCTTATTTGTGAATAGTCATGGTACTTTAGAATCAGTTGCCAAAGAAATAAGTATAACTTAAATTAATGTGATCTAGTGATCTACTGGTCAATAAATTGTATTGTCTGGGCTGAAATCTCATAGGACCTCATGTGCACAAGATAATGTTTAATTTCTACCAATACTCCTGTTTTGTGGGAAACTAATTACAAACATTTATTGTGGACAAACAAGAAATAATAAAAAATAGGCTGAAACGAACTTCCTAGTTTTGTTTCTTAATTGTGTTAACAGGATATTTAATTTATAAGTTTATTAATGTAACTAAAACTTGTTTTTTAAATACAAAATACTGATAAACCACAATGTCTTTTTGTCAATTTACAGTGGGGCCTAAATGGTATGACAGAAACGTTTCTATTATCTTCTCAGAGTCATTCCATAAGACACACACTTATGTAAATCCCATATCTATCTCCATCAAGACTATTTCCATCCTTGTTCTGTCTAGTCCATTCTGATGACATCAGAATTTACCTCTTGGTCTATCTTCAACATGTGATTAACTGTTTAGCCAGGGTTATTGAGTTATCTTTAAAAAAACTCAAATAATGATTTCACTTTCTTCCTTGATCACTCTAATGGGATTTTGTTGCTCCAAGGAGAAAAGCCTATAAAGACTTTTCAAAAATAAAAACTTCAAGATTTAATAGTTAGCAACCTGGGGCTCTCAAACAATTCTAAAATAATATGTACCAATTGAACAGATATAACAAATAAAAAGTTGGTACACATATAGAAAGAATTCAGTAAATCGTTATATGTGGGGGTTAAATAAACCTCACTTGGTTCATTGTCTTTAATTTCTTCAAGTGGTGATAAATATTTTAAAGTAATAATTATGGCATTACAGTATGGATTTATAATATATAAGAATCAAGCTGTAGGATTAAGGGATAAATTAACCATCATTTTCTGTGTTTTTTAATGTAGTTTTGAGAATTTCACATAAGTACTGTATTCATATTATTTCCACCATTGCTCTTCATAAACCAACTATCATCCCATGTTCTCTCAACTCCTTCACAAATTCATAATCTATTCTTCTTTATAGGTCACACCACACACACACACACACACACACACACACAACTCAAACACACATGCACACATCATCTGCTGAGTCCATTCAGTACAATTGCTGCATATATCTTTACTAATGACTACTATGATTATAAAACTTACCAAGAAGCTCTTCACAAGAGAACAAATTCTCCCTTTCTCAGCAGCCATAACCTGAAGCTATAGTTACAGCCTGAAGAGACTGTAGCTCTTTACCAAGATTGGAGCCTTGTGAAATTTCCCCAGCTATGCTAGCATGTCAACTTGTGTCATTGTGCAAGGCTTGTTTACATAACCATATTGTTGAAATGTTGTGGGTGCAGTTTCTTGAACAGATCTAGAAGACACTCTCTCACCACGGAAGTCTTGGTCCTCTGGCTCGTGAAATCTTTCTACCCATCCCCCTTCTGTAGGGCATATGTGAAAGGATTGTAATGTAGCTGTTGCTGGACACCAAACAGTCAGTTGTTCTCTATCCTTTGACCAGCTGTGGATTTCTGAGTTAGTGTACAGTCCTACTGGTCATGCTTTTCTATGAATTTTTTAATCAGGTCAACTAGTTTTTCAATTACATCCTCAGTTCAGCCTGAGTTCTCTTCAATATTTCTCTCTCTTGACTCAATTCAAATTTCAAATCCTGAATTGCATTCCTCATTTCATTCATATGCATAGTTGTGTTTTTTTGACCATCACATGGACAATAAATATTCCAACCCTCTTCAACTCTTCGGAGAGTTACTACTTGTGTTCTTTAAACTCTTTCAATTTGTTGATCTGCTTTATGGTTATTCCTTTAAATTTTGAACCTGTGGTTCATCTAGGTGTTTCTATAGGACTCGTGAGGTTTCTCAGGGAGTGGTATGGACATAATGCCCTGGCATTTAATTTAATGCTGTTTTTGCAGTATAATATAGGGACATGAACTTATATATTTGGTTGTGTTTGATATAAGATTCTAGCCTTAGTGCAGATGCTTCAGGACTGGGACATGACTGGGATTGTGGAGATGGTATGGGGTTGGGGAGAAGTTATGAGGAAAATCATTGGGTGTTTAAAAAAAAAAGATATAGACCTAGAAGCTTGGGGTAAGTGAAATTAGATGAAATTGGGAAGACCTGAAGAGGAAAGGCTGGTGCAGGAGGTACCATACCAGCTAGTCTGGGAGTGTGGAGACAGCAGACAGACAGGGGTATGGGGGATTCACCAAGCAAGACTAGGATGTAAGTTATATATCTAGACTTAGACCTGGGAGTATGGAGATGGTATATGTAGGCATGGTTCTGGGAACTAACCAGGGAAAATCAGTCAATAAAGGAGATGGTAGGTGATGTTTGAAGGAGTATACCAGGCAAAGTTGATTTGGGAGCTGAGTCCCTGTTGTGGGGGTTTCTGTCCTGCCCGGTTCCCACAATCATTTAGTCCCAACAAAATCCCGTCTACATTAACTATAAACTGATTGGCCCATTATCTCAGGCTTCTTATTAACTCTTATAACTTATATTAGCCCATTATTTTAGTATATGTTAGCCACATGACTCAGTACCTTTTTCAGCGGGGCAGTCACATCTTGCTTCTTCTGTGTCTGGGTAAAGGACTGTGTCCTCCTCCCAGAATTCTCCTGTTCTCATTCACCTGCTTCTACTTCCTGTCTGGTTGTCCCTCCTATACTGCCTGCCTGGCTACTGGCCAATCAGCATTTATTTAAAATATAATTGACAGAACATAGACATTTGTCCCACACTAAGCCCCAGAGCTAAGTCTAAGCATATGAAGATTGTGTGTGAAGGCTTGGTTCTAGAGAACTCACCAGGCATAGCTTCTTCAGAAGTTACTCTATGGAGCTGTGCCTATAAAGGTGGAGGTGATGCTGACAAAGGGATTTGTGGAAGCTAATCAGAGGAAGCAGGTGAATGAGCTGCATGTCCAGACATAGGCCTGAAGATAGCACATTTATAAGGCTTCCTGTTCCCATATAATGTGCTACAACATTAATTCTAATAATACTATTTTATTTTTACAAAAACAGTAAAATATTTTAAAGGTATAATAAAAACTTAGGTAGATATTAAAGGAGTAATGAAATAATGTTTAAATATTTTTAAAAATGGAATAAAAGAAATTGGACTGATCTCTTAGTAATAAAGGGCCTGCCTTGCAAGTGTGAGGAGCCGAGTTTGAAACAGCTGGGCATAGAAGGACTGTAGTTGTAAACCAGGCACTGTGCAGGGGAAGCAAGAAGATCCTTAGGGCTTGCGGGCTAGCCAGTCTCACCTGCTGGACTAGGTAGTAAGTAACCCTGTCTCAAAAACAAGGTGAACAGTAACTGAACAATGATAGTTGAGGTTGTCCTGTGGCTTCAGCACACCTTTGCACAATGTATACATACATATGCATCTAAACATATGCATTTACATACACAGACATGAACAAATGTGCACCCATTGATATAAACACTAAAAAATATAATTCAAATAGAAAGTAAGATAAAGCTTAAGCAAATGAAGCCAGAAAGGTTCTATAACAAAGCTATAGACTAAGATGTGTCATATCAAAATTAGAGAGATTTAATTTACCCAAAAAATAAAGTAATCTTTGTCAGAGTGGATAAGCAAAGAAAAGGCTACACAGCCGATACAGAACCCCAGATACAGTGAAGATAAATGGTCAAAATCATGGACAATCCAAAAAAGAAAGCCAGAATAGTTCTAGAAATGTTAGTCAGTGTAGTGTTCCAAAAGGAAATAATAGCAAAACTAATAAATGAGATAATTCAACACAAATATCTAATACTCTTAAAAAGTGATACACCTGGAAAATATAACTTCCTAATTTGTATTAAATTAAAAACTAAAATGTAGCAAAACTAAAGAGAGGAATATATAAATCCAATACAACATTAATACTCTCACATTAGCCAACAGATTTCAAAATAGTAACAAATATAAAAAACAGTAGGGATCCTACAGAAGACTGGAGACAGTTGACATGGTGAATTGTCACTGCAGAATAAATGCTCTCTCCAGTAAACACTCTTTAATGCTTCACCAGCTTGTCTTGGCATTGTGCAAAATACAAGAAATGTCAAAATTTAGAAAGGCTTGATATTTCTTTGAAAAAATAAAATTAAAGTCATACTGCATATCAGGTCAGCATTTTAATCAAGTAATATGCTATAAAACTCTGGTAACTAAAACAATAGGAAAAATTTTTAAAGTAAAATAATCATAATATAAATATCATAATTATTAGCAGTTGAAGTAAAGGAAATCTAGTAACATTACATATTTATTTTGAAAAATAAGGTTGATTTGAAGCCAATAACCTAAGTATCCTAGTGACTCTCAAGGACTAAATTATAAGGACAGATGTCAAACTAAGAGCATTTGTCAGTGAAATTTATAGCTAATGGAGAAAGTTTTCTATGCCAGAGAGAATGGCACCCTAATCTCTCAAATCTGCCCAAAGATACTTCACACAGCAAAGAGGCCTTTGAGCCATATGATGACTATGGAATTTAAAGCATGAAGATTGTTCTCAGTTACCTAGGTGGGTCCAGTTAAATTAGTCAAGTCTTTAAAAGAAGACATTTTTTTCTTCTGACTGGACTCAGAGAAATGTGGCAGAGTGAAGTGAAAAATTAGAATACTGAGAAGAAGCCAGGTTGCAGTGGTACACGCCTTTAATCCCAACATGCAAGCAGAAGCAGGAGCATCTCTGTGACTTTGAGACCAGTCTGCTCTACAAAGTGAGTTCCAGGACAGCCAGACCTACACAGAGAAACTCTGTTTCTAAAAACCATAAAAACAAAAGAAAACGAAAAAAGAATACTGAGAAGGTCTGCAGGCACCTTGGTGAACAGACAAGGACAGGCCCATATGACCAGCAAGGTAGTGCTCATTGGAAACAAGAGGTCTGTGGCACAGCCTATGAGAAAACAGGACCAGAGCTGAAATAAGGGTTCACAGTTGTCCCAACCTGAATGAGCTCAGAGGAGGCTTCTTCCCCAGCACCTCCAGGAAGGAGGGACAGTGGAGGAGAAACAGAAAGAGAGAGAAAGAGAGAAGCCCTCTGCTCATAAACTGAGTTTGTTAAAATCCCTCCTGAAAGGAAACTTCAAGTCCACATCATTTTTGAAAGACAGTGCATGGATGGACTGCTGATCGATTTCATTTCATTTCATTAACATGTTTGCATCTTAGCTGAATCTGCAAATGGAATACAGTGACCTATTAGACATTGAAATTCCCCTGATGGAACCATGGTTTATATATTTGCATATAAATGAAATTAGTTTACTTCTCAAATTAATATTAAAGTTTAAGAAACACAACCCTCAAATCTGAAATTTCAAAGCCTATTCAGATTTTGCAAATGTTCCTCCCAGGATAAATGCACTTCTGTCTGCAGCTGACTTTCCTGTTGAAATTAGCATGTAGCATCCATGGATATCTGGGCAGACAGGTTATCAAGTACGTTGTCATGTGCTAATCTGTGAAACATAAATTATGTTTTAAGATATAAATTAGTTCAGCTTGCCAGACATTTCTCCAAGACATTTTACAACCCTCTGCTAATGAAGCATGGTTCATAATAATGAGGCACATACTGTTATTTGTTTCAGCGTAAGACACGACGTTTTATATTTTGGTTAATATGGCTGGTTAGTTAAGATAAACGGTGGTGTGAAATGAGATTTGCCCTGATCTGTAAGATTCCACTTAGTGTAGCTTGTGTTTAACACACAGGAAAGGGTAGGAAATAGCTACACATGAAGTCATGAATTGAGCAAAACCATCACTTTAAGATCTGTTTTAGTCCACAAAGAGTTAAAATCTTGCCTAAGACCCTAATATCCATTCCAAGGACCAGAGCCAAGATTAAATGATGATTATAGCTAGGATGACTTGAAGTTCATACATCTGCCATGATTCATTAAGATCAAACTCTATTTTTCCCCCTAAAACCTCTTACCCTGAAACAGTACTGTATAGCCTTGAAACTTACCAATAAGTGAATTCAGAATGAACAAATACAAAAACTAAATGGGTAGTGATTAGGGAAGTGTGGCAGATGGAGCAGTAGAGCATGGCTCTGGGAAACGCAGAGGCTGGGATTGGCCAGAGCAAAACCTTTGGCTCCACAGGGAAGACAAGGGGAAGAGGGCAACAGATTCTGGAGCAATGTTTCTTCTGAACATCAAGCGGTAAATAGTGAGATGCCAGCTAGCTGCTGTCTCAGGGAACACTATTACAGCATGAGAGTCACAGGATCCACTCAAGTGGATCTTCCAAGAGTTCAAGGTAGAGGATGCTCCCGCTGCGGAAAACTACCAGGGGAAGATGAGGCAGAAATAACCAGGCAATAAAAAAGAGCGCTGACTGGCCAGCTTGGTTCTAACGAACTCAAAGGCATGGTTTTGTATATGACAGTTAAAGCACAATCCCTTTGACCATCCTTCTGTAGTGATCCTTGCTGGGCTGGATGATGAATATGAGCTCAGGCCTGTACCATAAACAAGGTTCAGTTCTATAAA
The DNA here is from genome assembly GCA_028555095.1 of Dicrostonyx torquatus. NCBI lineage: Eukaryota > Metazoa > Chordata > Mammalia > Rodentia > Cricetidae > Dicrostonyx > Dicrostonyx torquatus. Next base: position 20,632,385 of record JAQHUG010000001.1, on the reverse strand, counting down.
TCTCTACATACTAGAAAGCAATTCTAAACACTTTCCAAGTATGAAGTTCGTCCTTCTCATAACGGTATTGCACCATTTCCTAAAAGTAAGGAACCCTTAGGAGTGAACTATCAATACATTTTGAAGGTATGTTGTGCTTCATAAATATTCTCCACAAGAAAAATAAAAGATGTGAGTAGAATGAGAAAGTGTGTACATTCCTAATCCTGAAAAATAATCCAATCTCTTTCCTTCTATGTGCCTCTAAGGCTTGATTAGCCAAGAGGAAAGCAATTTCCCTAGTGGACATTCATCCCTTGTAGACCTATAGAGGCTGGAAGGGTCACCATACCAAAATCACATTTATCACCACTCACGACAGTGCCCACTCCACCCTCCTTCATGGGTCTCCTCAGTGCATAATGCATCTCACTTTCACTGAACAGTGTTTGACTTGGTAGAACTTTGGGGAAGCTGTGTAAAGCCATAATTAATCTGAGAATCCTACAGAAAGAAGTCTTTACTCTGCCAGTAGGAATTCATATTTAGGACAGTTCAGTTGGAGTATCTGCCCTCTGTCTTTTCAATATAGGTGGTTTCCGCCTATGATTGAAAGGATCATTCTCCAGTGTAAATCATGAGCTTTTTAATATATTAAAAATTTTTGGGAATATTTTCAGTAATAACTCTTGCTCAGCAAAGATACCAGCTTCAGGTTTCCTTTTTGTTTTGTTTTAGTTGGTTGGTTGGCTGCTTTGCTTTTGTTTGGTTTTACTATTTGTTTGTTTGTTTGTTTATTCAAGACAGGGTTTCTCTGTGTTAATAGCATTGGCTGAAACTTATAGACCAGGCTGGCCTCAGACTCACAGAAAATCAACTGCCTCTGCCTCTCAAATGCTGGGATTAAAGCCTTGCTCTACCACTGCCATGCTTGTGTGTTTTGCTTTGTTTCTCTCAGCAAATTACTTACATACTCAGTTCCTTGGTTTTCCTAGGCTGAAAAGCAGTAGCATTGAACTGGCATTTCTCCAGTAGGGCTTTATGGATTCTGGCCAATCCTGTGTAGCAAATAACATTGTCTGAATTTTATAAAGGATTTATTATTTACAGAAGGCCTATTACAGAGGATGAAAGGTAGTTCTCAGGTGGAGGCACATAATCCAGTTCCCCCCACTGAGAAAATCGGATTCTTACACATGTGAGTTGGTCTTCAATCCTCGACCTGAGGTCTGAAGCAAGGATGTGACTTAAGATTCATCAGCAGAAAGAAAGGCAGACTGTGTACCAGGAAGTTAGCAAATTGCAAAAGGCTGTTTGGAAAGAGTGCTGCCAAAATTCAAGAGCCGTGGGTAATTTAGCAATGGATGGCCACACTATTTTCTACCTTTTTTTCTGAAGGAAAAGGTCTGTAATTCTTTCTTTTGGAGTTGTATAGTGGGGGGAACTTCCTAAAAATCACGGGCAGCTCAATGTGCAGGCACTGCCGTCATCGGTGTCTTAGTTAATGTATGGTTTGTTTTGCAAAGAGTTTTGAACATTTCAGAGGAATGCTCGTGAATTTCTAAATGCTATGTTTGCTGTAGCAAGAAGCTCAGGGTAACCATTACTTCCAGCTGCGATTTCCATCTTCCCACTACTACTCCCTGTGTGCACTTGTTTTAAAGTTGACAGACATTCTACATTTTTAGCCTTCCTGACAATAATTATGCATTTGGTGAGCAGCAACCGTTCTGCTTAGGTGCATTTAGTTCCAGCTCAGCCCCAATTATGTGATCATAAAGCACTTCAAGAGGTAGCACAAAGTCGAGCATTGCAACAATGAAAAGTAGCATTTAAGTGAACAGGAGCAAAGTTATTTTGAGTAAAGTAGAAGAGGAATCATGTCTTTTCACCGAGGTTCGTGTTAATATAATAAACTGACTTGCAGCAAATTATTCAAAACCAATTTATGAAATTGCCATTAGAAAGTACACATTATATGTAGAAGAACCTATGCTAGACATTAAAATCTTTGGAACTTTAAAACGTTTCAGAGATACTGTCCCCAATTGGCAATTGTCCCCAATAAGGCAACCTGGTAACTCCAAGGAGGGTTTTTTATTTAGGCTCTCCAAATGTGAATACGCCACTATAAGACAATCAATGTATCTTTTATACAATTTTTACTTAAAAATCCAACATGATTAATTTAAAGTTGCGTCTAAATTTGTATCACACTTAAAGTATAAATAAAGTGAATGACAGTAGATTGGCACACTAAATTTTTATAGATGAATGAGTAAAGAAAATAAGGTGTGGTTGTATCCATTGGGACTGGGCTCCATAACTCTGTATTTTGACTGGTTTCAGTTTTCTGTAATTCCCCCCTCCCTTTTTAGAAAAGATAAGTTTCCTTGGTGAGGGGTGAAGATCACACTTCTATGTGGGTAAAGGACAAATACTCAAAATCTAGTTAGAGATTATGCTGTTTTAGTAAACTGGTGTTTGTATGTTCTCCTCCTAGATTCATGACGTCACTAGCACTAAGTATAGCTGGGATTCCACTATAAGGCTTGATTTCCCTATTGGTGAGTGGGTCTTAAGTGTAAATAGAGAGCTTTTGGTGCCCACCAAGGTATGAGAGCTGCTATTGCACCCATAAGTGATATGGGAAGTCCTTCTGTATTTCTGTATATGTGTTGCTTTTATTGGTTAATGAATAAAGAATCTGCTTTCAGCCAATAGCTTAACAGAGCAAATCAGGCTGAAGAGGATACCGAGAGAGAATAGGCGGGGTCAGAGAGAAACTGTGTGGCCACGACCTCATGGTGATGCACAGATTAATGGAGATGGGTTAGTTTATGGTATAAGAGCAAAATAAAAATATGCTTAAGCTATTGACCAAACAGTATCGCAAATAATATAGTTTCTGTGTGTTTATTGTGAGAACAGGTGGAACAAAAGCCCCCCCACACACACACACATACATAGGGCTAGCATGTCGTGCTCATCTTCATTGTGCTCTGGGCAGGACTGGTCATTGCTTCTTTCCTGTGAAAGACTGAAAGGCACCTTCTGGTGCTGTGACAACCAGTCCTCAGGGATGAGATGTTCAGGTCAGCTCCAGCTCAAGGCCCTCTGTACCCTGTGTCTGCAGAGAACCAGAGCATCAGGGAATTTGCTATAAGATGTTTCTCCTAGTAACGTCAGAAGGTACACGCTTGAAGCCTCACCGACATAACTGTCTAAACATGAACTAAACAAGAACAATAGACAAACTAAAATGGATGAGAGGAAACCTAAAAGGCCTCAACCCTAGACAAAGAACTGGAGGAAACTAAGAGTGGGAGAAACAGTCTTCTCCAGGGAATCACACATCAATTATTTGCCCATGCCATGAAAACATTCAAAGAGTAGCATTAGACAGACTGAGCAGTTTGTATCTAAGAAGATATATGTTTATACATGTTATACACATATGCATGAAACAAGAATTAATGAAAAATAGACCATGAATTTGAAAAAGCATAAAGAGGGTTATAAAGGGGGGTTAAAGAGAGCATATAAAGGGGGGAATTATTTAATTACATTATAATTGCAAATAAAGAAAAAAGAGAATGTGTTTTATATGCACAGTGAAATTTTATTTCACTATAATAAAAATTATGACAGTTGCAGGAAAATAGGCTGAGTTAGAGATTATGAGAAATGATCCAGACTCAGAAAAACAAATATCATCGGTTTTCTCTCATATGGAAGCTAGATTAAAGTTTATATATAAGTGTTAGAGACTCTCAACTGTTAAGAGCACTTGTTGCTCTTGTAGAGGTCCCAGATTCAGTTTCCAGAACACACATGGTTCACAACCATCCAAAACTTCAGTTTTGAGAAACTTTATACCATCTTTTGAAGACTGTAAGCACCAATCATGCTCATGGTACACACACACATGTGCAGTCACACACATAAAATAAAATAAATAGTCTAAAACATTTTAATTTTATATGTAAATATGTGTGATGTTTATGTAGGACATGAAAATAAAAGGGGACTGTGGGAAGGAAGTATAATTATTTGTTGGAGGGAAGGGAACCAATAGATGGGGAAGAGGTAACAGGAAAGGGTAGTTAGAGCAGCAAATAAGAAGAAACCATACAGAATCAAGCTCTCATGCATTTACTTCATACTCCCAGGTCATACAATGAGACACAGACAAATATTATCAAATTCAGAAAAAAGTAAATAACTCTGTGTGCCCAAACTGACTCCAGTGAAATAAAGCTTGAAGTCAATAGCGAACTAATCTCTAGTAATTACACAGTCTCCTGCAGTTTAAGCAGCACTGTATACTTACTTTTAGTTTGATGTAATGAAACACTATGACCAATGCAAATCATAAAAAGGAAACATTCAATTTTGCATATTTGGGGGAGTGAGGACATAGTGGTAGAAGCAGCTGAGAGATCGCATCTTGATCCTCAAGAAGGTGAGAGAGAACGCACCCTGGGAAAAGATAGTACTTTTGAAACTTCAAAGTCTGTTCCCACCTTCCTCAACAAGGTCATGCCTTCTAATCTTTCCCAAATACAGCTACTAGTGGGAGACTATGTATTCAAGCACGGGCCTAAGGGAGTCATTATCATCCACACCACCATATCCGAGTTCCTGGCCTCTATTGACTCCTGGCAATGTCAAAATGTAAAATGAATTTAACCCAACTTCAAAAATCACCATATCCTTTCAGTCTCAACTATCTTTAAAAACTCAAAGTTCAAAATCTCTTCTGAGACTCAAAACAATCTCTAAATTGAAAGCCCTTGCAAAATCAAAAGTCAAATTAAACACATCTGACATACAATTGCACAGAATCGGGATATTGAGAAAATATTGGACCAAAACAAGACCAAACCCAGCATGGAAGATTCCAAATTCTGTAACTCCCTGTCCGATGTCAGAAGGTCTAGATGGCTCTGACCCTCTGGATTGGCCACCTCCAACATACTTCTTGCTCTTGGGCTGGTTCTGCTTCTTGCCCAGCTCTCCTTGGTATATGTCTCATGACTCTGTAATCGCCAACATCTTGGGGGGACCAAAGCAATTCAGTCTTTACTTTCATAACTTTATGCAACAGCCTTCCAGGGCCTTCATACAGGTAACACCACCTACCACACACCTGGCTTTATGGAAGAAGATTCCATGACCCCCCCTTTCCCCATGTATACTTCATGACTCTAAAGCCAGAAACTCGCTGACGACACTGCCAAGTTTGTCTACCAATGTAAGGTGATACACACTTATGGCAGCTTTGATTTGTTTTTGTTTCCAGTAACAGAAAATTCCTTGGGGGATTGATAATAAAGCTGCACCCATGAAATCTCAATCAAGACCTACACAATGACAAGACCACTTTATGTGCTTACCTTGGCTAGGGAAATCTCATGAGGCCCCCTCCTAGATGAAGAGCTACAGGCAATTTATGGATACTATGGAAACTAGTAGCCTTCTTGATGAATGTTTCTCTGGACTGGTTATCTGAACCCAAGTGGTCACCTCTAAATACATACACAAGAACAGTACTGAATGGACTCAGGAGGTTGAATTTGTACATAAGTGGTGTGTGTGTGTGTCTGCAAAACAATAATAATTAAAAAAAGAGGTCATGAATTTGAAATTGAATGGGAGGACATGGGAGGAACTGTAGGGGGAGGTAAGGATAGAAAAGATATAAATACAATTTTCTTGTATAAAATTCCCAAAATGTAAGTGTGAAGAGACAAAAGGGATAAAGGGGACAAGAACACATTGTTACAGGGAGCTCATCAGAGATGATCACTCAGAGATAGTGTATAGCCAACTGAAAGTATTTTTTTCCAGCCGGTTGGGACTACACACAAATGTTCAGAGACCTAGGTGCGGCGTCGAGCATACAGAATAAGGGGTTTGTAAGACCAGAGACCTCATCCAGACATCTCCCTGGGCAGTTACAGGGCATGCTTCCCAGAAGCAGTTTGAACAGAAGCTAAGCTAAACTGCTAGCCCGACGAGGGAGCAGGGTTCCTCACAAACAGGCAGCTATGATACAGGGTTAGCTGGAGGATATTCTGCACAAACAGTTTTAACAGAAGCTAAGATAAATTAGCTAGGAAGTTCTGACCTTTGGTTCCTAGAAGAGAGCTGAGTGGTTTTCCCTGGAATTCTCCATTAAAGAGATCAGATTCCAGTTAAACCTGGAAACAGCTTCAGCAAGAGTACAGGAAGGAGGAAACTTTGCACTGTCTTGCACCATTTCAACATGAAGGTCATTTGTATAGAAAGCAGAGAAAAGAGTGATACTATATAATAAAAAATAATGAATATATGTCTGGCCTGATGCTGAATATATGGATTATTGTCACCTGCTGGAAGTACGCAGAAGCCAAAGAGGATTCCTCCTTTCGAGAACAAAGATTTAATTTCAGCTACCAAGCCTCAAAAATTATGAAAGCCTTAAAGAAACATACATATAAAATCCTCTTAGCCCCATCCTTCTATCTAGAGTTTGTCTTATGCCAAAATGAAATCTGACCTTTGCTTTGCCACCCTCTTACACAGGCTAGAGCTCTTATCCAAGAGTGACTTATTACGCTGACATTATTTTTTTGCTAATTTCATCAGGGACAGCAACAACTTCTCATTCATCTTTGTGAATAGAACTCTTTCTCCTTTGTGCCCATAGGACTAGGTACAGTTCAGCACTTGAGAAGGAAACAATTTCCTCTCTGCCTCTCTTTGTGGTCTAGGATATGGTAATTTTATCATTGGAAAAGGCCTCACTTGCTTTTATATAGAGCCCAGTCGAGATGTTTGTTTCAAATTTAAACAAGCTGTGGAGCGCTATACCATAAACAAGACATCCACATCACATTGCAGAAGGCGAAATAAAAAAACTGCATGAGTTTGATGTAGTGGACATCTTCAGTGAAAAAGTAATCTGTCTGGTACAACAGAGCCATTGCACATATGCACAAATGAACTCCTAGCGGTTGAAACTGAACACACAAGTCCCATATAAGATCAAGCTATCCAAATCCTCAGCATAGATGGGAAGATACTTAAAGCTCCGCCCCAAACTCAGAAGCTATTGGCAGTCGATAGCTGCTGCAGGAGAAAGAGTTCTTTTAGTGTTGATTGTATAAATACGTGTTTAATGTTGATTACTTGGGACTGGAAAGCCAATTAGGAGGCTCATCCCAGGAGAAGACTGATTCTCCCTCTCTCAATAGTCATAAATTGCCTGTAGCTCTTTATCTAGATATGTAACCTATAGAATTTCTCGATCCACACTGGTTTGTCAACTGGTCTTGTCACTGTGCTAGTCTTTCTAGGCAACCATATTCCTGAGATTTCACGGGTGTAATTTCTCTGTCATGTACATATATGAATAATAATTCCTGGAAAGAAGCTGTGGCTACAGACAGATTGATTAATTAGAATTTCAATGCTGTGGAGAGGTTGGAATGCTGCAAGTATAGAGTCTAATTACTTATCTTGGACTAGTTCTAGCCCTCTGGAATACCATTCCTTGGCCATTTCTGTGTCCGAACTAATATTTTCTGACTAATAGATAAAAACCTTTTAGAATCTATTAACTAAGCAGACTACTAGATTCTAACCAACCCAAAAGCTAAGGATGTCAGCTAATAGTATGTTGGACCTGTAGAAAAGCTTCCCTCATCATGTTTTATTTGCCTCTCTGGTGTACCCACCAATGTATTTTAAACTTGCCTTGATGTATGGCTTCCTTTGTCCTGTAAAACTTTGTGAAACAGCTTCCACATTGGAACTCTTTGGTAACCAAATTTGTATTCCCTGGCCATGGCCATTCAAAATGATTTCAGAATAAATTATATCGTATTATATTATATATGTAATATTATATATAATATATCTCTTAAAGGTTAAAATGAGCTGTGGTTTTGCATTGACATATCAAAGACAATAAGTTATAGTAGATGCCTTGTTTCTCTGAATTTTAAAATCTTTTTAACCCCTCTTCTGTCACATTCCCCAATAGACATGAAAATTTCTATCAAAAATGTAGTAAAAGTAAGGAACTAATCATTAATTTGACTGGCTATATTGAGTTCACTAAGATAAAAATTCAAAAGAAACTTGACTGCATCACATGAACAGTCAACTCAGATTTCAATCAAGCAATTTTTATAATGCATAAATTTTGGTTCTGAAAAAGAACTTAGAAATTCAAAGTAACAAGGATATCTTAGCAGTTCAAAAGTGTTCATGGATTTTACGGGAATAAATGTGGCTTTCAGTTTAGCATTTCTTCGAACCACAGAATTCATGCTTTTGATGTTTAGTACCAGCGATTTAACTCAGTGGAGAGAAATTGCCTCCTTTGCCATATTAGTGTTGGAGAGAGAGAAGATGAACTTGTCACCGGCTCCCTTGGCCAGCCAACTAAATAATAGAGCATGTTATCTGATTATAAAATGGCAACCAATATGAAGGATGTGAACCTCTGTGTCAGAACGTTTGTTATTTCCAGGCACCCTTCTAACCACAAGACAGTGGAATCTTCCACTCTTCAGGCCCTCCCCGGTGGCTAGGGGAAACTGCCCAACAGAAAAGCAGCGGGAGAAGCAGAAAAGGAGAGTGAACCTGAGCAACCACTGCAGACACCCTCTAACACAAGCAAGTCCATTCTTCCTAACTACTCTTGATCTATGTGCATGATCGCTCTTCATGAACAGTCCCTGTCTTCTCTAGCAGACTTTGAAGCACTTATAGCTGCTCTAGAAGATATTTATGGTTGACCTGTGATCTCTACTGGCTGTAATGAATGGCATTTGCTTATTAATCCCATTGTCCTTCTCCTATGATCTGGTGGATTTCCCCCAGGAAATCATTGACAGGGAATGGTCACAATGCAAAACATTTTAAAGTAAAGTATCTTCTACACTAGTTGTACTTTGTATTAGGATAGTCTGGACCAATTAGAAAACTAATTTACACATAACACAAAAAATATCAGAGCTAATAACCAACAACAGTGACAAAATTACATAGAGAGAGGAACGCTATAAACATTTTTCCAAGGACATGAAATCAGTTTCAGAAAAATATGCTGTTCTTTAAACATCCACTTACATTTGGAGCTGTAGACTTTATGGTTTCTATTGCTGATTTCACATGCATAGAAAACTTATGGGTGCTGGGAATGTAGCTAGGGCAAGAGTGGAACCCCAAGTACCTCAAAGTAAACAAACCGAAGCAAAAAAAAAAAAAAAAGTTCAAGTGAACTCTGAATGAACTTCCGAACAGTTTCATTCACCTAGTGCACCAGAAGTCACTGGGAGGTTAGTTAGGAACAGTATTTGGCTGTATTCAGTTAATTACTATAAATAACTCTCAGAATGAAGAATGTGCATCGTACTGCGGCCAGTCTATACACGTGCTATTAAAAGATACTTCATGGTCCCCAGAAACCAATTCAAGAATTCCTCAATGACACCTAATTAGCCTTTTAAGGAAATGGATCACAGTGATAGCTTTGGTCAATAAAGCAAAGCTCACTGTAAATTCAGGAAGTACTGTGTAGAAGGGATGAATGCTTTCTAATGACCACCACGTTGATCTTATTAAAATAATGGCGTAGCTTCACTCTCTCTTAGAATATTTTGACCCTTCCTTTCTATATGTAATTTCATAAGCTAATACTTACATAAAAATTCACTTCCAGAAAAAGTAAATCCCATTGGTGTGCTCTCCCTCAGTGAGCACTAATCACTGGGAGTGAGGAAAATGGCCAGGGGGATAACAGCATCCACATTTAAACAGGCACTGCTGCCTGCTTTTATATTTAGTACAGAAAGGGGAAACATTAAAAGGAACCTTTTCAAAAGGCTTATTGGGAAACAAGAGAAATGCTAAAGGAAGAAGGGAAAGCCCAACACAGAAAAAAAATAACCCAAGGCTAGGCTGGTGAAAAGCCAGGGCCATTTTGTTCAATTCCTTAAGTATATTTTAAACATGAATCTATACACAGTGAAATATGACAGTACAGCTTTAAATAAAGACCCTTTTAGCCTAAGATAGCATACCAAATAAGTAGGTATCTATTAATACAATACAATTTATAGATGATTGTATAACTTTTCCCTAACACACACACACACACACACACACACACACACAGGTGATGTAGGATTCCCCTCTGTATGCTGTGATTAACATTAATGAATAAAGAAACTGCTTTGGACTTAACAGCAGAGCTGTAGGGGAACAGAGCTAGGCAGGGAACACTAAACTGAATGCTGGGAGAAAGGAGGTGGAGTCAGAGAGAAGCATATAGCCACACCAGAGACAGACAGAACTTTAACCAGTAAGCCACAGCCACATGGTCCTACACAGATTAATAGACATGGGTTAAATTAATATGTATGAGTCAGCCAGTAAGAATCTATAGCCAATGGGCTAAGCAGTGATTTAATTAATATGGTTTCTGTGTGATTATTTCCATTCTGGGCAACTGGGACAAACAAGCAGCCTCTTTACTACACACAGGGAGAAGGTGAAGATCCACCTTGGAAGAAGAAAGGCTATTCTAAAGACATTATGTACTTTCTTGTTCCTCACTAGCTCCCTCACCTCAGTCCCTCTGAAAGGGATAAGCAGAGAGACAAAGCCCCTGTAAGCAAGCTCCAGCCTTAGGGACACTCACTTTGCACACTTTCCTCTTTGTCTCAGGCAAATGTGTGGGGATCATGTATTGATTATACATCATACATTAGGCTAGCTGCTGGAGCTGAGTACATAATGAGCATAATACAGTTCCTCTCCTCAAGGAAATCATTATCCAGAGGTAAGAGAAATCTGTAGTAAAACACACTAAATTCTCCCCTCTGAGTATTACATTCAATGGTGGTAAGTGGAATGCTGAGAATACACATCACATAAACACACAGAAACATCACAGAAAACACATAAAAGATCAGCACAAGGTGGGCAGGTAGGGTAAGGTAGGGTAGACATAAAATTTAATTTAACATATTTTAAGATAGGACTTGGGGTAAGACACATGACCACCACCTGCCTCTTTGTGTGCTGTGGGATAATGGTCTTGTATTAATAAAATGCTGATTGGAGCCGGGTGGTGGTGGCACACACCTTTAATCCCAGCACTCGGAAGGCAGAGGCAGGCAGATCTCTGTGAGTTTGAGACCAGCCTGATCTACAAGAGCTAGTTCCAGGACTGGCTCCAAAGCCACAGAGAAACCCTATATCAAAAAACCAAAAAAATAAAAAATGCTGATTGGCCAGTAGCCAGGTAGGAAGTATAGGTGGGGCAACCAGTCAGGAAGTAGAGGTGAGGCGATGGGAACAGGAGAATTCTGGGGAGAGGAAATGGTAAGTCTGCAGTCATCACCCAGCCACAGAGGAAGCAAGATGAGAATGCCTCTCTGATAAAAGGTACCAAGCCACATGGCTAACACAGACAAGAATTATGGGTTAATGAAAGATGCAAAGTTAATAAGAAGCCTGAGCTAATAGGCCAACCAGTTTATGATTAATGTAGACCTCCGTGCATTTCTTTGGGACTGAACGGCTGTGGGACCAGGCAGGAGAGAATCCTCTGTCAATATTTGGGTCTTCTGCATCTCTCACTTTAAGCCTCTAAACATAGGGCCCAAGTCAGACAGATAGCCTTTGAATCTTCAGGCAGATTTCCAAAATAAGTAGGTCAAATCATTCGTGGAACAATTGGAGTATGCAAGATACCTGTCAGACAGTGTCCAGGCACTTCTCATCACCTGAAATTAGTATTTCAGACTATAAAATTGGAGATTCATCTGAGTTCTTAGGAAGACTAGAAGTCATGTCAATGGAAGAGGTGGCATTAACAAATACATATTTAGGAGAAGTTGACAAGTAAAGTAATTAGTTATATTCACATTCAGAATATGTAAACATATGTCAATTTAGGATGATGAGTCCTAAGAAGGATTTCTATGGTGCAAAGGTTGCCATGGTTGCCATGTACACTTGGAGAGAGGAACAGGTAGTGATTTAAAGGACTATGGGTGATACTGAAGCCACAAGAGAACCAATCTCTGCCGTCCCACAGGCCCTGTCATGCACAGGAACCTGAAATGGTAGTGGGAAGGGAAAGAATTATTTTCAGATAGGTAAAACACTTGACTCACACCTGAACCAACACGGTGGTACTACACTCTAAAGCTTGGATGAGCAGAGTGCCCACAGAGTTTCTCCTCCCCAGATACAGCTCTTACAGAACGGAGAGGCAGCTTGGGTTACTGAAAGTTCTGAAGAGGATTGCCTGAGAGAACTACCTGGAAGGTATTGGAACTCCCACAGAGAGAATCAGGTAATAGGATTGGTAGCACCAGGACTTAGGGCCAGGAATAAACAAGGAAAAACAGTGCTACACACATCAAGAAAAATGCCAGAGTGGGATGATCAATTCTCACAACTTTCCTTACTAAAAGTTATCATGAGCTTGAGCCTTGTGACATCAGCATTTAACATTACAATCAACCTGTCCCCCTTCCTCAGCCTGAAGCATCAGAAACTAACACAGTAAAAGAATACTCAGGTTTGATCCACTATATAAAGCAGAGTATGATAACACAAGTAATCTATTGCCAGTAATAAGGAGATAGAGAAAAAGGAAGGGAAATCAGAAGTTCAAAATCATTGGTGAAATAGAAAGTTTAAGACTACATGAGTCCTTATGTAAAATAATAAAAAATCAAATTGGAGTGGGAGGAGCATGAGCAGAAGAAGGAAGAAGAGGAGGGACAGGAAGAGAGAAGAGGGGGAAGAGAAAGAGGAAGAAGGGAAAAGAAGAAATAAAATATTATGCAAAGGCAGTGCTGAGAAAATTACCAAAACTTAGGAACCAGTACAACAGGATGACAACATGGCTTCTCAGCAACGCAAATGGAATGTTGTTTGAGAGGTTAGCCCTTGGAATGAATTGTTATTTCACTTATTGTCTCTGTAGATTAGGGCCAAACTTTAGTATATGACAGTCATTCACAGAGTTTTGTCTTGGAGTTAAACATAATCACCAAAGATACATTTTTTCAAAAGCAATTAGTTATGAAGTTACTTTCGTTTTCTTCAAGCATTTCAAACCAGTTTGATTACCTCACAGTTTCCCTCATTCCCTCACATATACACACACACTCATACTCACAAACACTTATACACATACTTATACTCACACACATGCATGCACACAGTCACACGCACATATACACTCAATACACTCATACTCTCACACTCACACATATTCATACTCACACACACACATAACTTTCCCTTATTTCCTCATTAAATATAATCTTTTCCTCATTGATCCTTATATAAACTTTTGGAGTAAGTACTTCTTTTCAAACAAGGTCTCATTCTCTAGCATTAGTCAGCCTTAGACTCAGTATGTGGCCAAAACTGACTTCAAACTAAGGTCAATCCTCCTTTCTCTGTCTCTCAGTGCTAGTACTTCAAAGCATGAACAACCACACCCAACTATTATGTATTTAAACTTTTAACCTGTAGTTGCTACATAAATGTACAGGAATTGTGATTTAAACTGATTTTAAAATCCGTTGATAAATATGTAAGCTCTTTCTTTCTTTCCTTGACAATTACCAGCTGGCAGGAGAGCCTCAGCCAAAGAAGGAGAGAGAACGTAATGATAATTCAGCTCGGAACACTCATCAATGTGAGATGACTTGGATTTCTGAACAAATTCTGAAGAACTGTTGAGGATATGAAGTGACTTGAAATTTCAGTTGCTTCAGAGGAATCATAAGTGCCATTTATGTACAACAAAATTACCTTTTGGTGTGATTAATGAATCCTCTCTACAACAGAACATCTTAAAAGCAAGGAGATGAGAGAATATCTTTAGAAAGACAAAAATCAAAGTAAACAGTACTTTTTGATAAGTTCGTGAGATCCATATTTTTGGCTCATTGGTGCCAGAGGGTTTTGCCTGTCCTAGTAAGAAGCAAACAGATGAACATGCATTTACATGTCTTCAACCTGAATGGGAGGCCTGAGTTTGGCTGTGAAGAAAAGATTTTCAATAAACAACTGAAGTTCTTTTTAATCAAACAGACAAATAGATAAACTATAGACTGATATAGAAGTATAGACTTGGTGTATAACAAGTACGACATATGCTAGAAAACATTAGAGTAGATCTTGTTGAAAGACAAAAAGCAAGTTTTGAAAGTAGTAATTTCATCAGGATGATTTCATTTGAACTCCAACTTTATCTAAATGATATCAATAATGCATTTTTCTTGAGCAATTATAAAAGCAGATGGGATTTCATTATAGATTTTTTTCCCATAGCAACAGTAAGATCAGCTACAACCAAAGTTGAGATGACCTATAAAATCTGGCACAGCTTGAGCTATACTAAGTTTAACATTGTAATATACCCCACACAGAAATTCAAATGAAATAAAATGAAATGCAGAACTTCAAAAACATAAATGGTACTTGTTAGAAACACCCTGCCATTAAACACAACCTTTGAAAATGATACAGCAAATAAGTCAGTACAATAATAGCTCCACAAAAGAAATTCCTCATATGCCTTTTATACTTCAGAAAAGAGTAGATCCCAGAAACTGAGTCAGAAACCAAGGTCAGGGGTTGGAAAGATTGGCTTATCGGGTGAAGGCTACCAACAATGATTTTGATCCCTGGAACTCACTTGGCAGAAGAAGAGACCTGACTCCGACAAGTTGTCACTTGATCTCCACATGACATATGCATGCTCACACATGTGCTTGCTCACACATGAACAAACAAATAAAATGTAAAAGGATAAAAGGGAGAAGATAAATGATTTAAAAAGAATGCTGGGACCAGAAGCTCTATGCAGTGAGCTGTGGAGCCCCTGTTGAGCCTGTAGAAACTTGGAGATAAACATCACTCTATCTGTTTACCTTCACTGAATCACAAGCTCCCTTAGCACTTGCGGATAGCAAAGAGATTGCAATTCTATGCTGGTACTAGTGATTATTAAATTTTGCTTTTAGACACATCTTATCATCTGTGGAAAGAAGTATTAAAGCAATACTGTTGTGGAATATTTTTTTGTACACTGTGATGATGTGTCTTTTCCAAGGCACCTTGTGGTTGGTTTAGTGAAGAGCTAAATGACCAGTAGCAAGGTAGGAGGTATAGGCAGGACTTTTAGGCACAAAGAGAACTCTGGGAAGAAGAGAGGCAGAGAAACCAGCCAGATGCAGAAAGAGCTGGACACACAGCATGGGATAGAGGTAAACCATGTGGTAGAACACAGATTAGTATAAATGGGTTAATTTTAGTTTTAAGAGTTAGTGAGACAAGCCTAAGCAATAGGCCAAGCTTTCATAATTAATTAGAAGTCTCCATATCATTATTTTGGAGCTGACTGGTAGGACAGAAAAAGACTCATTACTCCACAGGGGCCATCTTTCTGAAGATCATAATAAGTTCCAGAAAGGAGGTGTGCTGTGCTGTCTTTGAAAATGCTAAATTGATTAACTGAGTCTTCGAATTTGAGAAAGGAAGACTGGTGTAGAAAACCAGTAGTAGAAAACTGGTAGTGCAGCTATCACTCATTTGGGGGCAGTGAAGTGAAAGCCTAGAAACAGAGATCACTTCCAATGCCAGGAAGGAGCTGAAGGCAGCAGCTTCCTCCAACCACCAACCTTGGTCTTGGCTCGCACAAGACGGCAGCTCACAGGGAAATTCTCTACATCTAAAACCAAAGCACTTGAGAGTTCCAGGAGGAGGCTGCAAAAAGCCTTTCTCAGGAAAGAAGAGATGTCTCAGCTCTTAGAGAGGACCTGAGTTCAGTTTCTATATAAGGCTGCTCCCTGTACCTCCAGGTTCATTGTCTCTAAGGTCACCTGTACTCATACACATATACACATAATTTAAAACAAGAAAAATAAATCTTTAAAACAGAAAGCCTTCCTTCTTCCTTTTTGGCTTTGCGATGTCTCCTGAAGGCCAATGCAGAAACAGCAGAGCGTTAGGAACGAAGACCCATCATGCCACGAGCCTGATATTGTTGAAAGCGCCAGATTCACAGAAAACATAAACAAGACACAGCTACAGTTGCCTCAGTTAAGCAGAAAACAGAAAGAAAAAAAAAGAATCAAGATCACTAGAAGAACATACATGAACATGGACCTCCTCAAACTTTAAAAAAATGTTTTCTTAGAACTATATTTTAGGAGGAAAATTCTCAGTAAAATTATTGTACTGCACAAGGAAATATTCTCTAACCTCTACAGTAAAGATCAAAAGATAAACAAAGCAAAAGGTGCAAGATTATTCATGAATAGAGAGGGTAACTGTGGACCCACTAAGTCACTAATTGCTAATGTAACTTCTCAGGCACCCTTCTATGTAGTTCTGGTAAACAAAATAAACAGAAGAGCAAACAACCACACAACAACATTGCTGATAATGGAGGAACAATGTTTAGCATTATGGGAGACAGTGGTTACACTTACTCAAATGCAAGCTGGGAGCTGAGGGAGCCAACATCCTGCTAACAGTTGGCTTTGCATCTCTGGAGAATGGCTGCACAAATCACTGAAAGAACAACTAATCAATAATGCATGAAAATGCATACATAGTAGCCAGCACTTCTGTGTTTTTGGTATCAAAAAAGGTCATAAGAAAGTGATAAATTCCAGGCTGTGGTTGCTCTATTAATAAAGCTGCCAATGAGTCAGCTTCTACCTGAGTAAGTACAGATGCCAGAGCCACCAGATCCCATCAATTATAATATAGTTAAAAGGAATTTTTCGCACCACAACAAAAAGATACCCAGAGTAAACAGTTTTCAACAAATTTCCCAAATGGACAGAAGATGCCCCAGGAGAGCATTCACGTGTCTTTCGTTTAAAGAAAATGACAGTCTCTAGATAGTGACATGAATGTATCCTACCATCAGTCCTAAGAAAATACAGTTACCACTGTGCTACAATGAAAGGAAAAATGGGACTGAAGTGTTCACTCAACAGTCAAGAGCACTTTCCCCTCTTCTGAAGAAACAATCTAAGTCCCCAGAGTCCACATCGGGTGGCTCACAAACAGCTGCAACTCCAGCTGCAGTTGGAGCTTCGGGCACCTGACATTCTCTTCTGGCCTCTGTGGGCAACTACACATGTGGCATACGTACATAGAGACACTTGCACAAACACATAAAGCTAAAATGTCAAACAAAAACAGAAGTAATTTCTTTTAAAAGTTGATCTTATGATATTGTGACACACATCTAAGCACACATTTAAACCTTTCTTAAGTCTACATGGCATATATGTATGTGCCATTATTTGTATGCACATACGCATTGTTTAACCATTCATGCTGTTGGCATATGTGTTTATTTTTTCTGCGTGTAAATCTATATAGTCAGAAGTTAAAAGTGAATGCATGCTAACCTAATAAATACTAGATGAATGTCAGATCTATATTTCATGTTACAGAACACAGTATCCAACCTGAATTGAAACTATTTCAAAAATGCTTTCTATTCAGAAATGATACACATACCTCCTCTCATTCAGAGGGCCTACCATCTGATCATGAGTTATAAATTTGCAATAATTAGTGTCTAAGCTGCCTGCATTTAAATGTAAAACACAATCAGAATAACTAAGCAAAGCACATCAACCCTATTCATTTGCAGGGCTGCTAGGAACTATAAATTCAAAAGAAAGTAATCAATTCCCTAAGAAAGTAATGTTGATCTCTGAGTCTTATATCATATTCATGCCAGAATTTTCCATTGCCATCAGTCAGAAAGAGAAATATAGCATATGAGGCAGCAAAAATCTTAAATAGAAGCAATCTTTGCATATGGTTTTCTAGAAATATGTAATATACCAAGGTGCTAATGGTGTTAAATAGTAAGAAAGAAATCACCACACTGCATGCTTCGCAATTTGGGGAATGAAATGATTTACATACCCCCATCCTCTTTTCTTTTCTCTTTATTCCTCCTTTTCTTTCATTTAGAAAAACAAAAGTCCTAACATTATATAAGTTATCAAAACCGATCATTTCCTTTTGCTGTGTAATAGAATTTGAGACTTACCTGTTGTCTTAGCTTGCACTTCTGCGGCTATGATAAACATTGACCAAAGCCATTTGGAGAGGAGGGGATTTATTACAGTGTACGGTGTACAGTCCACCCTGATCAGAAGTCAGGTCAAGAATTCAGGCAGCAGTCACAAAGCAGGTATTGAAGCAAAACCATGGAGGAAGACTGCTCAGTTGTTCACTTCCCTCTCCTTGCTCAGCTTGTCTTTTAAAAACAACCCAGGAACACCTGCCCAGGGATAGCACTGGCCAGAGTGGGCTGGACCCTCCCACACCAATCATTATTCAAGAAAATACCCACAGGCTTGCCTATAGGTCAGACCAATAGGGGCATTTTCTCAACTGAGTTTCCTGGTTCCCAGATGATTGCGTCTTGTATCAAGTTGACAAAAAACAAAGCAAACAAACAATCACGTAACAACACATCTGCTATCTGCATCATTCTCCTGTGCACGAAAGAGACCAACACTGAACTGGACTGTGCAGTTCACATTTTCAAATCCAGACAAATACAAAGGCAGGCATTATGTGCAGGGAGTAAGTAGCTTTGGAAAGAGACAGAACCCTGTTGTAGTAGTGACTCCCAACTTTCTAAGGGAGCTGGAAAGGAGTCAGAGCTAGCCTCATCTAGTCTTCCTCAATTGCCTTCCCTATGAGGGGATTTTGTTAATAGCTTTCAGGGCATCCTTCTCCATACTCTTTAATATGCAACCTCGTTAGTAGCTATTTGGAGATAGTTTCCTCTAGAAAACATGGCATGCTTTGAAAGAATTTTCTTGAACTTTAGTAAAACAAAGGTAAACTGAGATTTTGTTTTTGAGACAGAGTTCCTCTATGTAGTCCTGGATGTCCTGAAATTCTCCCTGTAGACCAGGCCAGTCTCAAACTCAAAATTCCACCTGCTTCTGCCTCCTGAGTGCTGGAGTTAAAGGTGAGAGCTACCACTACCCAGCTAGAGGAAAACTAGTAATTTTCAGTAAATTAAGACCTGTAAGACATGGGTAGGTTTTGTATTGAAAGGAAGGGAAAACATGGAACCAAAAAGGCCCATCTATTGGTATGTGGTGACGGGTTTTAAGAAGCTGGAAGTAGAAGCCAAATAACTTGACATTTCACCTCAACTCTATTGAATAAAAGTCATTGGGCATGCTTTTAAACAGTGCACAATCCAACCCTACTTCACCTGACTTTATCAGGACCGGACGAACAGCTGCACGTAATCAAGGATTACCTTGGTATGAGCATGCACTGGGCTGGGTTTTCAGCAAGTCAACCTTTACCTATTTTCAGTGTACACAGCTCAATTAATATGAAGAAACTGACTAAAAAGATATGTATTTCTCCCATACAATGACCAGAAGTTATATATAGTTCATTTCAACAAAAAGAATAAGAAATCTTTGACTAAAAACTAGTGACTTTCTGAGTATCATTCCTTAACATATATCTGAGAAGACACCAGAGGGATTCTTCCTTTATCGAAGTTAATGATAATTATCCAGTCCATTAGTGAGTAGGCTGCTTAGAAGCAATTAGGAAATGTGGTCAATACATTTTGCCTCAAGATCCAGGCATGTGTGAGTGTTGCCACACTTCACCAATCAACGAGTGTTTCTTCTCATTATCTCTGAATGCTCCTGGTGCAAGAATTAGTGTTGCACTCTGGATTGGGATAGCGCTGAGCAGCTGGCTGTACTTTACATTGACATCAGAATATGCTAACATGGTGAAGACATCTCTATGTGAGTACCTTTCCCTACCTCAGAATCCTCACAGCACAGCCCATGACCTTTGTACCACAGAAGCCCTCTTCTCAACCTATATAAGAGCGCCATCATTATCTGGCCTTCCAATACAGAAGTACTGCGGACTTTCTATTCCCTCCTACAAACTGGGCATCTCTGTCTTATTGATAATTTTCATGAACATCTCTTAGTTACATTCTCACCGCACATCCCCTTGTTTTTTTTTTTTTTTTTTTTGGCCTTCCAATACAGAAGTACTGCGGACTTTCTATTCCCTCCTACAAACTGGGCATCTCTGTCTTATTGATAATTTTCATGAACATCTCTTAGTTACATTCTCACCGCACATCCCCTTGTTTTAAGGCCTCCCTTCCTTCCCCCTATAGATGCCCTGCATTCAAAGCTGTTAAAGCAAGCATTGTTTAAAAAATATCGTTATTATCCCTTTATTGGGGAACCTACCAAACCACAGTTCAG
>JAQHUG010000001.1:20578905-20595789 GCA_028555095.1 Dicrostonyx torquatus | reverse complement strand
AATACGTACCTCCATAGATTCAGCAATAGTGGTGGTTACAGACTCCCTGGCTTTTGTCATTCTATTAAGCAATCATATCTATCATGCCACTGTAAATTCGCTAAGGTCACTGTGATTCAAACTCTGCTTCTTGAAATGGAGGTATACCATGTTATCCAAGATACCTCTGACTTTAAGACATACTAACATGTTATGGACTGTTCAAATGAAAAGTGATCTGAACAAGAAGACAAAATGGGAAAATTGTGTGAAGATGACACAGCACATGTTAACAATTATGGCAGCTGTTACCTCATGTACAGAACATAAGAAGACTTGATTTAGAAACTGAATTACTAAGGCACTGAAGGTACTGCCTAGAAATATTATCAAAGGGATGGAGATCCAGCTCAGTTGGGAGAATGCTTGCCTGGAATACACAAAGCCTGAGTTTCAGCCACAGTACTGTCTCAACCACACATGGTGGCACAGTTCTTCAAGTCCAACATTTGGGAGCTTCACAGTCATCCTCAGCTACATAGAGAGTTTTGGCTAGCCTGAGTCACATGAAACTTAGTCTCAAAAATGAAAGACAGGCTGTCTATCTAAATTATTTACTCTCTACCATATGCAACAGATATTTTCTTCCTTATTCCGCTTAGACATAGAAATTAAGATTCAAATTTAGATCATAATTAACAATATCAAAAACAAATGAAGCTATTTTAGAGATATAAACTACTGGAATTATAAAGGAATCAATGGAATTTTTCTCAATGTTTCACAACTGCAATTTCAGATAGGTGAATAGGCAAAATATAACGATTAAGATCTCTTAAGAAATAGAAGCATTTGTCAATGCTTTGTTAATGGGAACAAAGACACAAGTATCTTATGATGTTGAGGTTACAAGAGATATCAAAAAGTTTGTTGTTGAGGAGGAAGTGGCATTTGACTTGAACACAGAACATTATAAAACAGCGTAGAAGCCATTCCAGGTTAGAGCAAGTACATATGCAAAGGCTCAAAGATGGGAAAGTGTTTCTTGTCAGTCTTTCCTAATGTCTGAAGTGACCAGAGGATTCTGTGTAAAAGAAAAATGATCAAATATGAGATTTAATCTGTTTAACCAAATCTTCTTTAAGAAGTAAAACAAAGAGATAACAATTAAGAACATGGGCTGTTCTTCCAGAGAACCTGGGTTCATTTAACACTTCCATGGAGCTCACACCCATCTATAACTCCAGTCCCAGGAGGTTTACTGCCCTCTCTGTCCTTCACAAGCATTTCAAACACCTAGAGAACAAGCATACACGAATGCAAAATGGCCATACACATAAAATTTTAAAAAGGAAAGAAATAGGGAACACCAAAGTTTACTTAAAAGACCAATGATATTACAAACTCTTCATGTTTTGATATAATGATATAGAATAAATATTTGAGGGAAGGAAGTCAAGATCTAGCAGAAAATAATTAGGGGCTTCTGGAAAATTTCTGTTGAAGTCAAAGAAGTTTATATAACCTAGAAAGATTCATGAATAGAAAATGGAAACTCATATTGTGTTATGTAACAATCTCTTAGTTATTTGCGCTCATAAACCTTTTGACATGCAATTCCACTAAATGATTTGTAACATTTGGTAAGACACCAACCATTTTAGTGTAGCTGGGTATCAAATCATAGGTCTGCTTGAAACCATCATCCTGCCCTTTTCATCACTAGACGTGAACCGTGCTGTTAATTCTACTACAGAGCCAGTCCTGTCCCTTTCTGCTCAGATTTTTCACTTCCAGTGTACAGAATAACAAAAAGCCAAATATGGCAAATACCTCAAGAAAAGTATTTCTTGTTACTGCTTATTCAGTTTAACAAATAAAATGTCTACAAAACAAAAATAATTAAACTGCAATTAATCAGTCAAATTGCAAAAAAATGAATCCTTAAGAAATTGATTGTTGTCAAGTAAAGACTAAAAACTTATTAGTCAGGTAGGGGTTCTGCTAAGGACTTTCAAATAGCCTCCAAAATTTTATGAGTGTGTAAAGGCCAGAGAAAGGAAAATTCTAAAGAGAAAATATTGTAAATTTCAGATGATAATCAACCTCAATGCCAGACTAATGGATAATTTTTGAGTAATGTTTAGCACTGAGAAGGGAAAAGAAAATACATAATAGAATCATCTAAGAAGCCACAAATCAAACCAGCTGCCATGGTGATGAGCTGCAATAGAATTTGGAGTTAGGAATAACGGGTAGAAATCAGAGCGGTAGCTTTTGGCTTCTAAAAAAAAATCATTTTGCACTGTCTAAGGTTATCAGTCCATGAAATTAATGCATTCTTGAGTTTCTGGTACTTAAATTCTGGATATATTCAAGAGTCATTTATTTAAAAGTTATTAATCAAGTGACTAAAATTTGCTTGAATTTTATGTGGGTGCTTATGAATATCTGTGAAGAAAACAATGAATCAGAATTGATCTGCATTGAATTTTGTTCCATTTATAAACAGACTTATATCCCCACTGTGTTCTAGGAATTGTGAAAGTCTTCAATATAAAAACTTTACAAATAGAAGAACTGAGGCCAAAAGAGGCAACACCCTGTCTTATGGTTTCTATTGTTATGAAGGGACATCATGATCCCAGAAGCTCTCATAAAGGACAACATTTAATTGGGTGGCTTACAGTTTCAGAGGTTTAGGCTATTATCATCATGGTGAGACACAGCAACATGCAGGCTGACTTGATGCTGGAGAAGCAGCTAAGAGTGGAGGAGCTATGTCATGATCCACAGGCAACAAGAAATAAATTGAACTAAGAATAACTACAGCATACCTCAGAGCCTGCCCTAAAAGTGACACACTTCCTCCAGGAAGGCCACACCTATTTCAACAAGGCCACATATCATAATACTACCACTCCCCATGAGTATATCGGGACAAATTACATTCAAACTATGACATTTCACTCTCAGGCTCCCATAAGCTTGTGGCCATATCATAATTCAAA
The DNA here is from genome assembly GCA_028555095.1 of Dicrostonyx torquatus. Classification (NCBI taxonomy): domain Eukaryota; kingdom Metazoa; phylum Chordata; class Mammalia; order Rodentia; family Cricetidae; genus Dicrostonyx; species Dicrostonyx torquatus. The sequence goes on along the minus strand of JAQHUG010000001.1, from coordinate 20,592,799 downwards.
ATGCATTTAGACCAGTTTCAAAAGTCCCCATAGTTTATCTTATAGCAAACTGATTTAAAAATCTAAAGTTCAAAGTCTCTTCTGAGATTAATGTAATCTCTTAACTGTAATTTTCTGCAAAATATTAAATCAAAAAGCAGATCACATATTTCCAACATATAATGACACAGGGTACACTTTACCATTCCAAAACATGGGGAAGAGAGCATAGTGAGAAAATCCTGGACCAAAGCAAAACTGAAAAACAGCTGATCAAACTCTGAATCTCCATGTCTGATGTCAAAATACTTTTAAGATCTCTAGCTCCTTTCAGCTTGTTTAATTCAATATACTTCTTTCTCATGGGCTGGTTCCACTCCATGTTAGCAGCTTTCCTAGGCAGATGTCTCAGAGATCTGGTATCTCCAAAATCTTGGGGTCCACAAGGTAATCCAGGCTTCAATTGCACAGTTTCATAAAATGGCCTCTCTAGGACTCCATTCAAGGATACCCCTGACACAGACCCCCACACAGATGTTACAGAGGAGAAGAATTTTAGTATGTTGCCTAGAGATAATTTTTGTGAAGAATGTGGCTACTATTTTCCCTTGTCCAAAGAGTCTGCCTGAGGCTAAAGTGAAGAGAATGTGATTAATTCCTTTGGCAGAGAAATCTCAAAACAGCCTAATATAGACTCTGTCATATGGTTATTACTGATAACTGTAATATAGTTTTATAATGAAAAGGAGCAAGCTAAGAAAGGGAAACTACAAAATGTATAATTTGAGGAGAAAATAAGCAATATAAAGTGAATTGGAGCTAACTCCTGTGTTCAAGCAGGTAAAAAGACTAAGAAATGAAATAAAATTTTTAAATAAGTGGTGACCTCAGGGCAAGATTCCACCCAGCTAAGTTTCCAACTTGTGAAAAGAATTAAAGAAAAGCTTAGAGCAGGGTGTGGTGGCACATCCCTTTAATCCCAGCACCCCAGAGGCAGAGACAGGAAGATCTCTGAGTCTGAGACCAGCCTAGTCTAAAGATCCAGTTTCTGTACAGCCAAGCAAGGAAACCAATGAAAATAGAAAGCTTGTGAAGATGTAATTGAACAAGGGGATGTTCTAGCCACAGAAAGCAGCAGAACTTGACAGCTTTGACCACATGGTTCTGGCATCAGAACCATATAGAAGGAAGAAGTTCTGGTACTTTGATTGCAATTGAACCCCATAAGCTCTTTGGAGTAGTACCATAAGAAGGTATTTTTTGTTGAAGTATGTATGGCCTTGTAGGAGGAAGTATGTCACTGTGGGGCAAACTTTGAAGTCTCCTGTGCTCAAAATACACCCAGTGTCTTAGACCACTTCTTGTTGTCTCTGAGTCAAGATGCTGGAATTTCAGTTCCTTCTCCAGCACCATGTCTGCCTGCATGCCACTATGTCCCACCATGATGATAACAGACTAATCCTCTGAGAATGTATGCCACCCTAATTAATTTTATTTCCTACCTAAGAGTTGATATGGTCATGGTGTCTCTTCACAGCAATAGAAACCCTAACTAAAACACAACTCAAAGTACATAGGTCATGAATTTCAGCACTGGATGACTCCAGATGGTCTAGGGTGAGTCTGTGCATGATCATTAGGACTGCTCCTTTCTCCTGATTCATCACATCAGGCCAGACTTCTCAACTGTTGAGTGCTTCCACAGCTTTGCTCCCAGAAGAGAAGGGAATCCACAAGCAGGCAGGAAACCCTGAAGCCAGCGTTTTGCAGAATCAGCAAGTTCCCAGTGATGAAACATGACTAGGCTTTAGCACTGCTTACTTCCAATATGGCACATGTATCCAAAAACTATGTGTGCACGCTAAAGCTCCAAAGCATTGCTGTTTCTGCTTCCGTTTATCTTCACTGTAAGACATTCTGAGTGTGGATGGAAGAAAAGCTTGGCATTTCATTTCATTATTCAATATATATTTGAAAGAACCTATATGAAACTAAAAGTCAGTTAAGGGAAGAATACAAATGAAGTTAAAAGTGAAATTTTAACCACTTGCATACCATACTATTTGATTACTTATAAGCATGTTTGTTTGTTTTTTAAAACTTACAGGTTTTAATTAGCCAAAGTTTATTATGAAACACTATAAAGAATTTCCCTCATCATCCTCACACTTAGAACTAAAAGGAATAATGTGAAATTTTGGAGAAAAAAAAACATGAAATTGCTTCTTGTCCAAGTCATTAGAGAACACGCAGTTGGAATCTGAAAACCCTCAGCTGCCATTAAACTATCATATTTCACACATCAGATATTTGAGCCTGTGGTGGTTTGAAAAAATGGCCTCCATAGGCCCATAGAGAGTGGCACTATTAAGAAGTATGGCCTTGCTGGAGGAAGTGTGTCACTGGGGTGAACTTTGATGCCTTGGAAGCTCAAGCTACGCCTAGTGGCTCAGTGTGTCTTCCTGCTGCCTGTGTAGTCAGATGTAGACCTCTTGGCTACCTCCCAAGCACCATGTCCGCCTGCATGCCACCATATTTCTCACCATGATGGTAATGGACTAAACCTCTGAAACTGTAATCCACCACCTCAATTAAATGTTTTCCTTTCGAAGAGTAAACATTGCAATGTTGTCTCCTCATAACAATAGAAACCCTAACTAAGAGCTCTTCTAGAAGTTTCTGGTGTTTAAAGTTAGGAAACCATTGGAAGGCTAAGGCAGTATAGTTTTGATGATGGATGCTTGAGTCAAGGTTAAACCAGAACACCTCTCATTAACAGGTCAGTGTTCCTATTACTTTCTCACATTGTTTGTAGAATTCACTCTGCATAGAACAAATGTCTACCTCTAAATGTTATATGTTGTACAGTAAAGGCCAGAAAGATAAGTTGAAGTGGCTGGGCCATGAGGGCTGAGCCATTTTGATGGGATTCATAACCTTATAATAATGTTGCAAGTCCCCTCTGCCTGTTGTCCTCTTCCACCAAATGAGAACAAAAATACCATGGTGTAATCTTGAATCAGAAAGCAAACTTCCACCACACACTGAATCTTCTCAGTCTTGCAAACTGTGAGAAAATATATTAAGTTGTTTGCAAATTACTCAATTTAAGGTACTTTATAAAAAGTGATTGTAGCTTAATTTTGAGACTCATTTGGGTATTATGGTAACTAGGCATTGAAGCCCAGGTAATATCTTTAACATGAGCCTCATTTTTTATATCTGTGATATGTGGATAATAATGCTAGCTATACCATGCTTCTCAGGTAAGATAGATAGAAAAAATAATGTCTAAATATTAGCCTTTAATAGAATTAGCACAATAGGTGTTGTTGCTAGTTATTTTGTAAAATCATTAGCCATGAAATCACTGTTGGCTGCATCTAATTTCCTTCATCAAAATGATTATTCTCTATTTCTTAAAGGGAGCTGGTGACCTTCACTGGTGAGAAATGAGAGGATAACAGACTTTGAAATGAGGCAGATGTGAGCATAGATACTAGCACTGCCAATTACAAACTCATAGACCTAGAGAAACTATCTAAATACCTAAGGTTCATTGTCAAACAAAAGAGTGAAGATGTTAGATTTTGAGAATAAGAAAATATCTTGGAAAGACAAGAACATATATCCTTAGAGGAAACATTTAGACCTGTGAAACATTGCAGTAGAGGTGGTGTGTGTGTGTGTGTGTGTGTGTGTGTGTGTGTGTGTGTGTGTGTAAACTGAAAGCCCAATTAAACAGGCAACAGGTGGGAATAAATGGTGAGGAAGGAGAACGTAAAGATGCGTCTTGTGGTGGTGACGGGGAAGAACCACTTTCTGACTTTATCTGGATATTTATGCAAACGGTACCACTATTTATATGTTCAGAAGAAGGTGAGATGCATAGAATAGAAAAACAGGTGATCAAGTGGGGAAATGTTTTATTTGATTTAAGGCAATAGTTCTCAGAATCTCCAGACCAGCAATACTAGGTCACCTGGAAACCTGACTAAAAATGCAAGCTACCATCTACTCCATGCTATGACTCCAAGATTCCCATGGTGGGAGGGACTCAAGTGGGCCTGACTACATCATTCAGTGTCTTTAGAACACCATCTGGGTGATATTGTAAAGGAACACTATAGAATTACCCAATTAGAACAGCTGACTTATCTTCTTTTTTATCACTAGGCAGTGTCTCCACACTTTTCCTACTTGAGTTGAAAATATAGAAGCAGAAAGAAAGCACAAAGCTTTGGTGACTGGGATAAACCCATTTAAGTGAATAACAAGCCTGGTTTCAACTAATTTATAGTAAAACAAAGGTTAATTTTAGTCTCCGCTATTTTTAACACCGTATGTGAACTTCACAGGGTAGTGCTGGGACTCAGAACATCCCACTTCAAAATATGGCAGCAGCAGACCAGAACATGACACTCCAAATTATAATTCCTTGGCATATATTGAGCTGGCTATTTGAAGAAACTGCTGACAAAGGAATGACTCAGAAAAGATGTCCTTTGGTAACAGAAGTCCTTGTCCTTTAAGGAGAGCTACACTAATAAAGTGTCTCAGAAAAGTACTGGTAAGAATGGTGCTTCATAACTTGAATGTTTTTGTTTTTCTTTTTTTTTATTGAGCTCTACATTTTTCTCTGCTCCCCTTTGAACGTCTTTTTGCCCACATTACAGAACACTCTCTTTGTCATATAGTCTCTGCTCCGTCTCCCATGACTTGCTTCACCACCAGGCTTCAGAAGCTCAAGATCCTATTCCTTTAAGCAAATAGTCATCAACTCCTCCCTGGGAACCAGAGAAGGTAGTACACAGGAAAGGAATCTAGAGCTTTAAAACTCCCAGAGAGACCCTATCCTCTTCTGAGGGTGTTGGCATCCATCCCATTTACCTTCCTCGGTGTTTATTTTCCCTTCATTTGCCTGCACCCCTGTTACCTCTCAATGATGTTAAGCTTTGCAGGCCTACTGTGTTTGGGGGAGAGCTATAATTCACTTTCATGTGATGAACTCAATATAAATCTTTGTTTTATTTTCCTTGTTAATCTATTAGTATAGTTCATATATTCATTTGCTGAACACTCAAAGAATAGAATAGAAAATGTTCTCTTCTCCACCATAATGGCATTTGAAAACCAAAAACACACCTGGAGAGATGGTTTAGTGGTTAAGAGCACCAGCTACTCTTACAAAAGATTTGAGTTCAATTCGCAGAGCCCACATGATAGCTCATAACTATATGTAACCTCAGTTCCAAAGGATATGACACCCTCTTCTAGGATCCATGGGAACCAGATATACAAGTGATGCACAGACACGCATGGAGGAAAAACTCTAAAACACACAACATAACTTAAAACCTCAAAATAGTAAAATGGAAGCAGGGATGAGATATTGTCAGCAAATGTTCCCTGTCACTGGCAGCCCCTACCAGACTGCACTCAGCACTCAGAAGGCCATTTGCTGGAGCTCAGCTGGTAACAGGCTCACAAAGAGAGATGCATAAAGGCTAAAAGCTGTGATTACTGCAAAAGTATAAAACTATAAAACTCACATTAAAAAGCAAAAAATGGACATGGAGTTCTCATAGGAGAAAGAGACACCACTGCAGGCACGGAGGTGAATTACCTAGCTCATTCTCTACCTGCTCACCTGATGTTGAATCTGTCTCAGTGAAATAAAGTCTTATTTTAATCACCTTAGCTCTAGCATGCTGTTCTTTGGTTCATTCAGTTCAGTTATTGCCAGCCTGCATTGGTGAGCCTTCCTTCTTTTGTACTGAAATTCTGCATGATGCGCTATCCAAGAAGTCAGTGTTCCTTACACTAAAAATTTCAAATCATGTTACATTTACTATGTAATTTATGACATGATCTGACTCAAGGCCTCTAAAACTATCAGGGAACACTCATCTTCTGATATTATAATAACTGTTCTTTCTCGTGTGATTTTCTGGTAATTAAAAATGCTCTTTATAAAGTTTCCCTAGCAGCATCCAAACACTATGGTGAAGATAACAGAACAGAATGAAGTGGCTTGATGTGAAAAGTCATTGAGATTATTCCAGAGGGGCACAGGAAATCTAAAGCAAAGAAGAACCAAAGCAAGCAGAAAATATTAATGAAAATACTTATTAAAATAGGCAAGTGTGTGATTTCATGCCTGTAATCCTAGTACTCAGGAGGCTGGGGCCAGAAGATCAAAGAGTCCGAGACGAGCATGGGCTACATGATCTGACCTCAAGTCAGAGTATGGTCTCTCTATGTACAACTGCAAGATCTGGATTTCTTTTACCTGTGAGGTAATGAATGTGAATGTGTGCTTGTTCTCAAGGTGGGAAGACGGTATCTCTGCAGAACCCTTTATCTAATGAATGGCCTGTTGGCTTCTAGATCAAGACCAAGCCTCCTTAGTGTGGAAGCCCTGACTTTCTCTAGACGGAAGCAGATGATGGACAGGCAAGATATTTCTACAGCAGGGACCAAGCAGCCAGGGTTGGGGCTGCGGCACATTTAATGATGTCAAAAGGAAGAGAAATCAAACAGCTGGTGGAGAGGCTGAGGATGAAGGAGAACATCTGGCTGCCAGAAGTGCCAGAATGCAGAGGAGTCCAGCCGCTATTGTAAACTCACTGCCCCCTACCTGAACAGGAACCACAGAACCAGAGCATCAAACAGAATTAGTTTATTTGGTAGGAAGTAGAATCATCAAACATCGGGGCTGCTCCCAGATCCCATCCATCCAATGTTCCTGGTTGCTGCACGTGTGTTGATTCTAGAGAGCAGCATCTGTATTTTGAAAGAAGACTGGGGGGTGGGGAGTCAGGTGGAAGACTGTGGTATATTAGCTTTGAAACTTCTTCCAGATCTTTGTTTTTGTCAAATGTGGTTTTGGTTGATTGGAGAAAGACATTCCAAAACATATTTTCCACAGAAAGGGTCTTTGAATGCTCTAAGGATCCCCATGGTCTTGTTTTAAACATTCAGCCAGCAGCTTAAAGCAAGGACAAGATATATGTGGCTGAACACACAATCTGCCAACTACTGTAAATTTGCTTTGCTGAGTGAATGAACTTCTTTGGCTCAGTGGCCTAGCTTTAGAAAATAGAGATAATATCAAGATTAGTTTTGCAAATCACCAAGACCTGCATACTTCACCGCAGTCATGTACCTCAGAGCAACTTCTCAGAAATTAACAGACTCTATATGTGACAGTGGTTTCAAAAGACAACAACAAGGCTGATAAAAAAAATCCTCTCACCTAGTAACACTATAATGTAGCTATGCTATGCTTGGCTCATATAGTTTTTTAAAGTATTGATATGGACATATTACATATCATTATGTATACTAATATGAAAATAAATTACTATGCTACAGGTTTATGTATTTACTATATTAATTTTATAAGTATTTTAGAGTATATCTCTTCTTATTTAAAAGGCATGGCCTTTGGCTATTACATGTATGTGTGGTATATACACACACATCATAAATATGTACTTAAAATGTTTACAGTAAAAAGTATTGCCTGTCACACTGTTAAGAGCCTTGTAGAATCCTTGTTAGTTGGAAATTTTGATAGCATAAAAAGGCTATAGTACAATAACTGCTCAACACCATCTAGAACTTTGTACATGAACTCTTTGGATGTTTATACAATAATAAAATTGCCTGAAGGTGCATTTCTCAGAACGTATCCCTGTTGCTAAGCAATGTATGATCTTATCTCAGACATGGCAAGTTGCTGAGACCTCAAGCAGCTCATACATCATTTTCCCAACAAACTTCACTATCTTTCCATAACAATATTTGCTGCTACCACCATTCACCAGTCACCCAAACCAAGAGATAAAAACCTACTGGATTTCACCTTGTCATCCAGTTTAGGCTTTCAGCTCAGGGTTGTGTAAGATTTCTTAAGACTGCTCCCACATTACTGTGGATCCATCTTTCACTAGGTTCTCACTATTTATTAGATGGGTCATTTAACTACAATTCATTCATAATTGAGCATTCTGACTCCAGTGTAACATGAGGGGCCTGTTTGTTGGGGTTTCTGTCCCGCCCAGTACCCCACAGCCGGCAAGCCCCAAAGAAAATCACACAGAGAGTCTATATTAAGTTATACACTGATTGGCCCATTAGCTCAGTCTTCCTACCAGCTTCCATCACTTATATTAACCCATTGTCAGCCACATGGCCAGTACCTTTTCTCAGCCAGGCAGCTTACATGTTGCCTCCTTGGAGATCTGCACAGGAATGCCAGGGAAGCTTCCTGCTTTCCAGACTTTCTCCTCGCCCTGCCTCTACTTCCTGTCTAGTTGACCTGCCTATACTTCCTACCTGGCCAATCAGCATTTATTTAAAACATGATCGACAGAACAGACAAGTCTCCTGCACCACTCCAGTCTTGCATCCTCCATTCCTCATGACCACAATGGAAAAAATGTATCTTTGAAGTAGTCATGGATCAGAAAAACTCAGAATGTGATAGGGTACTTATATGAGCTAATACATAACATGAAGTCATTTCATTCTAACAACTATCTAAAAGAGAATTACAAGGGAGACCTGAAAAAGTCAACTTTCCTTATGCTGTTGAAAAATTCTAACACGTTGTCTGTCAGGAACCACCTACAACAACAGTGATTCTTTTTGGTTTAGTTTTTTTTTAAGCCCAGATCTATTGCTGGTTGTGCACAAAATTTTGTCTGTCTCACAGTTGGGTGCCAGAACACAGAAAATCCAAACAGCAGCAAAAGCACTTTTCATTTTGCAGAGGTGGTAGAATGCAGCCCGACTCTGTTCATTTTGAACCAAGCTGGCAGACACAGCGATCTCATAAACAAATATGTGGCAATTCTATTATGCATGTCACTTGTCTCAGTAAACTAAGTTATGAACTCCTGAAAACTACCTGGCTGTGAATGGAAAGCTTAGTGCTGCCAGCTCTTATTCTAAAGTCCTACATGGAAGAAGGACAAAGGATAAACTGAGGTCTGACTTACCTCAATTTGTAATAAAGAAAATGTCTAAGAATAGAGAGTTCAGCAAGGAATGAGTCAATCCTGCATAAAGTATTTCAAATAATGCAGACTTGGTCTCTAAAATAGAATCATATATCTTTGGAGCCAGAAAGAGCATTAGAAAAGCAACCCCCACATTTTAGTGAGAAGAGCACACTAAAGTGCAGTAAGCCAGGCTAACTTTCCAAGGGGGACTCTAGTAAGAATATGCATATCTAAAGTCAGGCCATAGTAGACCTGTTATGTGTCTCTTCCATAAATAGTATATACTGAAGTGGCAAGCCTTTGTCTAACTCATGATAGGTGGGACTTACCTGTTTCTCACATGTCAGCTAGTCTGGAAAGAAGTTCTGGCACCTGAGTATAGGAGGAAGACTTATCTCCTAGCACCAATAATAGGTGCACAGACCCAGGTACACAACTTGTCTCTGACTCTTCCTCTATTTTTACTAAAATCTCTAAGATTTTGTCCTGGAGAAAATAGAGAAAGAAACAATGGATATTTCCACAGTTTTACCAAAAACAAGGTTTGCATCCTTTTCCATAATTATAGATTTATGCTATTTTCTCTTAATACTAGCAAATATCCAGTCACAGAACATAATAGGATCTTGAAAATTAAAGTTAAATCATCAACATATTAAAATATGCAAAGATGCTGCTCTCGCCACTACTGTTAGAATAGTCCTAGAACTCCTAGCCAAAGTATTTTGGCAAGAAGAAGAAATAAGAGGCTTCCAAATTGCAAAGAGGGAGATAAACCCAACTGTTTATAGATGACTTGATTTTATACTAAGAAAACACTAAATATTATACCAAAATTGAATTCATCTGCAAATTCAGTGAAGATACAAGATAAGGACTCCACATCAAAAATCAATAGAATTGTTTACAATAACAGAGAACTGTGTAAAATTAGAAACCAAGGAAACAACCCCATTTATAATAACATCCAATAAGTAAAGAATATGATATAGGATATAGTTTAAGCAAGAAGGTTCATATAATGAAAACTATAAAAAGTGATGGAAGACATTAGTTGAAGCCGAAAAATAATCCCACACAAGTTAAGAATTATGGTTAATAAAAAAGGTTATTTATTTGAGGGGGAAAACTTACAGATCACCATCCCCAACAACAGTCTTCTCATCACAAGCAGGAAACACAGAGTCTAGCAGCTGGAACGGGAGCCGGAAGCAAGAGAGCAAGCACACAGTTTCCGCTGCTTTTTAAACCATAAGAGACCATGTCCCAGTGGGCTGGTATCTTACAGGCTATTGGCTGAAGGAGCAGAATGTGCTCCCATAGTACCTCCCCTTTTTGTTTAAATAGAGAGTTCCAAACCCAATACAAAATTATATACACTAGGAACAAATGTCAAGTATAATTAGAATTACATCCAGCATAACAATATTAAGCAAAAAACATATGCTAAATGTTTTAATAAAAATCTATCCTATGGAGTCAAAGTCTTGTATAGGAAATGGCTTGGCTAGATCATAAGAGTACAGTAACTACGGCTATCTAATCTTCAACGCCATCAAAGGCCTGAGAAGGGAGATAATATTACTTGAACAGGCAGGAAGTACAATCAAGTAGCTTCCAAAGTGAGCAATATATGACGAGACAATTAGCTACCTGAACAATCACCCAAAGTCTCATTTTGCAACACTGAAGCAACCAACTTTGGCTAAGGCCTAGTGTAACTGACAGACCATTTTCAGAGGCAGGAAACCATTTTTCAAAACCATTTTACCTGTCTTGGCAAGATTTGACAGTCCTGCTTATCTATTTCCAGATATCATGTAACTTGTCAGTTGTTGAGGCATTGTCAGTTCCTTGCCAAAAGGCCAGTTTTACCAAGAAGAAAACAAGCTCCAAGTGGAGTGTCTTTGGTGCCCAACATTCTCTTGGAAAAAGATTGGTGCTGTCAGAAGCAATTAAGTCTCATGTCAACAGAACCCTAAATTATTTAAATGCCATGTTCCACAGATCCTTGAAGTGGTTGAAAAATACCTATCTAGACAGAATACAATCTCTATGTATCTAAAGAACCAAATGATCTGACTGTATGTACAATAAACAAGAACAACTATTGACATGTAATAATTAATACCTGTATCTTGACCAGAGGTAGGAGTAATATATAATGCAATATGAAAATATACTCTAAAAGTTGTACCAATATACAACATGTCCGAAACTGAGATAGAAACATGCATATAGCCGGGCGGTGGTGGCTCACGCCTTTAATCCCAGCACTTGGGAGGCAGAGGTAGGCGGATCTTTGTGAGTTCGAGACCAGCCTGGTCTACAAGAGCTAGTTCCAGGACAGGCTCCAAAACCAAAACCACAGAGAAACCCTGTCTCGAAAAACCAAAAAAAAAAAAAAAAAAAAAAAAAAACAAAAAAAAAAAAAAAAAAAAAAACAAAACAAGAAACATGCATATATACAATCTGACAAAATGTACATATAACTTTGTATATATGTACAAATAACATAAACAAAAGTAACAAATATTCATAAATAATAGTTCATAAGTATTCACTCTATTACCTTCTATTACTATCCCCCATTTTTTGAACAAACATAGTTTTCACCCCAACCCTCTATCTAATATAAGTAATAATTAGTGATGCAAATAAATGGAAATTTTTATTATGTACTATGTACATACATATAAAAAATACATGTATATGTCTATACTTTTCAAATGGTCTACAGAGTCAGTGTAGTCTCTATCAAAATTTTAATGACATTTTTATGAAATATCTTTAACTGCTAAAATCAATAAGAGACAGAGAAAAATTACCAAGCAGAGAAAATAATCCTGATTTAAAAAAATAAAGCTCTGGCAGTGTGGTGGTGCTTATCTTTAAACCTAGCACTCAGAAGGCAAAGGCAGGCAGCTCTCTGTGAGTTTGAGGCCAGTCCAGTCTACAGAGAAAGTTATAGGACAGCCAGAGAAATTACACAGAGAAGCCCTGGAAAAAAATAAAGAAAAAGTAAAAGAATAAAGCTAATGCCATCACATGACATAGATAGAAAAGCAGACAGGTACAACACTGGATCAGCAATACAGAGTTCTCAGAGATTAACCCACCATTTACTTTATGAGTCAACATAGTATTTGTCAATTTATATCTATTGAACAATGATGCCAATAGTACATGATGGGAGAAAGAGAATCTCTTCAGCAAATGATGCATAGAAACTGGTATCTATTTGCTAAGGATTATATTTGACTCATCTCCTACCATATACGTTACAAGTAAAAAAAGAGATTAAGTACTTAAATCTAAGTCTAGATATAGTAAAACCACAGACAAAGACATTATGGGAATACCCAACAATACTAGTCTTGGAAAGGAACTTGGGTATAACCTCAAAGGTATAAACAATGAAAACAAAATTAAATGAATTGAATTATATCAGAATTTATCTAAACAACAAAGGAAAGAGTAGAGTGAAGAGATAACTCAGGGTTGGGCTTAGGGCTATGGACATATTGTTCTCCATAGTTTCTACAGTTTGGGATTCCTAGTTTCTACTGCTTGGCCAGTCTCTGGAACCCTGCATCCACTCCATTGTCACTATTGTTGCTCTTGCAACTACAGCTTCCAAGGCACTTAATTCTACCCCACTGTTGTTCACACCTCTGCTATGGTTTTGCCGTCTCTTCTCTGTGTGTTACTGGCCCATCTTGCTCTCTAGTAGGCAAGAAATGACCATACAGGATAAGTCTTTCCCTGGGTCTAATTTTCTAATTCCAAAGAGTAGTATAGCAGATGCTGCCCAATGACTCCAGAAACTATCTCAAAAAGTGGTCTGAATTTCTTGTGTACACGCATATAAGGAAGGGGTGGACTTGACTGGAGCAGGTGTGTCATGCAAATGAAAGGCTGAATTTGTACTGTTTCTAACTAGTCCCAACCCAGCTTTCTCTTCTTCAGCCACTGTCTTCTTGCTGAGTTACTGAGAAGGCCCTGTCTCTCATCTAGAACCTTGTCTGACCATCTCACTTCCACTTAAAATACTATTGCCTTTCCTCAGCAGTGCAGGTTTGACATGACTAGAACTGGGTGCAGAGTTGTGGCTTCAGTTACAGTTTGGCTCATGCAGTCAGAAAAGGCTAGAGACATGTAGTAATGACAGTTAAGAAAGAAAAGAAAATGGGTATAGACAGTCATAGGAAAAATTAAGTAGTTTAAAAATAATAAAGTCTTTAAAAAGAAACTAAAGTAATATAAAAAGAAAGCCATGTAAAGATAGGAAATGCACAGGGAATCTGGATCCTGTATGGTATTATGTTCACTTTGAATTCTTTGGATGCTGATGAGCAAACAACAGCTGCTCCCAGATATGGCACTGTAAGAGAGACGGCCAAATTAAACCAACCTGGATACTTTAGGAGTGGCTTAACTTTAAAATGGAATTCATAAAATGTATTACATTAAGGAAGAGGTTATGTTTTCTGTTTCCTATGGAAACAAAAAACTGTGGATTCCTTCAAGATTAGTAGAGATTAGGTTTTATTGTGGGACACTTCCTGAAAATCTTGGCTACAGACATAAAAAATAAGGCAAGAAAGACCATAAGACAGGTCGTGTTTACACTGATTCCTCTGCATTGGAACACTTCTGAGACTTGACAATGAATGTTACAAGTTTTTCCAGGACTTTACCATTTTCTCAGTTTTCTCAGGATCTCCTAAAATGCCTTCACACACAAATAATATGAGCAATCTAAAGAACACAACACCCACATTCCCAAGAAATGAAGTGAGTAGTTTTGGTTATTCAATGGGGTTTGAATGTTTGTCATTATTTAGAGGGAATATAGAAATATAGGATTAAAAAGACAACTACTAACCTCAAATATTTTACAT
>JAQHUG010000001.1:20558504-20577400 GCA_028555095.1 Dicrostonyx torquatus | reverse complement strand
AATTTGTTTATAATGCAGAATATTACTTTAACCATGTAAAGATGTGTTACATTTGTTTATGATGCATTTGTTAATTATGCAAAGTTGTGCTGCTGTTTCAACTTGCCTGCCTAAGGAACCTGATTGGTCTAATAATATGCTGATTGGTCAGTAGCAAAGCAGTTGAGGGCAGGGCTGGCAGGCAAAGAGAATAAGTAGGAGGAGAAATATAGGTTCAAGCACGAGAGAGAAGTGAGAAAGAGAGGAAATGCCGGGGGCCAAAAATCGGGTAGCATGGAGGAACAGGAAAGTAAGATGTACAGAATGAAAAAAAGATTAAAAAAAGTCCCAAGGCAAAGCATAAAGAAAAACCAGACTAAAACAGGAGCTAAGACCAAACATTCATCACTAATAATTCTGCATGTCATGATTTGGGAGTTGGTTGGTGGTCCAAAAGAAAGCTTGCTACGTAAGTGAGTCTTTATCTCAAAAATAAGTAAATTCTTCAATTGTTAACATGGATTTACTAAATCATGTCAGTCACCAACTATTCTAAGTGGCCAAGCACTGATGCTAGGTCAGACAGAATACACACCCTCTGGTTCCTGGGACTTTCATTAAAACAAATTTTAGGACAGTTTTCCTGCTGTTGATCCACTGAGTTATGCTCAAGAGTTAAAGAATGAGTTTGTATCACAAGTGAACTACAAACATGAATAGAACAGAAAAAAAGAACAGTGAGTTCCCTTTTTTGAATATTAATTACACCAAAGCATGTGAAGATGGCTTTGAAAAACAACAATGAATATATTTCTTAATCACCCAAATGTATGAACTTAAAAAAAAAATCCAGCCCTAAGTTAAAAGAGAACAAACAGTTTTAGGTCACAGCACAGAGCATATTTAGCACTAAATAATGAGAAACTGAAATAAAATGTGAAGCTGTAGTTTCTCCTCTGCTCGAAATGAGAGAGCTTTGGCTTGCAAAGGATCCAGCCATGGTGCCCCACAGCCTCATTTCCCACAAAGATTCCTGGCCTGGCTGGCTTTAGTCAGGCTCCATCCTTTTTCTAAAGTAACCTCCTTCAGTTTTAGAAAACAAAAGCAAACAAAGCTCTGATGAGTCAGGATTGTGGGAATCCTAGGCACCTGCTCAGCCTTGCACCAGGAAGCATCTTCATCTTCCATATCTATTAGGAGCTACTTGATCATTCCTCCCTTCAGCCTCTTCTTAGATCAATTTACCCAGAATCCTCTGGTCCCTGATACTTTTGCTTAGCAACTTCTGTCTGCAACAATCCCCTCCCCAACTCCATCCAGCACCATTCCCCACTCCCTCTCAATATTGCAACCTCTCATTGCTCTTATCTTCCTTCCGATGTTTAAAGATTTTTTTGTTATCTTTATTATTGTTTTGTCTACAATTACATTTGTATACTAGGGTCATGTCTAGTATCTTCAGAGGTCAGAAAAGGGCATCATAGTCCCTGGAACTGAATTTACAATGGTTGTGAGACACAATATGTGTTCTAGGAATCAAACCTGGGTCTTTTACAAGAGCAACCAGTGCTTTTAACCACTGAGACATCTCTCCATCTCCCCCTTCCTCTGCTTAAACAGATATCATTGGATACTTTTCCCTTGTCAGTTACTGGTCCTCTTTATGCCTCAGGTTAATTAAATAGAAACCTATTTCTCTGATTTTATTTCTTAATGCTCAGTTTTCAAGTCCCTGAAATCAGATTACTATCCATCTGAGTCAATGATGCAATAAAATGTCCAAATCCCAAGGTCCCTCCTCAATTTTTAATAGTTTCACAGTGAGAAACATTTCTGATTGTGCTGCTGTTGCTGGAAACACTTCTCTTTCTGTGTGTCCCTTGTTAGCCTGGGAGCACAGAGAGCACCCAATGGATATTCTTCTTTTACATCTACCTTTTAATTTAGAATACACAGCCCATATTCTTCCAAAGTAAAGCCATCTTACAAGGTAAATACATTATAAAGCAGAGCTGTTATCAGTAAAGCAGAGCTTTAACCATACAACAGAACCAAAAAGCAAAGAGATACCATCCAGTGCCTGAAGTGAGTGACAGTTTTCTTTGGGCATGAATTGAGTTCAACATATTCCATCAATTAAAACACAAAAGAGAACATGTTGAGCTTCGTGCTTTTCATTATCTGACAAACAAAAGGACACACATTTGTCTCCGCAGTCTGTGGCACTTTCTGCAATAAACATGCAGGAATTTGTGACATAGGACTTTGTCTAAATCACTTCAGCTGACACATCACTTCTATTATGCGATTAGACAAATTTCCTACAGCGTGAGCAATACAGCATAGCCTATATGCATACAGCAAGCATACGATTCCAGCAAAGTGGGTTGAAGGCACTTGGTAAGGAAGTTGCTCTCAGTCTTCACATTCTAAGAAACTAAAGAAAGAAAGAAATCCATCAGGCACTCTCAAATGCCGGATTCCTTGGGTTGTGCTGGCAGCCGCTGAATTATCGTCAGTTCATGATTAAACTCTCACAAGAAGCTGCTGTGTAAATACTTGGCACTGTCAGTTAAAATGCAGCCTCCTTGATTTAGTTATTAGTCAAAACTTGTCATTTCTGTCAACAACCACATTTGTTCTCATCATAAGCAAGCAGTAGGGATACCAGCCTTCTTCTAATTGGCCTTGCAGGTTCTCACCGACACTCCATCTTCCAAGGTGGGGAAAAGAATTTCACACTGAAAGGGGTTTAAAGCATACTCAGTTGTGTCGATGTGTGCAAGAGGACATGTGCACGTGGTTGTGCATCTGCGTTTGAGTGTGTCTATGTCTTTGGTATTGCAGCCTACCAAACAACTGCAGTGGAGTGTTTTGTGAAGTTACAATATTAAGAATGGTCCCTTTTAACATTCGTTAGCGATCTGAGGAAAGCCAGCACTAAAGAAAGCCATGCTGAGGGTGTGTGAAGACATCAGTCCTCTAAATCTAAATGAACTAGATCTGAATGACTGCCCTTGGGAACTATTTTAAGTAAAAGTAAAGTGGTGTCTGTCCTGATTTGGAGGGAACCTAATGGCTGCCATTTCTATGGTACATGTTTCTCAGTAACTGGGTGTGAGAACAGAGCCATTGTACAGGTTCAGATTTTTGAGGCTGAAACATTAGTATTTTATTTTTACAAGGTTCCAGAATCCCAATTATCCTTTAATTTATTTAATTTTAGTTGAGTAACACTTTAAAAATCAATTATTTTAAGTCACCCACCTTTTCTGTTCGGCTGTTAATATGTAACTCTATTTCAAAATTTACGTGCCTTTAACTGCCTTGGACTGTATACTTCCTTTTCTGCTTACTGTAGTAGCGTTTCAATTGTATTTTAATAAATAAAGACTACCTGCAGATCTGAGAGTAAAACAGTATCACTGGTCAGTCTTACAGACCAGGTTACGGTAACACATACCTTTAATCCCAGTAGCCACAATAACACACACTTTCAATCTCAGTAGCCATAATGACACACACCTTTATTCCCAATAGCCACACTAGTTGCCATAGAAACTGGGCAGTGCACGCCCTTAATCCCAGACCTAGAGAGGATTATAAAATGGGAGGAAACAGCTCTCAAACACAGTCTCCTTCTGACATTCCAGGAGTCAGGATTGCTATTTCAGACTGAGGCTGAGGTAAGAGCCAGTGGCTGGCTGTCTTGCTTTTCGGATCTTCAGGTTGAACCCCAATTTCTGACTATGAGTTTTTATTAATTGTGCTTCAGTTTACTCTTTCATTAAAAAAAATCAATAACTTTCTGAATGCTAATTTAATAAAATTAAGAATTAAGAGTATTAATCCAAAGACCCCTCTCAATATAAGTAAGCTGAAAAGGGAGCCCTCATATAACTCACCAGTCCCAACCTTGTAGGTGGATTAAGGTTGATTAAATACCAGTGAATATCCATCAGATTATTTCAATCTATGTTTAGATGATGTGAGTTTTTCCTTTACTGAGTAATTAGCTACTGGCCTTGGGACCCACCCTGATTAAAAATAATAAAATGGCCCATCTAGACTATGACAAGCTTTGCGTTAGTGTACCATACCACAGAGCAAGCACACAGCACTCCTGAGAGCTGTGAAGATGGAACAGATCTCTGTGAAAATGGAACAGAAAGCATGGTTCTGACAAGATGTGTCTTCATTTGTGTTTAGCATTTCACCTCTGAGTACAAGGTCGCAACTTGAACCATCTTTCCTAATCATCAAAAAGAATTTAAAAATTAGAAAAAATATTTCTAATAACTGCAGGTGTTAGGAGATATAAAGCACAGGATTAAGGCCCTTGGGGGGTAAATTAGAAGAAAAGACTCCACAATCACTCCAGGATTTATTGGCAGCTCCTCCTGTCTGCACTGCTGGGAGCAAGGTCCTCTCCAGCAGACACTAAATGTTATTCCTGGTTACACACTAATATCTGTGAATTACACACTAATATCTGTGTTAGGTGTTTGACTTTGAAACCTATACAATATCTCTAGATTCTCTGGATAATGAGCTATAATAGGAGAATTTGAACTTCTAAAACTTTCAAGAGCATATAATACTTTAGATTGGAAGTACTCCATTCTTCCAGGCTCTAGTGTTAAAGGGTTCTTAGCTAGGCTTTGTTGGAAGCCAGGGGAACCTTTAGGAGGTGGGGTCCAAAGAAAACAAGGCAGACCATTGGCAGGGTTGCCTTGAGAAGATGTTTGGGTCTTCAGGCTCTCCTGCATGCTTGCTGCCCTGTGGTGAGGATGCAGCTTTCTCTCCCCCATCTCCCTTCTACATGTGCTGTCTCACCACACCCCACAAAGCAAGGAGGACAGAACTCCCCAAGACTGTCAGCCACAATCAACCTTTCCCTCCTTTAAAGTTGATTACTTCCGACTTTTGTTACTGTGACACATAGCTGACAAACGCAAAATACAAGAAGGCTTAAAATTGGAAAATCTGAGACAAGTAGTCATTTTAAGAAGAAAGGCAATTGATCGAGTCAGTGCATTTGGTTACGGCGTTTTAAAAATCCTTCACTAACGCAATTATTTTAACAAGCTGGTCTTTAAGGGTTTAGGAAAGTGGAAATTGGAAGTAATTATACAGTATGATAAGGAACATCTCAAACCACTAGTCAACAACACGCCAGCTAATGAAGCTCTGGAGCCCTCCTCATTAAAAGCAGACGACACAAATGCCCTCAGCTCCTTTGTGATTTGCTGTTATTTCTAGGTTTAGTAAAACGGTAATACTAGGAGGCTGGCTAAATATTGCAATAACATGAACTAGGTACTAAAAATCACTGCAAAGAATTAAGAAGAAATATCTATTGTCCATTTTAATATTTTCCAGTATTCTATTTCAAAAATTTATTATAATTTAGCCTATTATTGGCTATTACCAGACAATTCTAGAACATAAAGTGGAATAATAGACAAAATAATACACGGTAAATTTTAACAATGGATTACAATAGTATTTCTACCTTATTATGCTTTCTAAAATAAGCGGGAATTGCTCTCATTAATCTATTATTATATTGATTTTCAAATATCTAACGGCAACACTTCAAGATGCAAGTAAGGCTTGTATGAGCACAGAGGTAATGTGGAAGACTACAGCAAAGCTTCTGACATTGTCACCATTTGGTTGGCAACACAAAAATGTGTTTACTGGAGAAGAGAACTCTGTGGTATTGAATTATCACGTATAAAATGTGATAAAAACGGACTCAGCCTCGAACTACCATAGAAGAACTAAGAGATTAAACCATGGCACATGACTCACCAAACAAGCTATGCTGGATCTAAAAAATGGACTGAAATCTGCCCGTCCAAACTCAGGGCAGTCTTTGAAGACAAAGATACCGGAAAGAAGCTGTCCATGGTTAGCTGTGGACCATGTTGTAGGTGGCAATCTGCAGCAGCCCTGCTGGAGGGATGACTCTATTTACGAGTTCATTTCTCTTGCTAAGAACTGTGTTTGGCTACTGGGAGGTGTGGCTTTGTTGGAATAACTGTGTGACTGTGGAGGCGAGCATTGAGATTTCATATATGCTCAAGTCATGCCCAGTATCTCAGTCACTTAATTGCCTGCAAGATATGGGACTCTCAGCTATTTCTCTAGTATCATGTCTGCCTGCACACTGCCATGTTCCACCATGATAATGGACTGAATTTCTGAAAATGTAAGCTATCTCATTAAATGTTTTCTGTTTCCAAAAACAAAACAAAACAAAAAAAGAACTAACTGTGCTTGGTTCAGAGCATCCACACTGGAAACCTAAAAACTGTCTCTAACTCCAAATCCAGGCGATCTATAACTCCCTCTTTTGGCCTCTGTGGGCATCCACACACACTCGAACATCAGCACCCACTTCTCCACATATAATATAGACATAAATAAAACTAGAGTAAACCTGAAAATAAAAAGACTAACGTGGCAACCAGAAATGAACTCCCTGGGACACAGTATTCTGAACCACAGTCAGCAGTCTTATGAATTTGAGGTGACCATCCCTGTAACATGAGAGGATGTATTCCCTTGTCCTTTAAAATTATTACTTCATTCTCTCTTCAAGCTATGAAATCCACTTTTCTTCAGCAAGCTCTTAGAATCTCCTTTTGCTGTCTCTGGGCTGGAGAAGGGCGAACTGCCAATATTTAGCAGGGGACTTAGTTGCTCATCCTCTCATGGCAGATGATTGCTTGTGCCTTCAGGATGTGGTTCTAACAAAGAGGAAACCAATTTAGAGGAAAGGAGAGAAGTAACAAGTACGCTTGGTTCATTCAGCGTATATTTCTCATTGTTCTTGTGTAATGAGTCAATCTACCTACTAATAAAATAGCCTCAAAAAACTAGTTTAGTAAGCAGAAGATGGTAAATAAAGACCACCTGATTTCTTCTCAGTTTTTGTGTACAAAGGATTGAGCTAGTCAGAGCCCTTCTTTCCTGACTCACCAGCACCTTTTCCTTTTGATTCTAATGGACACTTTAAAGTTCCATATAGTTACGGAGTAGTGGTGCTGTCTTGAACTGTGTATAGCATCGTATGCTCGGGTTGCGTCAAGCTTGTCTGTCTCCTCAGACATTCATCACATCCCTGTAGTTAAAGCTACAAAGTCCTTCCTTCTAGCTTTATCAAAACACAGTCTACAGTATTTCTTTAGCCTCTCCCTCCTGTGCCATAGAACATCAGACCGTATCCCTGGCATCCAACTGTAACTTCGTACCCACCAACAGGCACTTCACTTAGATTATTGTATTGGCTTTGACTTATCCACACCATAGCCCTACTCTCTCCCTTGGCCATGGCAAAATATGTAATCCATGCTCTTAATGTACATGTATTTCTGGAAATTGAATTTGTGCGTTTGCATAGCTAACTGTGCTGCAAATCCCAGCTTAGTCATTATTTCCTTTCCCTACACTAACTATAAAACACATTCATATGCAGGATCAAATCTGGCTAATTTCTTCGAACAGCCATAGTGGCTGCCACCATGGACAAGAACTACAGTCTCTTACCCTGATCTCTTTGGAACCATGTCTAGGCTGCATCCAATTTGTTATTAGAAGTCATTTCTATTATAAAAACAATACATATCAACTCTGAGAATAGCAAATTTTGCCAATATATTTATGCTCTGGAAGAAGTTTACTGCAGTAGAGTAGAACTGTATTTATATACTTTTTATTAGTTCTGTTTTAAATAGGCCTTTGCTATATTGCCCAGCCTTGGCACAAACACACACACTCCTGAATATATATATTTACACACACACACACACACACATATATATATATATTCATATACTATTTTTATCACAACATACTTTTCCTCCCCAACTCCTTCTAGATACCCCCCATTCTATTCACCTAACTTCATCTTCATTCTCTCTCTCTCTCAAAAAAAAATCAACAAACAAAATGAACCCCATGGAGTCTGTTTTATCAACCAACTCAGCGCTGCACTGAGTGTGGCTTGTGAATTCCCTTGTCCACGCCATTGAGGAAACAAATCTTCCCTCTCCTAGAGGCTACCATTGTAAATAGTTTCTTAGCTAGCAGTGGGACTTTGTGTCTTCTTCCTCATAGACTTTCAATACCCTGTTGGGTCAGAGTCTTTATTTCAAGTGACTTTGTACATCTCTCTTCTGCTGTATTTCTGCCTCCACCTGGAGAGCCTGGGACCCTAATAACATATCTAGAATTTACACAACAGTAACAGCAAACACTTTTAAATCCTAACTTTTTTTCTTAAACCTTGTGTCACTGTATTCCTTGTCTCCTCTTCCAGCTCTAATTGAATCTTAGGTCCTCCCAGAAGACACTATATCCCTGATAACTCTCACAACCTTTGAACCTGAGTGTCTGGAAAAGGTGTGCATTCAGCCTATGTTACTGATTTCAAGCCTTTCTCACCTGTGCATCTTTAAAACCTTGCACCTGGGGGCCCAGGTCATCTCAGCGCCCCATCCCGTGTGCATGGGTCTGAGGCTGGGACCTTGGCTCAGGTCTGCAAAGCTACCAGGCTCAGAGTCATGTACTTGTGGTGAGATTTTTGTTTGTGCTTTAACAAATAAAGCTTCCCTGAAGATCAAAGTGTGGAGCTAGCCACATTAGTTATCCATAGAGGCCAAGCAGGGGTGGCATACGACTTTAATCCCACCACTGGGAAAACAGAGGCAGATAGATCTCTGTGAGTTCAAGGCCACCCTAGGCTTCACAAGATTGAATCAGTCCAAAAGAGAAACAGAGGTCACACCTTTGATCCCAGGACTTGAGATCACACATCTTTAACGTCAGCACTAAGGAGGCAGACACAGGAGTGATATGGCTAGGTGGAGAGAGGAATACAAGGTGGGAGGAGATAGGAGCTCAGGCATTCAGTCTGAGGATCCCTAGACACAGAATCACCCCTTGGGTCTGATGATTCACTAGAGGTAAAAAGTGGCTGGCTTCTCTGCTTCTCTGATCTCTCAGCTTTTACCCCCTAATATCTGACTCCGGGTTTTTATTATAAGGACTAATTAGGATTGTGCTTCATGTATTCACGCCTTTCCTCCCAACTCCCAACTCATAGCAGCTCCTTTGCCGATCTTCTCTCCCTACAGCGTCACTTTCTCTATTGCTGATTGAGCCGACTTACTGACTCAATCACAGCTCCTCCACATTCTCATGCATGTGTAAGCCATTACTCCAGCATCCCCAGGAACCCCCAGTGGAGGAGCTATCTAGAGAAAAGTATTTGAAAGTTTTCTGAGTTACTGATGTGGGTCACGGCCTCTGACTCCAATAGACGGCAACGAAATTGTGATTAGCATTCTGCTCCATAATGGGGTGTGAGCTTCTGGCAAGCATAAAACCTTTCTGAGCACATAAGCACCGAAACTTAACTGAAAATAGAATATGTGACGAATCACAAGTGTCTCTTGCAGGACTCGGTTCTTACTGTGGACAACCAGTGATGTCTCAGCATGAAGATACAGTCTTGCTCCTGAGCACACATATGCACTTTGTACTGCTTGTGTCATGACGTCAAGCCACACCCATGAACGCTGTCTGCAACACCCCAGCTTAGCTTACACACTGTTACATGTTTTGAATACTGTGTTTTCTCTTGTACACACAGCATTGGCCACACTTACACAAACATGATAGTTTAACTGTTGGAAGGAATAACAGTATTTTGTGCCATCATTTTTTAGAGTGTTACATCATTAATAGCTTATCTTTGTGTGCTGTGTTAAAATGTTTACTTTTTAAGTTGCTGATTGAGTTTTAGACTCAGATTTCATTTCATTAAAAAAAAAGTATTTGATTAATTTTGTCTTGAGAGTAGAGTAGAAATCCTTGCAAAGTCTGAAACGGTCTTGGACACATTTCTGTCATTTGTTCTATGTATTTATACAAAGTGACATTCTTGGCATTGATGATTATAAATATCAAACATCTCTGGAGAATATTGAAGGTGGTTTGTATCCTGCCATATCAAATATGTAGCCAAGATTTAATTCTTGTCCTATACAGCTTGGCATTGATCAAACTGAAGCAAAGGGAAAGAAGAAATGACAGACAAACATACAGAAAGCTAGGATCATGTGGGCAGGTGCTCTGAGCCTGGCCCCAACTTTGCCATTCCATGGATCTGAGGCACTGAGGTCTTTGATGTGGTCCAGGTCATATCAACAATACACATTAACCCAGAACTTCATTCACATTCTACCCTTTGTGTAAAAATAAAAAGCATATTCTTTTCATTAATATATAAATTTGTTTTCACCTTTAGTAAATGCTAAAATGATGTGCATTCCAGGGAATTGTTTGAAAATAAATTTTCATATGATTTATTATCAAAAATTGTTTAATTTATGTACCTGTTATATGTATCTACATAACTGGGATCACATAAAATTTCTTGCGTAAAAAGCGAATGTGAGTGGAGAAAAACATAAATAAATTTCTGTAAGACACACCCCTCTTCTCACCTTCCAAAACCATGGCTGTACCTGTTCCTCCTTCTCCCAGCTTCAGTGGTAAGATTCCACCCCCCACAAATGAACTATTTTAAATATGCACTCGTGCTATTATTTCTCTTGTGCCAAATTAAACCAGACAAACAAAAAGTGCTTCCTACCACTTCTTTCTTACTGTGATTTTAATGCTGTCTTCTTGATAATCCCCTAACTGACATCATCTGTGCTTGCCATCTCTAGCTGAGGCCCCAGCTTCTGTCTCACTTTCTCCTAGCTCACCTAAGAGTCCTCTGAAGGTTGCGTGGTTCCTCTGTGACCATCTGTCCCACTTCTTTCTCCCCCCACCTCACAACTGCCTCTCTCACCTTCTCAGCAATGTTTCTCTCCAGTAGGGCAGGCTGACCTCCAGGCTGACCTCCCTGAAATGGAGCACACAGGGTCAGCTCAGGGCTTCTCTTACGTCAGTGCCCCTCTGCTTTCCTGTTGTGTCTCTTCCTGAGATCCCGAACACTGAACCTCTCTGAACCATGCATGGTTACCGTGCAGACAGAATGAAATTAGGTATGCTGAGGCTCAAGTATTAGCGTTAGAAGACAGACATTTAATGAACAACAGCTCATAAGGGAAAATATCATGTACGTGAGCGCATAAAAAGTGAAAAATACAGTTTAATGTTTAAAGACATATGCTAATACAATGACGATTTTATTCCTTAATATGAAAACCTAGTTATAGTACTTAAATATCATGAAATATAATATTAAATAGAAGATTCTATGATATATATTTTTTTAAAAAAAAAACAGCTTCCTATTATAGCAATATAAAAAAACAAAACATCTTTGAGGAAATGTCATGTTCCTTAGGTTTTAATGGCCATTATGACATTCTAATAGAGCATAGACTAGCAAAAGCTGCTCTCTTAACCTGATGCTGTGACTTGCAATGGGCCAGCATAGACTTCCTATCACAGCTCCAAACTCCAGTGACAGGTCACAACGGAGAATTCTGGGGTCTCTCCCTAGCCAAGTCACATGTCATCATGTGTGCGACTGGGCCTCCTGTTGCTTTGACTCCTCAGTGCCCTTCATTGTCACCAGACAGGGGAAGAGAGAGGTACAGAGACACTGTAGATTTGTAATGCAATTCCTGGAAGCAACATTTCATTCACGTATCAAAGCAAAGCAAATCACTGAGCCAGCCACACATGACTGCCACTGGGTGGAGTCATGCCTAGAAAAGGGAGTCATGCCTGGAAAAGAACAGGGGCAGGGGTGTTTACTCTGATGCCACTAACTCCGTTTCAGAATTAGAATGTTAGATGTCCTTAAGTCAAAAGCACCCCATAATTCTTGGTAGTTGTCATAAAAGCAGATAAGTCAAAGCTTATGTTGGAACTGGAAGCACTCCACAGTTCCTAAACTGGATTATATCTGCAAAAGTAAAATATTTCCTTTAAAGGCAGCGAGGCCTGTTGATACAAGTACAGAACTAGAAATAGGTATTCCTGACTAGGTTGCAACTGATATCTTCCAGGGCCTAGGGCAGGCTGTTTAATAACTTCGTCCTCCAGGGAAATAAGGAGACTTAATGACTGATTGACAGGAGAACATTTCTGAGCAGAACAGGAAGGTGAGGGAGATAAGGAGTGAAGCCTTCCCATCAGACAGAAGCTAAACCTCTCAGTGACTGACACTCAAGCAGCAAAACACTGACAGGCAAAGTGCTTCAAGACTCCTGCTGGCAATCTACCATGAGGAGTTACGTGTAGATGCATGTCAGACTCTGTCTCCACACACTGATGGAAAAAGGGAAACCCATGTACTCCAGTCTAGAACTGTGCTGCCATGTCATCATAACAGCAGTGACCCAGACAGCCTTGCATTTGCCGCGGATCTCAGTGAGAGAGCCTGAATCACCTGGTAGAGTCCTAAGACAAAGGAGGCAGAAATAATTCCTAATGAGATCAACTGTGTTCGTGCACACTTGTAAATGACGGCCTGCTAGAGGCAGACACAGGAAGTAATAAGTTACGATGCCTCCAGTGATCTCAATTCACAGGCTGCCAGGTCATATTTGAGTGACTATGCAGTTTTACAGCAAGTATTCTAAAAGCCAGGCACTGTGTGCCATAACACACTGCATTTTTAATTTCTCCAACATTCTGCTCCCTTCCTTCAAATCTCATAATTCATACATATTTTCAATGCAAGGATTCAAGCAATAAATATAAAGAATTGTAAGAATTATACTATTGATGAGAAACACGAAGAATAAACTCTCAGCATCCTAGGCGTTTACCCACCTTTATAAGTAGCAATTATCTTTACATTTGACAAACATCATTTTCCTTAAATGAAAATGAGTATGTGAGTTGTTTTTATTAATTTTAATTAAAATACAATTATATCCTAACTCTAATCCCTTCTGTGTGCACTCTTGAAACTGTTTTTTACCATAAGTTAGAAAGCCTATCTATTAAAAAATATAATTCATTCTGTTAAAGTGACTTGCAGAGATTTCTATTTAAATACATATAGCCGTATCATATCTTAATTGGTTATGTAGAATATTTGGACTTTTTTATATAATTTTACTACTTGACAGTTATATAGTTTACTTTAAAGTTCCTCATTTTTAAAAGATAAGCTGCACTCATATAAAAATGTCTACAAGGCAAGAATTTCATAGTGGAGTTGCTAGGTTAAAGGCAACTTCTAAAAGAGACTATGGGATTGTCTTTGCAACGAATTCCAGCATTTTATTTTCCTTCCAGAACACACAAGAGTACATACCTTCTTTGCAGCTTCAAATGCCTGTGTCAATCAAGACTGAGAAAATAGTTCTTTTTAAACTTTAGGTTTTTATAATACATAAGCCAATTGAGATTCATATTTATGGACACATTTTTAGCTGTATAAGTAGTATTAGTCTACCTAAATTGAAGGAATCTCTTGATATTCTGACTAGCAGCCTGTTGCTAAGCACATAATATCTTTTAAGTAAAATAAAAATCTCAATCTTATGATGAATACATTTTACCATACAAAATTTACATTTTCATGTATTCAAATCATCTGGCCTTGTGATATGACTTTAAGGATTGTATCTTGCTTAAAAAGCCTTTTCTTCTTTAAGTAGAATCATTAGTAAAGGCTAATTTCTACCCAAACCTTTCTTTAAGTTCTGATTACAAGTCAGTTTATTGTGCACTTTTTAGTGCCCAAGAAGTGAGAGATGTGTGTAGTTCTGGGACAACTGTCACAATCATGACACATTGGTCCCTTATCCAATCCCCACCAATTCCTCCATGTTTCTTCGCATCCATCTCTTACCCCAGTGCCAGGCTCCCTGAAAAAGACTGGCTTTGTTTGATTGACAAATAATAGCTCTACCTATTCATGAACAGCAGTTTGACATTTTTTTTTCATTTTTTTTATTACAAGAAAAATTTACATTTACTCCCCTTGTTCCCGGCCCTCCTGCTCCCACACTACCCCACCACCCTCTCCCTACTTCCTTAAGATGGGGCAGGATACCCTGCCCTATGGGAAGCCCAAGGCCCTCCCCCCTCCATCTCGGTCTAGGAAGATGTGCATCCATATAGAATAAGTTCCCAAAAAGCCAATACATGCAGAAGAGATAGGTCCCAGTGCCATTATCATTGGCTTCTCAGTCAGTCCCATTGGCAGTCACATTCAGAGAGTCCGGTTAGATCATATGCTCATTCAGTCCTGGTCCAGCTGGATTTGATGAGCTCCCAATAGATCAAGCCCACTGTCTCTGCTGATGGGCCAGTCCCTCACGGTCCTAACGTCCTTGCTCATCTTCTCCCTCCTTCTGCTCTTCCACTGGACCTTGGTAGCACAATCCCTTGCTCTGGTGTGAATGTGGGTCTCTGGCTCTATCTCCATCCATCATGCGAAATTTCTATGGTGACGATTGAGATATTCAACAAAGCAACTATGGAACAATTTCAGTTCAGGCACCCACTCCTCTGCTGCCCAAGTACCTAGCTGGGACATCCCTGTGAATACCTGGGATCCCCTCTAGAGACAAGTCTCTTGCAAATCTTAAAATGACTCCCGTTAATGTAGATATCTTATTCCCTTCTCCAATATCCACCCTTCCTCCATCTCTACCCTCCCACAACCCCAGGCTCTCCCCGGTTCTTCCTTTCTCCCTTCTACCCCACTCCCTTTCGCTTACCACCACCCCCAATCCCTACCATCACCCCCATCCCCACACCCGTGCTTCCAACTTTTGTCTGATAATCTTGTTTGCTTCTGACTTCCAGTTTGACATTTTTATAAGTATAAAGTCATATGACAATGTATACAAGGACATAAACATAGCTGCCACCTTAAATGCCATTATTCTTTCAATGTACTTTCTGAAATCCTAGAAATGGAGTTAAATATTACATAACTTCTTCAATATAACTTAATGTATTCCAGATTCCATGTGGTTGACGGGACTTCTGATACTGAGTGATTCTGTTATATGGAAGTTGTTCATTTGTTTCACCACTTACCAGCTGAAAGGCATCTGGACAGATTTGAGGTTGAGAAATTACAAATAATATTGCTGATGTGTTGATCCACCACATGACTTTGGAGTAAATATAAGTTTTATTTACCTTAAATTAATTATTTTCTTTTTTCATTCCTCTGGCCAAATACATATAAGAAGAAACTTTAGAAAGTAAAGGCTCATTTTAGTTCACCGTTTGAGAAGACAAAGTCGATCATGGCGGGAGCATGAGGCAGATAGCTGATCCCATTGAATTCATAATTACAAGGTGGAAAGAATGATGCATACTGGTACTTCAGCTCACTTTCTCCTTTTTGCCTTTTTATTCATTCCAGAAACCTAGTGCATAACATATGTGTCTTACTTTGTTTCTGTTGCTGTGATAAACAGCATAACTGAAAGCAGTTTATATGACAATAAGATTATAGTCCATCACAGGGGGAAATCCAAGGTACCAGCCTGAAACCAGAGAGAAGAAAGAGAGAGAAGAAGGGTCCTTTTCACTGCCTTGTTCCTTTTGACTTGCTCATCTGCCTTCCTACACAGTTCAGCCACCCCTGCCTAAGGATAATGCCGTGCATCGATGAACTGGGATTTTCTATGTTAATCAGTGATTTAGAAACTATCCAGTAAGCCCTACCCTCCCTGAGGAGTAGCTGGGAGATGGGGTAGAGGGGAGGGAGTGGGAACTGGGATTGGTATGTAAATTTTCAATTAAATAATAATAATTAAAAAATAAACTGTCCAATGAGCATGCCTACAGGACAGTCTGATTGGAGCAGTTCTTTAGACAAGGTTCATTTTCCCCAAGTGATTGAAGGGTTGCAACAAGTTGACAGCTGAAGCTAATTATGGGTTTTCCCTTCTTAGTTAAACATTTCCAGAAAAACATTCATAGACATGCCCAAAGCTGTAGCCTGAGCAATTCTAAGCTCACCCCAGCTGATAGTGAATATTGACTATAACAATAATAGATAACAGATATTTGTTTCACTATCTAAACACAGGCCTGACTAGAGCCAGGAATGGTGGTTCAGGCCTGTAATTCAAAGACTAGCGTGGCACTTTGAATAAAAATTGCTCCTATAGGGAGTGGCACTATTAGGAGGTATGGACTGGTTGGAGTAGGTGTGTCACTGGCTGCTGGCTTTGAGGTCTCAGCTGCTCAAGCCAGGTCCAGTGTCTATTCCTACTGCCTGCCAATCTGGATGTAGAACTCTTGTCTCCATCTCCAGCACTGTGTCTGCCTGCATTCCACCATGCTTCCTACCATGATGATAATGGACTAAATCTCTGAAACTATAAGCCAGCCCCAATGAAATGGTCTCATTTATAGGAGTTGCTATGGCCATGGTGTCTCTTCACAGCAATAGAAACCCTAAGACAACCAGGAAGGCAAAGGCTGAAGGATCAGTCACAAATTCAAGATCAACCTAGTCTACATAATGAGCTTCAGGCCAAGCATTTCTGAGATTTCTGGCTTATCACAGGTATTAGCTTCTATCCAACCGTATTACACAGAAAATCCAAAAGACCAAAAGAAAAAATTTAAAATAAAGCTGTTAAAGTCCTTGTGTAAGTACATTATAGTTGGCATTTCTGCACAACAGAGGAAACTCCCAGGTGCTCTGTGCTCTCTCCAGTTTGAAGTTGTGGGTTTCAGTATGGATTTATTTCTTTAGCCATTGCAATAAACATATAGTGATAGAACATCCTTGTCTTTAAGAACATTATTTTTTTATTTGCGTCTGTGTGGATGATGTGTGCATGTGAGTTAGTGAGTATCCACAGCAACCAGAAAGAAGTATGGGATCCCTTGGATCAGAGTTACAGCTAGGAGCCCACAACTGTGAAATTCTGAAAGAGCAAGAAGTACCCTTAACTTCCGCACCATCTCTCCAGCTGGGCATGATCATTGTGATCTTCATTTGTATTTCCTTTGTGCTAATGATGTTGTCATTTTCATGTATTTATATGTAATTTTTTATATTTTGTTAGGTGATGCATCTATTTCCCGCACCTGTAATTATGGAAGGTTATGAGCTGCCTTATGTGAGTTATGATAAAGAATGATTCATATCATTGTAAGTTTCTAGTTACTTTACATTTTTTAAACTTGTATGTCCTCCCATATCTCTATGGCAATGATGCATTGTCTTGATAATGTAAGTTTATATGTATTCAAATAAAATAATACTATTCCCCAGACTTTGTTATACCTTTTTAAGGTGTTTTGTTGTTATTGTTCTTATAATTGGAACTTATTTTTGCTAGTCTATATATTTTTTTATTTCCAAATGAGGCTTAGAATCAACTGGACAAGTTCTACAAAGGAGATTGCTGTTATCTTGACTGAAATCATATTGAACCCATAGTCCAATAAAGAAAACTATGATCTATTACAACTATTGAGTTTTCCCAGTAATAAGCTGGTTCGTCTCTTCAGCCATTTATAACGTTTAAAATTCATTCAGCATTGTTAGGTCTCAATATGTAGCAGTCTCATGAGCATAATAGTTTATGACCTTTTCCATAGTTTGATGCTACTATATTTGGTAATTTAATTGCTTTAGTTTCAACGTCTATCTTTTTTTTATTCATGTTACATACCAACCACAGTTTCCCCTTTCTCCTCTCCCCTTCCCCCAACCCACACCTTTCTACTCCTCAGAAAGGATAAGGCCTCCCACGGGGAGTCAGCAAAGCCTGGCACATTCTGTTGAGGCAGGACCACCCCCATCCCTACCCAGCATCAAGGCTGAGCAAGGTATCCCACCATATGGAATGGGCTTCAAAAAGCCAGCTCATGCACTAAAAGATAGAACCTGGTTCCACTGCCAGGGATCACACAAACAGATCAGGCTACAAAATTGTCATCTATATGCAGAGAAGATAATTTAATTTCAATTTATTATTATCATATATAAATTGACTTTTATATCTTGATCTTCTAACCTATGACTTTGATTTACTTGCTAGCTTTTTCTTTGTGCTTTTCTACACAGTCTTGACATCTGTGAACAGAAAATTTTATACTACTTTTTCTTTGAGGAGCCTTTTATTTCTTAGCACAATGTTAAATTAAAAGAATAATAGTGTAGTAGTGAAAGAAGAAGATGGGCATCTCTCTTGGATTCCTAACTTGGGAGAAAGTTTTCTACCCTTAAGAATAAATGGAGCCGTGGGCTTCTCTCTGGTGGCCTATCCCAGACTGGGTTCCTTTCCTCCCCTAGCCCATCAAGTGTGAATAGTGAATGTGATCAAGCATCAGAATTCTCGTTTTAATTTGTTTGTGTCTTGAGTTCATGTTTGTCTGTTTCAAACATTAAATAAACCATACATTCTTGGAATGAACACCTTCTGGTTGTTCTACAGCTCACTCCTGTGTACTCAAGTGATTCCACTTGAACCACTGTTTAAATTTTTTCCACTTTGGATTTTATTTCTTTTTTTTATTAGCTTTAAGTTTGAAAAAGATAATAATTACAAAATAACTGGCTTTTCCCATGGTTATGACAGACTGTTGTTTTTAAAATTTTTTTTTAAGAATTTCTTTTTTTATTGTTAAAAGAAAAATTTACATTTACTCCCCTTGTCCCGGGCCCTCCCGCTCCCCCCTATCCCACCGCCTTCCCCCTACTTCCCTGATATGGGGCAGGATACCCTGCACTGTGGAAAGCCCAAGGCCCTCCCCCTCCATCTCGGTCTAAGAAGGTGTGCATCCATATAGAATAAGTTCCCAAAAGGCCAATACATGCAGAAGAGATAGGTCCCTCTGCCAATATCCTTGGCTTACCTGTCAGTCCCCATTGGCAACCACATTCAGAGAGTCCAGTTTGGTCATATGCTCCTTCAGTCCTGGTCCAGCTGGATTTG
>JAQHUG010000001.1:20517670-20544532 GCA_028555095.1 Dicrostonyx torquatus | reverse complement strand
TTCTTTCCACAGGAAGTGAGAGGCTGTAGACTTAGTCTTGGTTAAGAAAAATAAGATTTGATCAAGGAAAACCCCCTGAAAAATCTCCAATGGAAACAGATGACCCAGATCATTCAACTTTTCAGAGTACATATGTTGCAGTTTCCTCTTAGTTCTACATCCAGAACATCTTCAAGACTGCTGGCTGAAATGATCCAGCCTCACAGAATACTCCAGTAAGGACTTGACCATAATCCTAAATTTTCTTTGGGTCCCCATAAGATTATCAGCACCCCAATCAGCAGGAAGTAGCCTAGAATACTATACCCAGAGGGAACTGCTACTGCCCATAAACTTCTCCTGGGCTCCTCTCCCAGTTTATGACATCTGCCAGCCCTGCAAATGAATCACTGCTCAGTGCACCATTAGCTGGTGCTGATGTAAGAGACTTGCCTGCTGCATAGGAGGAGAAGGACCTCAACCTGGGACCACAACAGCTTTTCCTCACTGTTTTCCCCCCAGCAGTGACCTGACCTGAGGACCTTGGCTGCCACTGTGTGTGGGAAGCTCAGCCGTCAACAACTTTGGCTCACCTTGCCAAGTTGTGATTCTGCCTCGTGTATCATTACCATTATTATGTCTATTCTTGTGATCGTGGAGAGAAGCTTGCTCTTGCTTGCATCAGATATTTTATCCATTAATATAGTTAGTTTTTGTTTTACTCATCTCTCATTTCTCCATAAGACCTGACCCTTGGGTAAACATTAACACACGCTTCAACATTTTAGTCACTGCTCCCATTTGATGGTTATAACATAGCTGCATATGATAGTATGCCTGATTTGTTCTCTCAAAGACTGAGGTTTTTCTGTGAGACTCATCAAACCCTAATGCAAAGAGAACCCCCACAACTACCTTACTATTGTACCACTGACACCCACAGACTTCCAAATCCAAATGTACAAGCAGCCCTCCATACAGAGTATAGAATATACTTAATCTCCTGGAAAATTATCAAAGAAAATAGGCAATAAGTAATAATCCTATTTGATAAGCAGTCGGTAGAAATTTACATAGCGCAAGAATCTGATGGTGCACAGTGCAGTGATTCATTTGCAGGGCCGGCTGATGTCATAAACCAGGAGGGGGCTCAGGAGAAGTTTATGGGCAGTAGCAGTTCCCTCTGAGTAAATTATGGCTGTGTATTCATTCTGGGACATTTACTACTTTCTCCCATAAATACAACTAATGTGTTGAATTTATTTCCGAAGCACAAAGTAGAGTTATAACTTATCTTAAACTTTTCAGTGGGGAGGCTTATAAAACAACTTCAAAGAAAATTCTTTGGGGCTGGCTTATTGAAGATTTTAACCAACATCTTCATTTTCCCTTTTAAGGCCATGGCACACATAATCAAACTCTCATTTCAGGATGTGGCATGTTTTCAAAGGCAACACACAGAAACCAGGGTTGCATTTGCTGCTTTCCTTTACTTCACTGCTCGTGTCTTTCTCCAAAAAATCTGAGTTTGACTCAAACACTGTTTCCGCATAAGAAGACCTTATTTTTTTTTCCTTTTTGAAAGAGGCTTGTCACCATGAATAAAGCATACTTATCTGCAACCAAAGCCATGGAAACTTACTTCAATTAGTTTTTAATTATCTAAAAATACACAGTTGAAAGGAGGCATTCAGGAGTTTCCCCAAAGCCTAAAGGAATTCTCCAAGTTTGTTTAATGCTCTACATATGCAACAAAGGGCTAAATAAACCTGCACTGATCTTGTATCTACAAACTAAGAAGGCTGCGGTGGGGCGAGGATGGGAATGGAGGTAAGGAGGGTTTCTCTTGATGAGAAAACAATGGGAGGAATTTCTTCCAAATGCAGTCTTCCTTTCCCAGCACACATTTTCCTTCCATTGGCTTTCCCATACACTCACTATCCATGCTATAGTGTCCCGCCAGGAGCAAAGGCAGCAATGCAGGTGCAGAATGGGGCCATCAGGCACTCAACAGACCAAGCATACGCATCCGCACAAGGCCACATGGCTGTAAATTACTGTCATTACTTTCTGAGAGTTCCCTGGATCAAGCAGGATTGCTCATGCAGTCATAATTACAAACCAAGCTGTAGTAATCATTAAACAAACACACAGACCGCTGCAGTCCTGAGCAGAAAGCTTGTCCTGTTATCCGATCCTTATGTAAGATCTAGAAATACCAAATGGAAGGGAACAGCCCACACTCAGTTCCTAGGATTCAAAGGGTGCCTGCCCTCTGCCAGTGGCTTGCTTCTCATCAGTAATAGCATTATGGATGGCCATATTTCACCAAGTATTGAAACAAGAAGGTAATTTGAGTAGCTTTGGAGATTGTCTAGCAAAACTGTCCAATGTACAGAACCAGGAATTCACAAGACTGACTTACCCAATGGATGTAGTCTTGTGGCTCACCGCTTTTAGGTGAGCATTGACCTTGGTTTCCACATGCGAGGAAGCCAAGTTTGGAAACTGACATTGATGGATACTTACAATGAAGCAGGGTGCAAAGCTTTCTTTGTATTTCATCTCCTTTTAATCTCCACAGTCACCCTATAAAACAGTCAATTGTCTGCATTTATAGAGGAAGAAACTGAAACTCAGAAGGGCACATTTATTTACTATCTCCTTCCTGACCATCTGGTTTAAAAAGTAATGTTACTACCAGGCTGGAAGCTTGTAACCCCAGCTATTTCAGAGGCCGGGGCAAGAGAATGGAAAGTTCGAGGACTGCCTTAGCTACAGAATGAGTTCAAGACTAGCCTAATGTAAAGTAACAAGTTAAAAAGAGAGCTAGAGTTATAGCTCAACTGTAGAGAACTTTCCTGGCACTGAGAGCCCGTGAGGCTCTGGACTCAATTCATAGTACTGCAAAGAAATTAGTAAACAAACAAACGAATGAGTGCCTCTTCTTTTGGGTTTTGCGCTAGTGACAGAAAAGATAGGAGAGTACAAACGTATTTAAATATAATGTCACCCAACATTATTTCGTTTTAAGATTTCACTTTAAAGATGAGGCATTGGCACAAATCCAAAAAATTACTGATGTTGTCATAAACAAATGTCACAAACTAGTTCTCAGCATCAGCGTCTGGAAGAGCCCAGGTGCAGAAGACCACCATCTGCAAAACAAAATCTCACTCTGAACGAGTAGCCTATTTTGATGTCTTCATGGTGTGGCCATTCTCAAAGCATGTAAACAAAACAGACCTTAGAGAGCAGACAGCCCCTGCCTGGACCTCCTTCAGTCACAGACAGTGGTATAACAACGGACGATTACCAAGGATGAACAACTAGTGCTGTAGGTGTTTCTAAAGGAAGATGAACGCCTCTCCTGTCCTTAGCCATTGATCCTGGGCCTGCTTCTTGATCACTGACCAAACAGGAAGTAGACACGTCTGAAAACTTACCATGTGAGAGGTGCTCACCATGCAAAAACGTCTGGAGGACTGAAACACTCTGACGAAGGGCACCTTCACAGGTGGACTCTTGAATGCCAGCCTAGAACTAGACAAATGTTCTCCCAAGAGGCAAACCCTCTATTCTTTCTCCAAAAGATTCAGAAGTAATCCTAAATTCAACCATGGAGACACTCTGAAACTCTATACCATTTATCCCACTTGGAGAAGGAACTTAATTTTTCTGAAATCTTCGTGTCACTTTTCTCCTGAGGGCTGCCTGCTAGCTCCCTTTCACCTGCTACATATAGACAGTTGTGCCTACAGTGCTGGGCCTTCTGGGTTTCTCTAAGGTGTTTCCATGCTTTTAGCCTCTTGTTAGCCCTGTTAGGCCCCTCGTTCCTGTCTCAGCATTGAAAGCACAGAGCAGAATCTCCAACTTGTAAAAGATCATTTGAAATCTTCCAAAGATGCATCTAAGTGATTTCATTCATGATTTGATTCAAAACATATTATAAATATCGAACACTCAGGGGTACACATGAAGGAAAGTTCAAGCTTTCAGAAATTATTTTATAGATGTATAGAAAATTTCAGATATTGGTAAGTACTAGGAGGAAAAAACAGAAAAACTTGATCAAGGGTTGGTGACAGGGTGGCAGGAAGGGGTGGGTAACAAGGTAGGGAGCTCTTGGAGACCATTCTCAGCACCCTTACCTAAGCTGAGCTTCAAATTGTAAGAAACTTTGAATGAATCAGTGAAACAATTGGCTTCCCACCATTAACAAGGGCAGTACAGCACTTTCATTACCTCCTCAAGCACAGCTCTCTTTTATCTGAAGGAAGCATATGTCATATCTACTTCTGTCTCACCAGAAGAGATGACCATGTCTAGCAGCTAATCAACAAATGCTTGTTAAAAGAAACACATATAGAGACGGAAGTTTCTGTCCCACCCATTCCCATAGCCATTCAGTCTCAAAGAAACACACAAAGGCTTATTAAGTATAAACTATTTAACCTATTAGTTCAGGCTTATTATTAACTCGCTCTTACAATTTAAATTAACCCATAATTCTTATCTATATTTAGCCATGTGGTTTGACATCTTTTCTCAGTACAGCATTTTCATCTTGCTTCCTCTATGTCTGGGTGACTACCGCAGTCTATGTCTTTCCTCTTCCCAGAATTCTTCTATTCTTGTTGCCCACCTACACCTCGTGCCTGGCTACTGGCCAATCAGTGTTTTATTAAACCAATATAAGTGACAAATCTTTGCAGAGCACAAGAGCATTATCCCACAGCACACACAAGATTTTCTCTTCAGAAAAAATGTTTACACACATGCTTATAAATGAAATGTCTGGCACAATAACAAAAAATATTCTCATTCTTTGTGGATGGCAGCGTGAGCCATCTTCAGGGTGCAGGGTGTGCAGGGGGGTTGATATACCAACTTAGACATAATCATTCCCATTTAAACATTTCCAGCTCCTATCATTTGGATGAGAACTTCTGCTGATGTGAACAGGGATGTAAAATCATCTAGACAGCAATAAAGAGACATCTACCATAAAATTTCAGATATTCAGAAGAACTAGCAAGTCTGATAGGCCAGGAGAGCCCAATCTAAGTCACTGAGGATGGCAACTATGAAATCTTTGAAAGAAAACTTGTTCCAAGAAACAAAAGAAATAGAACTTTAAGCATTCATCCAAGGCATGTATGAACAAAAGAAGGGGTGATGTCTGGCCACATCTATCCTCAACCACCAGCTCTGGAGACACATAACAGTAGAGTCTATGCATGTGAGCTGAAAGCACTCTTTCAGTGGACTCTAAATGTTGTGACTAAAACACCTAGGCACAAGAAACTCTAACAGCCTAATGCAGAGGGGTAAGCTGTTTTCTCAAATATGAAAGCTAGATTGCTGCAATGGTACTATAAAGAATAAGCACAGCACTGGGCCTCAGTGACAGCTCATAAACCTGAAGGTTCAGCTACAGAAAAACTGCCTTCCAGGCTAGCAACAGACATAGAGGCAGCTGTACCTGTTGGTCATTGGCGCCTGTGATCTAGATTACAAGGTACCACCAAAAGCAGTGATCATTGGCGTGCTAGACACCACCAAAGTATCATTGATGATTTAAAAACATGTTTGATCTCCTAAGGAATTCCAGAAAGATATTCATCTCCTTTTATGATGATTCACCTGTGACTTTTTGACTTTTGATGGAATGAAGGTGTCTCTTATCCAACACAAACTACACTTCAGATATTAGATTTGATCTCCTCTCAGGCTAGTTACAGGTGGCATGATACTGCCTTGCAAGATGAGCAGCAAGGCCCCCCTGCAGACATGCTCAGCCACATAGGCATAAGGATAGACATTTTCTACAGTGCTCTTTGTATTCATAGCTACAGTGTTCTATAGTTAAGTTGTTGAACCCAGATCCTACTTAGAATAGGCTTATTAGGAAGTAACCCCATTGTAAGTTGGGTACGAGTTGTGTATTCTTTTAGATCCAGTGTGTGAAGATCTGTGAACACTGGAGATAACATTAAATCACGGTCTATAATGGAAAATGATGGAAGGAAAAGTGGCTAGTCATAATCTATGTATTTTAGGCCTACAGTACACACTAGATATTTCTTGTGGTCTGGCTCAGCAGTAAGTTGAAATATGGATAATGGTGTAGTTCAAATAATTTATAGTTTTTAAACTAATATTCATCAATACTTGTGGGTATACATCAAAATAGAGAAATTTATAAAAAATAAAATTCCTCAATTTTCCTTTTATCTGTAATTCTAACCATACATTATTCTATTACAGTTCCTCATTCAAACTCATGGGAAAAGGATACATCTGCTTTGCTTGGTATCTCCACATGAGTCTAACCTCATACTGCTTCTCCTAATTGCTCTCAAAATGCCAATTGCTTCAGCCTAGATTTTTTTGGGGGTAAAATTTACATATAAGTCAGAATCAGAACCAAGTAATGGCATGTACACTGGCTGGAAATAACAGAAAATTAAATTGTAGGTACTAAGAAATCAAAGGTTATTAACTTTTGAACACAGAAATAAATCTCAACCTAGGAATACTCTAAGCCAACATGGTCAAGAAATAACTCTTCATCTTCTCCCTGCATGTCATCCAAAACCTCATCCCTATCATTTCAAGATTGCTGTAAACTGTGGGTATCACATGCAGATATAGTGTTATCTAGAAGAAGAAAACTGTTTCTTCCTGTGAACTTTTTTTATAAGTCAACTAAGAAAATCTTGAAACAAATTTGTGAAGTTTGTCACTGTTAGCATTAACAGGACAAGTGTGGTCCTGGTTGAAAGTCTCAAGCAATCCTGACTTCTGCCAGAATCACTGGAAATTGAGCCTGACCAAGAGATCCTGATTTAACTATACAGGAGCATGAGACCTGAGAGTAGACACCACTGTGCCCCCTAAAGGGGTCCAACAATGTGGTGAAAGCTTCAGGAATCATGATTCAATCTGAGAGCAGATTGAAGCTTGCAATGACAGGAATACCTGATCACACAGATAGAAGTCAAATGGAAAGGCCAGTGCTAAATAAATATAGTAGAGAAAGTTGGTATTCAGTGGACCACACACAAGTTCTCTCAGAGCTCTCCTTAAAGAGCACCTATGGTCAAGATGAGCAGCTAGGTTTTCTTTTTAATTCTAGAAAAACTCAAAAGTCCTTTTTGTTCTCACATTCTAGGCAAATATATATATATGACTAGAATATATTATATAAAATATTTATTTACTTATTTATTTCTGGTGACTGGGATGTTGATAATCTTAAAATTCCAAGAGTCTATTACTATTGTCTGTTTCCAGTTAAAAATATTCTAGCTTCCCATTCCCCCAAACTAAAATCAAACTTTAAAATATCTAGTGATAGATTTGATATCTCTGGGCTATATCAAATGACCAGAGGTT
The DNA here is from genome assembly GCA_028555095.1 of Dicrostonyx torquatus. Taxonomy (NCBI): domain Eukaryota; kingdom Metazoa; phylum Chordata; class Mammalia; order Rodentia; family Cricetidae; genus Dicrostonyx; species Dicrostonyx torquatus. The sequence continues at coordinate 20,537,152 of JAQHUG010000001.1, read as the reverse complement.
GCCATGTTGGTGACCTCTCTGGGGAGCTAGTTTCCTCTTCAGTCTCCTTGTAATGGTCAAGGAAGATTAGTGGTTAAAAATGATATGAAACTGGAGGCTGGGTGAAGAGCTCGGAGCTTGTGGTTAGAATGGGAAATGTGAGAGTGTGGACCTATAAGGAGGCAATTACCATCTGAGCTTTAGTTCTTTCATCTATAAGACAGAGATAAACAAGAACAATTGACTCATTCTATTCTCACAAGGATTAATTTTGATCAGTCCTTTCCAAACTGAATTCACCTAAGAAATTTCTGAGAGACTGCTGTAATACTAATGGTTCAATGTTATCTCTAGTGATGTTTAGGTTAGAAGTCTCTGTAGATCTATAAGTTTGAATCTCTAGTAAGGTCACAAGCAACACTGATTCTGCCGATCTAGAAATCACTTTTGAGAACCAATGACTAAGATAATGTAAGCAACGGACATAACCAGTTCTAGAAAACAGTGAGCAGGCAGTCAACATGGTTCATGCAGTACGTTTTCACTTCACATTTCACTCATTTCAACCTCCCTCCTCCCCTTCCTTGCTTGCCCTGAGGGTCTGTCATGTTGTACCTCAGTTCAGAGCTCTGACTGACCTACTTATCTTTAATGACATTTTAGAATTCTCAAAACTATGCATCTGTTCTATCTCCTCTAATTCTCTCAGTTTGTCCTGACATCACCCACTTATCATCATAATGTCAAAGTCAAGTTAAAGCATGTAACAATTTCGGGACAGGAGTGTTCCCTTGCAATGTGTTTATTCAACATTATGTGGGGGTGTTGTTAAACCAGCCCTAGAAGTTCTCCAACTTGATTCTATCTTCACTATAATTATTTTTCTATTAATAAATCTCCACTTTACTGAATCCTTAGTCAACACTGATAGCTTGTTAGAACCAGCTCTCTTTACTATCAACCACCCATTGACATCAGCTCTCTTTATGATTTAACACCCATTATGAACAGGTCATGTCTGTAGAAGCCTTGGAAGCAGAGATTATACAAAAATGAGCTTCAAAACCATAGTATTTTAGTCGTTTCTTGACTCTTCAATGATAGCCTGTTCTTCATCAGGATTTAATAAATCATTCTTATGAACATATTCAAAATTTTATAATCTTCAAATCTTTTTTATATGTATTTTTCCATGTTATTCATACAGTTTCACAAAGGCAGAATTAGCACTGAAGTAGCCACCTCACACGTGAATAAACAAAAATGAAGTCTGAATGCATGCAACTATGTAATAGTCACCTTGACCAATTCGTTGTATAGTTGAAGACTGACATTTCTTCTCTAATGGCTAAACTCTACATACAGTGTTTACACAGAAAAAAGTTATATGACTTCTAAAAATGTACCATAATATTCGAGCACATGAGAATTGCATCTGAAATTCCTTAAAACTGAACAGCAATATTTGCTGAATACTGAAAATCAGAATATACAGGAGAAAGGAAACTCTGAAACTGTGGTTCTCACCTTCTTAATGACACCACCATATTATTATTTTCATTGCTACTTCATAACTACAGTTTCGCTAAATGTTATGAATTGCAATATTAAAAAAAAACCTATGTTTCCTGATGGTCTTAGTGACCCCCATGAAATGGTCATTTGACCCCCAAATGGGCATGAACCATAACTTGGGAACCACGTATGTAAAACCATACCCACAATGACAGTCTCAAAGAAGACCACCAAACCATCCAGAGACATATCCAGTACCTAAGCTGCCTCTAACCACTCTATGTACAAACCATTCATGAATGTAAAGTTATTATTGCTATAGGAAATCCTACAGCCAGTAGCCTTTAAATTACCCGTGGCCGTGGCCTTTGATACTATTTATGCCAATGTAAAGCATGTGTTCAGTCTCTTTTCCGGCTGAGGGATTCAGTTGCTGTTCCCCATTCTAGCAGAGAACTGTGATCTGTCTACCCCTAAATAAATAGCCATCTATTATTCTCAATTCTGAGCTAGTGTGGGATTTCTTTTAAGTGTCCTTCTTCATGTTATTTTTATTGGCCTACGTATTATGATAATTTCTCATAGTAATAAGTACATGTTTCCCAGCAAGTGGTCGATTATTCAAAAGCTTTATATTTTGCTTAACCAACTGATATTGCTTGTGTTTTTTGGATGAGCACTATCATGGATATTCTTGGACCACAGTTATGTCTTCTCAAATCCTTATACAAGTGCTCTTTGGAAAAAATAATCCTCCAAATAGGATAATGGTATCAAAAACACACACACACACACACACACATACACACACACACACATATATATATATATAATATTTTTTATATTGCCAAGTTGATCTTCAGAAAGGTTGGGCCCAGTTTGCTGATGGTCTCAACTGATAAGTACACAACTTCCCCTTTGATCATGCACATTATCTTCTTGGCTACTTCTAGATCTTTTTCTGGCCAAAGTATCTAGTATTCTTATACTTCACACACAGACACACACAGAGGCCCCACAAACAAAATGTGAGGACTGTGCAAACAAATTCAATAATGCTTTTTAAAACACCATTATCTTAAAACTCCACTAGTATTGTGTACCCCCTCCTATTCCAAGCAACACCAAGAACTTTCACATGGGCTGCAGGTTATTCTGAATCATTCCTGTCCATCAAAGTATCCCCACATGTGTTTGTATTACCTCTTGGGTAAGGATGAGACAGAAGCATATCACACAAAAGATAGCACAATTGGGATTGCAACTCAAGTACTCAGTTTTTTTCAATGTAAGAAGGAAAATGAGGCTACTAGAGAAAGAAGAAAAAAATCATGGGGAAACAGTTGGTCTTTCAAAATGCTGAATGGACAGTTCTCTTTGTGTCAAATAGGACTTTTAAAAAAGTAAGCTAAGCACACTTTGCAGTTAGTTTTTCTCCTAAGATAAAAGAGCCTGAGCTCAAATCCTCCAAAGTGGAATTGGGAGCTCTGCCCAGCCACTTCTGGAGGCAGCCTGCAAAAGCCCAGAGAGGAAGAAATCTAGACCCTACTAGAACTCTGGGTCAAATGAATCATTTCAGGAGCCCCAGCCTGTAAACTGAGCTCTCCAAGCTCTCTTTCCACCAATTTATGTCAACTACTTACTTGCCCACTTATATACTTTTTGGGTCTAAAAATAGAATAAAACTGTGTGATTTAAAAGTTTAAAAGGGATTTTATCTACAACCAAATTCCATAAGACTGCTCATTAATCCTGAGGCGGAAAGGACACAGCGTGTGCTGAGTCAAGTGTCGCTAACCTCTAGAAAGTTGTATATATTCCTAATTGAAGCCCTTCCTAGGAGAAATGATTAAGCATTTATCTCCAGGTTGATATTTTACTGAATTTTATTATCTAAGATTTGAGATAAACTAATGAGTCATTAGAATAACTTGGAGTGTTTTCTAAGTTAAAGGAGACTTCAGACTTCAGTCTAGAAACAGCATATGCTATGTTTCTTATCATGGTTTGTTCCTTTTGTGCTTTGAACAGCTAAACATACTTTTCCCCCTGAAGTACTGTGTGTGTGTGTGTGTGTGTGTGTGTGTGTGTGTGTAAGTGACAGAACTAGGCTTTATAAATTGGAAATTATGTCTACTTCCTGGCATTGTGAAAATTTGGCATTTATTTGATTTAAGAAGGCAATGAGGTCAGGTAAGGTAAGGAGATAAAAAAGGAAATACATACCCATGATTTTGTTGTTGTTTATGATGTTTCTATTTTTTGACTAATTTAAATATGCCTTGATTTTTCTCCGGTGCTTTCTTTCTTCTTATAGTTGATTACAGAAGGACATGAGCACTTGACCAGGAGTTCTTGACTAGACAGAAGATGCTTTTCCTTGTGACTCCATGCTGATGTGTAGGAGAAACTACTGCAGATCCCAGCTCCCATGGTCCCTGTGGGGTATGGTGTATGGGTGTGGGAGGGTATTTTTCTTGTCTTCTTTGAAGGAGGTAGGTCTTTCTAATTTTTTTTTAATACAGCCTACTTCTTCCCCAGTCTAGTTCTTAAGCAGCTTTTTTTTTTTACGTTAGTGGTTTAATTTTCCAATCATGTTTTCAAGAGCTTGTAAAATTCTGAAGTATACAGAAAATGCAAACCAGATGTCTGTTTAAGGCCACAAACAAAAGCATATAATTACCTACACTTTCAGCTATAAATCCTTTGTTTCCCATTTGTTTTTATTTTCTTTTTCTTGGGTTCATAGATAAAAAACTAACTTAACAGCAGTGAAGATGATGAAACAAACAGGGGCAATAGATTCTAACACACGACTTCCTTTAGATGTAGGATCACCCCAGCTGGTTTAACCATAACGCTTTGTCCCAAAGGAAAAAATAAGAGCTAAACTTTATGTGAGCCTTTCTGGGATAGTTGGTAGATGGCTAAGAACAAAAGAAAAAAAGAAAAGAAAAAAGGCACACTGAAAGGTTGTGGTGACCGTGTCCATCATAAACATCCAAAGTGTAGTGCAAACCAATCACATCCAGGTTCATGTTACTTGTTTGTGGTTCTTGTCACAATTCCCAATGACAATGAAATGCACTGTTATTACTATTCAAGAGCAAGCCTCAAAAATAGCTCTGTAGTTAATGCTCCAGTCCCACTGGTGTTAGCTGAGCTGTCTACTTAGGAAATATCATGATATTTCACTAATCCAGACAATTTTAGAGAAGGAATAACCTTTTAAAGTTATAAGGACTTCACTGAAACTTGATGTTGTAATCATGAGACTATATGCATGAAACTCATACATGTGTCTAAGCACCGACAGCCTTCCTGGGGAGTATCTTTAATTATGCTAGTATTGTTTCTTCAAAGTGTACACATTTTCATGGGTACTATTTTCACACAATGAGTAAAATGTATATTTCATCCTGAGAAAACAGAGGCATGGTTTTGTAAGTAAAAAAAAAAAGGGGTGGGATGTCATCATAGCCTCCACCCAAAAGACCCATTTATTACTATTTCCCAATGACCCAGCCCAAGTGTATTCTGTGATACTCCCTCTCCACTTGACACAAGGAGGGTAAGATTTGAGAACATGATGATTAGATGACCCATTTCTTCAAGGAAAACCTTTGAAAGTAAACAGACATAACCTCATATCATGACATTATTAGACTGATCAGGAAAAAAAAGATTAAACATATATAGTTTCATAATTCCAAAATGATGTGGTAATCTCAAGAAATAGTTAAAGGTGAATTCTAATCAGCAGAATTTTGAAAAGAATCATAATTGTACCGGCCAAGCTCAAGTAAAAATTGCACTTCTTTAGTAAGCCTGTTAACAGAAGCCATATTATGTTTTGGGTAGAGGTGGAATTACAACTTTCTCACCTATCTTTTAGACTAGCATGGCATCTTAAAGTTCATTCAGACTGGATAAGAAGGAAGCCACATGATATGCTTCAGATCAACTCCTCTAACACATGACCTGTATTAGTACACACATAATAAAGAGACACATGTGATTTCTTACAACTTTAACAAGAAATCCACCTGGTCTAGGGCTCTTGTGTCCTTCAGCAATTATATTTATATGAAGATGCTGGATAGCTGCATGTACTTAGAATCTCAAACTTCTTTGCAGATTTTGAGCTCCTGTGGTTGGCAGTGTTCTCCATGGAGGGCATTTCAGAGGAGGAAGACTTAATTCAAGACCCTTGGAAAATGATGATGCTATGACAAAGGAGATGGTGTGGGTTTTCCCTTGACCACACTTCAAATTTTTATACGTTGTTTACAAAGTGACTTCTGGCCAGAGTTCTTTAAAAATATGTGTTCTTGACATTATCATGTAAACCAGGAAAGTACTGATATCTGTGGGGCATAAAGAGAATCATTTCTTTAAGATTGATTAAGTCTTACGAGAAGTCTTGCTATTCCCTTTGGGACCAGACAGGTACCAAAGAACCGGACTTGTCAATCAGGAAGGTAGCCTGCATTCTGGAGCGGCTGAAACGCAACTACATTCTAGAACTCCTTTATAGCTAAATAAAACTTTTCCAAACCTGACTGATTATCTTTGCCATGTTGCCTTAACTTAGTTCTCCCTTGTCACTGTCCAATCACTTATTGCCTTGAGAAGAATTTGGAACATGTAGAGAGTTCCATTATTTGGAAGAAAAATTGCATGGGAAAGAAAGTCAAAAGAAAAGTAATAGAGCTTGGCTCCTACCCCATGGAACCACTTGACTTGGGACTTGGAAACCACAAAGCTACATGGAAAGGAGTAGCTGGCCCCATCAAAGCACAAAGTACCTTTCCTGGGACACAACCCAAATCCGTTGTTTCAAAAGTTCTCAGATTCAGGAAGTAAAACATTTTGAGGGAATGAGTTTACACAGAATCTGTACAAATTTTCCTCCTCCAGGAGATGTATTTTTTTCCATGAGCAGCAGCCATGATTTTATAGCAAATTCCTGTTTACTCGGTGTCCAGAGGAAATCTGCCAAGCTTCTCTTGAGAAAATCCACTGCAGTGGGCACCAAGCCATTCCTAGACAATCAAAAGTTTCATATGTTTTCTAACCCTTATAATACTGATTTTGTTTTGTTAGTTTCCAAGATTCTTCATATCATCTCTTGTACTACTGTTCTGTTTAATGCTAACCCTGAGTATAGTGGTATATACTATCTATACTGTCTGTCCTGGAAATTCCGGGTCACTGTTTCAAAAATTTGTGGTTGTATTTTAAATCTTTTCCTAATCTTATTTATCCAGGTTAGAATGTCTCCCATGATATCTGGGCTCCTTCCTTGTTTCTGCTAGGCTCTAAGATGTGCTGTGGTCTCAGAAATAAGATTCTTACACACAGTTAGGAATCCCATTTTTTGATTATTCACAATTATTTTCTACATAAACCAACATCCAACAGAGAAATGATACATCTTTGTCATTTTAACTTTTAACTTATCTACAATGGGAAAACTCTCACTCTCTCCCCTCTCTCTCCTCCCCCTCTCTCTCCACCACGGGATGTGTAAATATATTTACAAAATGTCACTAATTGACACACCAGAACAACAGTTTAATTCCATAGATGAGAACATATAAAATAATAAAATTAATCAGAATTTATACAGCATAAGTCAATTTGTTAGCCATTAATCTGATTAATTAAACTTGTTCATATTTCTTGTACAATTTAATGTAACTTTTCAACTTGTAGCATTGCTTCTATTTTGACTCTTCACAGCTGACACAGAATCTATTGAAAAATGTGAACAAGCAGCCCCCTAAATAGGCACACTAGAGCACTTGGCACTGGATATCCAGGTTCAGCCTGAGATACACCACTCCCTCAACTTTGATTCTTTCCTCCTTTCAAGACATCTTTGGTACTCCCTGCTATGTACTGACACGGCCTTGCTACCAAAGATGTTCCAGAAATAAAGAGATTAGAAGGAGGGAAAGGGAGTGGGAAGCAATACTAAAGAGTCCAGAAAAGGAGAAAGGCAAAAGCAGTTGAGAATCAAAAAGAAACAATGGAGGCCAGAGACAGGGGGGTCCAATTGCTGATGAACATACTTCAGTCTGAAGAAATGAATATTGGAGAGAAGCTTTAAGAAAGAACCATACTGGAGTTCCCTCAGAGTTTTTGGTGAGGAAAGAGTAGGTGAGCATGCAGAATCACAAGGAGGGAATGAGGCAAAAGCAAAGGGTAGGAGAGCAAAGTTGCTATTTTAAGATTTTCCCTGAAGTCAACCTATCTCTTCATTCTACTGCTGAGTGTACAGCATTCTCAAGCAATTTCCTTGAGCGTGTGTGCTTTATACTTAATCACTGTCTGATGACTGAGTGGAGCATTAGAGAAAATTGATATTCTCTAAATTTGGGTTTTAAATCTAATCTCCTAAGTTTAGTATCTAAATTTTAGTGAAATCAGTAAATGAGTAAAAGGGTGGAGGGGAAGAGAGAGAGATGAGTGAAGTACCAGTTACCCCACATCTCAGTATCTGTAGGAAGATGGGAGATCTCTTGGGGCACACTACTAGTTCAAATCCACAGTAACACTTAGATGACTCCCTGGGTTGATTCTAAGTGCTACGCTGTGTTCTGGAGTTTTGAACCCTCATCCAAGGGTTCCCTAACACAAGTGGAGACAGCATTGCTTTCCTCAACTCAGGTGAAGTGACAAGTATGACATGGATGGATGTTTCTTGCCGTTGATGGCAAGTATGCAAGAGGCAATCTGCTATTTTACCCTGTGTGCCGAGAAAGTTGCTGATTAGACACAATATCCAGACAACAGAATGAAGGTAAGTGTCTAATATATACTCGAAGGTCGGCAGATGGGAAGGGCTCTGCTTGAACAGCAGTGGTCTCAACAGTGAATATTGTTGCAAGACTCAGCAGTTAATGGAAGTGTGTTTGCCCATTTTCTGGCATGATGACCATGAGTGGTATAAACTTCCCCAGTTTTCTAAGAAGGATGTTGTCTATACACACCCCTCTGCCTACAAATACTGCCAGCTATGGAGGAGGCAGACTACGCTAACAGTTCACAAGAAAATAATTAAATAATACAGGCTGAGGGTGGAAGAGAGTTTGCCTAAAATGCTAACTCTCAGAAGGTGGAGGGAGGAGAGTCAGAAGTTCAAGGTCACCCTCTGATATATAGAATGTTTCAGGGGGGTGCAATTTTAAATTATAAATAAAATCCAAAATTTTCATGATAGATGGGAGAGAAATGAGTGTAGGAAAATAGCCATTTATCAGAATAGAGGGGAAATGATGGCTAGAAATAGCATTTGATTTTTCTTCCAAAAACAAAAGGTTTCTATGCCTGAAACACTGTTTCACCATAAAAAAACCTTTGGGGACAATTTTTTTTGAGACAGAACTTCTCTGTGTAGCTCTGTCTGTCCTGGAACTTTGTTTGTGGACCAGGTTGGACTTGAATTCACAGAGATCCACCTGCCTCTGCCTCCCTGAGTGTTGGGATTAAAGGCATGTTCCACCATGTTCAATTACATTAACTATTTTTTTAGTACTAGAAATCTTTTGCTTTTTGTAGAAACACTGAAGAAGACACAGGATGTGGGAAGGTCAGAGAGTGGAATTTGAGAGTTTACTTGGGGTAGAAGAGAGAACTGGGTTTGTTCACTAGAACCACAAACCTCACAGGCTTCGATGCACTCACCTTGCACAAGAATGTCCACATTGGCTCTGAATATAATGCAAGCCAATACCTTCTCTGGCTTGTCCTGGATGTGTGATGTCATTCCCCGCTCCATACTACCCATGTTCTGTCTCAGAGATACTGAGTTATAATAAGTCACTGAAGTCAGAAACACTTGTGTAGCAGAGTTAGAAAGGTCTGCTGATGAATTTGCTCACAAATAAAAGTTATTAGTGTGATGGAATTTATTTTGAACAGCCACAGAAGCCATGAAGAGGTCACGCATCTCACAGATGCCTTTTTCGATAAAAGTTGTCATGGGCATATCTGCTCAGCAACACTAAAGAAGCCCATTGATTACTAATGAGGAAGAAATTTGCTTTTGTAAATTTTCTACATTATAAACTATTGCAGGAGAGTTTTAAGTGTTTCTTTAATTCTAAAATCAGAAATCATTCTAATATGAAAGCAATGTCTATTTACTTCAACAGTGATTCCTTATATTTAAGTCTGATTCGTTTAGTGTCATCCTAGAACATTAATAGAAATGTACTACTTCCATTCTGTGGCTGTGATAGAATAGTGTGACCAAAAGGAACTTGGGGAGAAAGGGGTTTGGCTTACACATTCAGTATAATTCTGGTGAATTTCTTCATAATCCATCACTGAGAAAGACAGAGCAGGAACTCAAGGCAGAAAAAAATTGAGGAACACAGTTTGCTTGCTTATTCACTGGTCATGTTCACCTATTTTTCTTATACAGCCCAGGCCCACCTGCCAAAAACTGGTGCTGCCCACTATGGACTGGGGCCTCTCACATCAGTCATCAACGAAGACAATTTCTGGGAAATTCCTCCTGAGATTTCATCTTCACAGGAGACTCTAGGTTGTATCGCCTTGACAGGAGGAAAAAGGATGATCAGACAAAATAGATCCTCATCCCTCAAATAGGAAGCACATACAGAAGAGGGCAGTGTTCACGTCCTCGCACTTCTGTGGCTCTAAGTGCTATAGAGACATGGTCAGAGAAAGAAAGCTGGTTGACATGGCTAAATAAGCCCAGTCATACACCTCAGAGTATTTAGTCAGCCGGATACTTAAATATAGTAATAAAGAAAATCTGTAGCAGCAAAGCTAAATAAGAAATATTATCAGTAATGAATCAGAGCTTAGGAAGAATTTGTGGAAAATCAAAATAAAGAGGACATTCAAGACTCTGGCCAGCAGGGACTTCTGTATAGATAAGGGTCACTGGGGACATCTCAGACTATGAAATTCTGTATTCAGGGACTAGGAGACGTGCCCTAAAGCAAATGCTGGAAAGAAGAAGTGTTTTCAGAAGCAAATGTGGTGCCTGGCACCTCTCTCCTTCCATTTCTGTTTTAAACAACTGCCAGCAACAGCATTTACCCAGGGAAGCAATGAGGGAGAGCCCCACCTCTGCTTCATACCAGTAAACAAACTTTGAATGCAACCCACACTACGGCTTGATTCACTGAAGACAGTCTCTGTCAGCCAGTCAGCAGCAGCAGCAGCATTGTGTGTGTGTGTGCGTGCACGCGCACGCTGAGTTTCAAAAATGAAGAAGAACACAAAGTTAAGAATCACCACCATGTGTCCCAGAAACACCATTATGAAAAGACAGGAAAACCAAACAAGAAGGAGTAAACTCTTTCACAAAAAAACAAACTGAGATTTCATAACAAATAGAAGAAACTTTTAAAATAGATACTTTCCATCTAAGAAAATGACCAGCAAAACTAATTTTTTTTAATATCAAAGGAAAACTTAGCAAGTGGGCTGAATAGACTCAAAAGAACATAAACCAGGAGGCAAAGAAAGGGTAAGACTGAAAGATGTGAATGAAATGAGAATGAAAGCAGCTGGATCATCGTGGCGAGTGAAAGCAACAGGCTTTGAAGACAAACCATAGCATATTCTCTCTTACGAGGAATCGAGATTCAAAGAAAAAAAATCCCCAAAATAGTAATAGGCTTATTCGGGGAGAGGAAGAAGACTAAATGGTGGTAGGGGAAAATGAACAGGACAGGGCGATGGGATGATTATAATCAATGCTTATGGTACATATGCATCAAACAATGAAACCCAACATAGTGTACCATTAGTATATGCTGGTGAGATTTAAAGTATAGAGAGAGACATGAGAATAAAAATTTTTAAAGATTTCATTAAATGTTTGAAAGGAGAAGAGAAATATAAATCTTTAATTTTGAATGGTTTGTAAAGTTCCAAAAGGATAGTCTACAGACTGCCTGCTATCCGACGTAATGACATAGCTGGGTTTCAGAGAGGAGGGGCAGTGCACTTCCGTGAAGAGAACTTACGTCTCTGCTAATATAAGGCAACACAGATCAAAGTAGTAAGGCAGAGATTTACATTAACAAGATAGGCAAGTTCAGCTCAGTGGAGGTAGATAAAAGTCTGTCTTGTAAAGACCCTTTAAAAGAGTTTAGCACATTGCCAAAGATATATGAGTGAACCAAGTTAGATTTGTCTACAGTCATCCTTTAGAAGCTTGAAAAAGGGATGTCTGACAAAGTGTTGTGCTGTAAGAAATCCTACAGCCAATAGCTTTTAAGTTAATCACCCACTGGGGTGTGGCCTCTTATACTATTTATGCCGACATAGAGCATGTGTCCGGCCTCTTTTCCGGCTGCGGAATTTGGTTGCTGTTCTCCATTCCAGCAGAGGATATTGATTTATGAGTCTACTCCTAAATAAATAATTATCTATTATTCTCAATAAAATAAGATAATAAAATAAATAAAAACTTTAAAAAGTCTGTCTTGGATACAAAGGAAAACATATTCTAAGGCAAAGAAAAAATCAGTACAATTTAATTTGTATTCCAGGACTTTCGGTAATTGTTAATAATCTATTGTTATGTCTTTCAAAGTCAGAAACCACAAATTTATTATATAAGTAAATTAAATGTGAAAAAAAATTACAGTATATTTAGAGAATGTGAGAAAACAAAATAAACTACTAAAAATCCTGAACCGTTTATGTTTCTACAATGGGAGAAAAATGCGCACACAGAGAAAACTGACATTTTCTGAACATCCCTGACAGGATAGTCTTGCATACACCATGCTTTGTTTCCTCCACCAAAGCGAAGGAACGCCATACAGAAAAGCAAGGCTACACAGAAATGGAATAGCTGTGATGATGACGAAAGTCATTTAGAAAATTGCCAGGAAGCAGAGGCCCTGGGGAATGACAAACGGGTCAGACAAGTGGGATCTGCAGCCACATGCAGCCCTACAACCACTCCAGATTCTTCCCCTGTGGCAGAATTGCAAGTGCTGAGATCTTATCAAAATTCTGAGTGTTTGAGTTTGAACTGAAGCCAATGGAGATTAAAGGAAAAATTCACAAAAGCAAACTGGAACACAAAGACCCCAGCCTCCTTCCTGAGGCCTCCTAGGAGAGCAGTGCATTAGGGTATGAGAGAAGGCTCTTCTCTGTAGGGAGATCTGCTTACAAAACTCGTGGGTTAGCTGTAGATGAGGGAAGGAATAAATCCTCAGTAAGTTAAAACAGAGATTATGGAAAGCATTCTAGAAAATGTAATTGTATATTTTTATTTTAATTGCATTTTAATGTATAATTTTAACCAATTATATCTATGCATGACAAATATGAGTCTTGTCATATGACGGATACATAGTATGCCATGCAGAAATATTATAAGCACAATTCGTTTTAATTAAGCTATAGAAATAACAGATAAGGGCAAGATGTTCACAAAGTTCCCTAGAAGCAACTCTAAAAGGTGATGTTTCATGAAGTAACTACAAGAATACAATGGGTTTGGAAAAGTCTTACCTTCATGATTACATTAGCAATTTGTAAGATATTGGAGACTCTTCTCTACTTTCAAATATCCCCATTTCTTAAAGATACACCACGTAAGCTCAAGTATCAATCTGAAAAGCAAGGAAAAAATGCCAATAAATACTAATAATGATGTGTTTTAAAAATAATTAAAGCCTTTATGTGAAATCAGCATAAAGCTCTTGGGATGTTATCAAGCAAGAATGAAATACACACACATAAATGGTACTAAGTGGTGGTTTCATCTACTTAAATTACAATAGAAAACATTATATGTTTATGCTATGAGAAGCATAAGAAAAAATTCTAATAAATTTAAGGGCCCATTGCAAAGAGAAACGACACAAAATACAGAATATGGAGAAGCATACAAGTTCTGAGGTTAGTTTCCAAGAAGTCACAAACCCCAAACCTATTTCAACAAAAATAAACCTTAAGACAGAAAGATAATAAATGAGACAAAATTGTCATACAATTAGAGGTGACAGAAATGACTGACAGAGTAACCAGAAAATAAGATGAAATAAACAATAAATGTCTGGGACTTGGTTATTAAAACTCAGAAGTGGGCATGCTCTGGGATGCTGGATCGAGTGATCGATTCTATTGCACTGGGAAGGAGACTCTGAGAGGAAACAGTTTGCTTTTGCAATTACAAGGTGAGATGTTACCAGAAGAAGCAGCAGCTCGGTCTGTTTGTATGTATCTTTCTCTTTCTTTCTTCCTACACCCATCTGAGTTCCACTTTTTAAATCCAGTGATGTATCGTGACCCAAAAATGACAGCTTTACCAGCAAGAAAAATCACTACCATGTGTCCAGTCCTACGATTGGATTCATTACTCTCACCCACAACTGGAACAGAGCAAATGGGCTTTGAGTGTGACTGTTCTATGAGCAGTGTCCCTTCTCCCAAGTACATTTTGTTCTTGTCTTCTTTCAATAAAAATTCAATTCTGTACATAGACTGACCCTGTTGCAGACAGCTAGACAATTCTTCTTATCCAACTGCTCTTCTTTCCCAGGATATACTTTAAGCCTTGTGACATGTTTGACAGATGGTGTGTGTGTGTGTGTGTGTGTGTGTGTGTGTGTGTGTGTGTGTTGGAAAGTACAGCACACTTCTTGTCAGACTTCACCCACAGCTCCAAGTATAATATTAGCACTAGGAATCAAATAGGAAGCAATGGCCCCCTGTATTGTGCTCCTGGAATCATACATCCATTTCAGGAAATGCCATGCACTGATCACACAATCATGCCTACACATAAAAATCTAACGGTTGAGCACCCCAAACCAGCAAGCTAAATGCAAAGGGATTTAGTTTATTTCTCAGAGTCAGGGTGTTTTACTATCTTCAAAAGGAAATTGTCCACAATTGCGTCAGCTGTCTTACTTTCACTGAAGGGTTAAGTTCTGAGATTTGAGATAAGATAAGAAGATGTGTTATGTCAAAGGGAAAAGAAGAAAGGAAACTGCCGAGGGCGGTTACACATGGCAGACTCCCACTCAGCTTGCATGACTCCTCGTGTTTTCACCTAAACCCATTAATGTCTAGAGAGAATGAGCGTGCCTTAGAGGAAAGAGGTTATTAGTCAGGACTCCCCTATCACAATGTGGTGCTCTGCTTTCTTCAGGGACTTTCGTTTCCAGGATGAACACCTGAGGTCCCAAATTAGCTACACCTGTGCCCAAGACACAGCCTGATCAACCATCATAGTTTGCTTCTATTTAGAAGAGAGATTTCCTTTGAAACATCTCTTCAGGAAAATGAACACATTTATCTGAAAGATATCATGCAACATTTATGCACATTTCAAGTGATTTGAATATTACTTAAAGTCTAATTCATATTTAGAAGCCAGATTAAAACACATAATTTTCAAATATTTCAAAAATCATCAGAGAGACAGACAGAGACAAAGACACAGAGAAAAAGTAGAGAAAGAGAGAATGAATACAGTTGATATTTGAGGGCTATCAGACTACAGCAACCTTTTATTTTTTCTGAGAACTACTTTATCAACATCAGAAAGGACTTCACTGACTGTTTTTATAATACCATGGATATAAATGAATATAAACCGTGGATAACTAAAATGAAGCAAGTATTTTTTAAATTTAAAATGAATCAGTTAAAGTATCTCTTTCCCAAGAATATGAATGGAGTTGTCAGAAACTTAAAAATAGGCCAGTCACTTGTTCCATAAGGCACATTGAAAAAAATAAAAAAGCATATCCTGGAAGAGAATAATAAAGAAGACACAGGACAGGCATCAAAGAAAATACTTGAAAGGGTTAGAAAGATGGCTCTATAGTTAAGAGCACTTGATACTCTTGCAAAAGACCTGGGTTTGGTTC
This sequence comes from Dicrostonyx torquatus, assembly GCA_028555095.1. Classification (NCBI taxonomy): domain Eukaryota; kingdom Metazoa; phylum Chordata; class Mammalia; order Rodentia; family Cricetidae; genus Dicrostonyx; species Dicrostonyx torquatus. The sequence continues at coordinate 20,521,769 of JAQHUG010000001.1, read as the reverse complement.
TCAGCACCTACATGATAGTTCACATCCATAGCTCTGATGTCAGGGAATCTGATGCCCTCTTTGGCTTTCAGGCATGAAGGTCTTTATGCTCATTATGGGAACTTAGAATGCTAAACACACAGATTGTTCCTTCAAAGAAGACATGCATAACCTGTTACCTGTCCAAAAGGCTGAAAGTGGACATGGGTAATAGCCTGTGTGCTATCTGTGCAGCTGGGACCACACCAGATCCTTCCCTAAACCTTTATCATAAGCTTTTTTTCTCAGAAAATCTGGAGAAACCGTCTTTATGGAAGGTGTCACGTGTAGTCAATCTATAGAATTCATCTTTTGGAAGGTGTCATGTGTACTTTGCAAAGAATTCTGATATAGTCACATCTGATATAGTCACAACTTACTTTTTTTCCTCAAGGAGATTGTGTATGGTTATTGTGCAAATGGGAATGAGTTAATTATCAAGAGGAAAGTTTTCACCAAATTGTGCTGTGCTTAAATATGACTAAAATAAACTACTCTGGGTCAGATTCCCAGTTTTAACATCAGCTGCGTAGTCGCGTTATATCGAATTGACTTCCTGCCCTCACATGGATAGTTACTCCGTTGACTGTGGTGGTTGAAGAGACTCCTGCACATGTATACAAACACTCACACAAAAAAATAAATGAGGAAATAAATAAATGCTTGAAAGAAACTTGCAGATAATGAAGATTGCTTTCTGGATTCCTGCAACACTCCATACACCAGTTTCAGCCCTAAATCATCTACCTGTTCAGGTATACACCTCAATCCATCATGATGCTTTAATCAGAAACAACTTAAACAGAGTTCAAATTGGTTTAAGAAAATAAAGATCCAGCTCATCTATTTAAAGGAAGCACATGATTGCTGTGTTACAGATCTGGAATATTAATCAATGTCCCTTGAGTTAAGAAGTTTAATGCCAACTTGGGGAATGTGGTAGAAATTTAAGAGACAGAGCCTAGAAGTAGGTTTTCATGTTACAGAGGTGGACTATCAAGGAAACCACAAAGCTATAGTCCTCTCTTCTATCACTGTGACCATGGAGAGAGAGATGTTTTCTGTTATGTTTCTGTCTTGCTATTATACTACCTTACGACAAGCTAAAAGGGAAGGGGCCAATTGATCAAAATGAAAACCTTTGAAACTGAGAGTCAATAAACATTTCATCTTCCTAGGCTACTTATCTCAGTGATTTACTTGTTTTTTTGTAGTAACTGATTAAAAGGTTGGCTACAGAGGCAATGGGCTTGGAAGATTGAAATTAAGGACTCAGATATTACAAAGATGCTCTCTCTGTTTCTGCATTTATATCTTTCTGTTGACTGGTTCCTTTTAAATAATGGGTAAAACTGTTGTTGGTTGGTTCATAAATACATCCTTCCCATTGAGCAACCCCAGTGCTAAAGGAACCTCTAAATTATCAGTCATGTTGAGGATTGTCACTAATTTGTCAAGATCACTTGGTTCATATGAACTATTCTTTAGGACCATGGGAAAAGCAGAGATTGATCACTATTGAACTTCTTCATGTCCAACTCTGTAGAGATAATTGAAAAAAATGAGAAAGAGAGCTGACAGTGAATGCTACGATGGAAATTAGAGCTTGCCCGGTAGTCAGGTTAATACTATACCAACAGAAGAACAACTCTTGCACTATCTTAGCATTTGTAAACTGGTCTTGTTTAGATTACCTCACCTTAGTTTTTTTCACAGTCAAAAGGATTTTAATTAAAACAGTTTTGGAAATCAATGTCCTGAGTAATTGAAAATAAAAATTTAACAACAATTGGTTCTATTGTTTTTCAAGGGAAAAGTTGAAGTTGGATTTGCAGTCACGTTGTCTTAGGCTTATTTATGAAATTTGGACATGGTTTTCTAAGGAGTCTTCCGTCTTTTTTGGGAAAGTCAAGGCTTCTTCTTTTTTTTTTTTTTTTGGTTTTTTTGAGACAGGGTTTCTCTGCAGCTTTGGAGTCAGTCCTGGAACTAGCTCTTGTAGACCAGGCTGGTCTCGAACTCACAGTGATCTGCCTGCCTCTGCCTCCCGAGTGCTGGGATTAAAGGCGTGCGCCACCACCGCCCGGCTTGAAAGTCAAGGCTTCTTATCCTCACATATATATAATGAGAAGTGGGAGCTTCTAATTGGCTATTCTGTTCATCTCTAGTCTCACCTTTCCCTGAGTCTCTCTAAAAGCATGTCCCACCAGCATCCTTTTTTTTCCCTAAGATGCTGTTAATTCTGTTGATTTCAGATCCTACTCTGAGTTTTCAGTGCAGCATTTTACTTAGCAACAATTGAGAATTATAAAAGTGAGGAAATGACTTATTTAATTATGCCACATATGTATAAGATATTGTGATGCTATTTTAAATCCAGGTCATGGCTTATAATAAAGTATCAATGTCATAATTTAAACGTCATGAATAAATTGAAATTTCACATATTCAGGTCATTTTCATGTTTATCAGTTACTAAGTGCCTGTCATGTGCTTGGCACTATTTTTAAGAGCTAGAACACAATGATGACCTCATAAACTTCCTAACTTTATGGAAATTAGCAAGAGGTAAAGTAAGCAAAGAAGTATAGAAATATGTATATTATAAAGGAAATTAATAAGCTGTGACAAAAAAGTAGAGGTTACTCACTGGTTCATTCAACAAATTATTTTAAGCACTGACTAACAGCTATGTACCATTTCAGACACCACTGTAATTGGACCCCTTTGTAAATAGGTCAATGGCCACAGGCAAGATGGGTCCTTGATAATACCACTTTAGCAAGGAATAAACTGCCTACTGCAGGAGTTAAATACATTGTAGTCCAAACAGAAGCTGTTGTGACAGAAAGATAATTTTTGTTTTCCTGAGGAGCTAAAGCACCTTTTTGGTTTTCAGTCTTTCATTCATTTGGTATGCAAGTTCTTTTATGTTGCTATAAAAAAAAAAGATCAGAAGGGTTCGGAAGCATTTGTATGGAAAGGGCAATAACACCGCTTTCATTAGGTATTATAGACAATGGATCAGGCACTCTTGGGCCATTGTAGTCTCATAAACCATACTGTATTAGTCCACTGCTGATGAATTCACAAGACTTGGAGCAACAGAAGTAGCAAATAAGTTGGAGCCTTTGGGAAGACAGCATTCTCATCAAATACTGAAGACAATCTGCCTTATCAGTAAAGTTTCTAACTCTCCTATGACCTGGGATATTTCAAAGAAAAATAAACATTATAACATTCCTCTTCTACCAAAAAGAAAAAGGCACAGAGATATAAGACCTTTTTAAACTGTGACAGCACCACTGTCCATTCCTGGAGATGCTTCTCTGACCACCAACCATTGAATTGGTTCTATATTTGAGTGGATCTGAGAGCAGTGTAGCAGCCATTTCTCCTAAATTGAAATGTACCATGCAAGAAAACAGAGGCTCAAAACAAAGCGAGAAGATTCCAAAGTCCCCTCCTCAAGGGTAGACGGACAAAACACAATGTCTAGGGAAGACGGGACTCAGGCCAGCACCAGATAGGACAGGGAGCTCCATGGATGCAGCATTCATGAGTCTTCACTCATAATGGGTGCTCTCCAGCATTGTGCTTCCCTTTGAGGCATCCCTGCTTCTCTGTTGAGATCAGGCTGTGCACTGCTCTAAGTTACTCCATATTATATAGAGTGTGACTTGCCCTGACAGACTCCATTTAAAAGCATCTTTTGACTCCATTTTGAGGAGGGAGGATGGCTCTGTCTGGGTGGACATATAAATAGTGCCATCTACCCAGTAGCTTCTACATGGCACAGACTTATAAATGCCTTATTTTCAGGAGTGTGCCACCTGTAAATTTATCTGGTAAACCGGGGTCGTAGGAGCACACAGGCATATTAAAATCCTACCAGGAATCATTCATTGCCTAAGAACTTGCTGGGCATAACAGTCTAAGGAACGGCAGAGATAAGTATAGCCAACAGAATACAAGAGATGGAAGAAAGGATCTCAGACACTGAAGATACAATACAGAAAATAAATTCAATGATTGAAGAAAACAACAAATCCCACAAATTCGTAACACAAAACATCCAGGAAAT
>JAQHUG010000001.1:20492173-20505359 GCA_028555095.1 Dicrostonyx torquatus | reverse complement strand
CTGCAAAATTCAAGATGTCATTATGTTTTTCTTCTGTGTAGTACTCCACTGTGTAAATGTACCACATTTTCCTTATCCATTCTTCGGTCGAGGGGCATTTAGGTTGTTTCCAGGTTCTGGCTATGACAAACAATGCTCTGGATATTAAAGCTCTGTAAGATGGATACTGTGAGTTTTGCTAATGCCTTCTAAAATATTTAAGTAAGAAAAATAAAGTGAGTTACCTAGGGACAGCACATCAGCTAGATGAAGTACACCAAATTCACTGGATTATTAATCAGGATGTGTATAAAATTAGGGTGTCAAGTGCAGGGGGATGCTGTGGAGTCTGAGTAGAAAAAAAGAAAAAAGTTTGCCCAAAAAAAAAAAAGATTGGATGCCATAGCCATCTGGATGAAGTTGGTGGGGTGAGCAGAGGTTAGGAATGTTCAGATGGCATGAGGAGTGATGAAATAATTGCTCTTGACTCAAAACACAGATAAAAAGCTGTTTGTCAGTCATGTGAAAATGATTGTTTAATGGTGGAACATTCCTGGCAGGATACAGTGTGGAGCAATGCTTAGCAAACAAACCAAAAACAAAACAGCAACAACAAAATCCAACAAGCCCCAAAGTTAAGATCTCAAAACACACGGAAAAAGAAGGAAAAAAGGGCAGTAATACTATTAAGTTACACAAGGATCCTCTGAAATACTGAAGTGCAAAGAAAGTTTCTTCATGTTTTCTGCTGTCACTTCAAATTATTTGTGAATATTGTATTCAAGTTTAAACAACCACAGTCACCCCAGCAGTCTAAAACTGCATGAAAGCAAGAGGAATGGCTACTGAGACAGGACAGACAAGACTGTCAGCCTTCCCTTCATTGAGTGGATGAAATTGAGGTCTAGAAGTAGTTCCCTACATTAGCATTGCATTATTAAGAGCTAAAGGAATCAAAAAAACAAAGTAAAGACTGGGTAAATGTGTTACAAAATAAATAAATTTATAACTTTATGTGTAACTCTGTATTTATTAGTATATGTTCAAATTTATTCTGATTCTTCCTTATTGAATGTTGGCTAATGGGTTAGTAATAATATTAAAAAAGTTTTATATGTTATACATTAAAATTATGCCATACCTTTAAAAAAAACCATAAAATTCCTAAAAAGGAAACATGTCTATTTCATCTACTTAGTCAGCCCAGATTGCTATGACAAAGACCATACACTGAACAGCTGAAACCAACAATCATTTATTTCTCAGGTTCTAGAGGCTGGAATTGTGGGATCAAGAGGGCAACATGGCTGGATTCTGGTAAAACTTTCTTGGTGCCATTTAAATAGTGTTCAGAATGAGCTCCTATCTTTTCCAGCTCTCACAAAGCACGAGTGCCATCAAGGGGACAGCACCTTCATGACCTTTTTTATCTGTGACTACCACCCAGAGCTCACACATCCCATCTGCAGAATCACTAGATGTATTAAGTCACTGGGGCTTCAATATAAAAATCTGGAGTTGAGAGGTCAAATATTTAATCAATGCATGTAACATATTTAGATACAGACTTAGATTTTTTAACCAAAACCTGAGACAAGAATATGTTGTACACATACTTCAAAAGAAAAAAGAAAAAGTTTTTTAACTTTAAAAGTAGGCCATAAGGCATCTTTCCGTGTTCTAAAGAACATGCAACAAATGCCTAAAATTCCTGCGAACACTGGATACAAGGAGAAAAGGAGAGCTGAGTTGCCAGTTAGGTCTGCACTTAAGGACATGTAGCAGAGCACATAGTCACACACATTTCAGAGAAAAAGAAGCAGAGGGATACCTCTCAAGGAAAAAAAATTATCATATCCTGTTGCATTATATGAAGCAAATATTAGCATGAAGAAATGTCTGCCACCACCATGATGGAATACTGACAGATATTACATCTTAAGGTGGCTCACTACGGAGGACCACGTGAAATGGATCTGTGCACAGAACCTCTGTGTACCCGTGCCCATCTTAGCTGCTTGTTAAGGATGCTTAGCCCAGACCTGTGAATCACTGGAATAACTGCAGAAATTGCCAAAATAACCTCTGAGAAGCAGATGGTTCAGAAGGCTTCTGTCCAGATGCCAGAACCCCATATGCTTACCAATCTGTGTTTCCAGCATGCACCATTATACTTAAAATCATATTTTTCCTTTGGCTGCCATGTTCACTCTAGCATGATTAACAAGGTTCTAATATTTTTTTAGAAAACAAGAAACACCACAGCCTGTTTGCCTTGTTTTTATAAAAAGATAAGTGAAAAGTAAGTGTCAGACACCTCCAGACCTCCAATGCAACCAGCAGCTTGACTATTTTGGGGCTATCACTGTGAAGTGTTTTGTGCAATTTTATTTTGACACTGCCATTGTCCCCTCTGGGCTTCCCAAGCTCCTTAGTACAGTGAGGGCTACTCCTTGGTTCCTTTGTGAATCTTGGTAATCAAAACAAAGTTGCTCGCAAAAACAAATTCATTTTAAATATTTCATTTGCAAGGACTGGAAAAGTGTATGATTAAGAAGTATATTCCTTACTTGGGAACAATGCTTAGTTTTCTTAAGTCAACAATACTCAAGTTCCAAAGCAATGAAAGGCTTGCTGCCATCTCAAAGGTTGAACTTCATGTGTTCACAGTATATGCACCTCCAGGGATCAGCATTATTGGGAGAAACAAACCACTACCCAATACCATGTTGACTGACCACTTTACAGCTCAGAGACACTATTGCTCAGGGCTCAGCTTTCCTGCTCCAGGCCCAGGTTGCTTACCTGCTCTAGGCTCTAACACTATTGGCTGTTAAAATGTCCCAAAGTTCACAATTCTGTATAAACACATAATGCCCTAGCATAAGATTCTAAAGCTGCCAATTACTAAAAATAAAATAGTCACATTCCTTCTATACTCTTAATATTCTGAGAATCACATCTCTGTGTCATCCCAGGAGAAGAGGAGCACCCATAAACACTCAACTAATAAACAAGAAACTAATGATGCTTTCTGCAAATTTTCTGCAATTATAGAATGATATGTTGACTATATTAATAAATCTGAAAAAGCATTGTTGGGTTTCTTGTTCGATGTGGGGAGGCATGGTATTTAGAGAAAAGGTATTTCATTGAGATACGTGAATTTGACTCTGCAGGTAAAAAGCCAGCGTTATAACACTTTAATCACAATTTCATCATCAAACCTGGAAAGATAATGACTTCAGTCAAAATAGACTTTGAAACTGCTTGTTCTTTTTTTCTTTTTGTGTGTTTTTTTGGCTTTTATGTTTTTATTGTTGTTTCCAGTAGCTATCTCAAAAACTGATTGGGGAAGGAGGAGAGGAAATACTAGTGTTTAGACACCATGGGGAAGATTTGGAAGAGTTTATCTTCTGAGTAGATAACATTTTGAGGCAATCTAGGCATTGGACAAAATTTAAATATGTTTAGTGTGTAAGGAACTACTTGTATGTGTTTACCATAAAGTCAATATTAGGGATGAAAATTAATGAGGAAAATGGAGCACATGATTTCTACCCACACGTGCGTCTTGCCTCCCACTCTCATGTTTACATTATATTTGGACTCTTAAACATAGATGAATTCAGAAAGAACTTTCATGCTATAAAATTGAAGCTGAAATTTAATCATATTAGATATAAACACTTATGTCCCTAAGCACTTTGTCCCATTGTATTTCTTCTTTCCATGGAAGAGATAGGAAATTTGGAAATACAGATGGTAAACAAAGAAATGTTTACTTTGAAGACTTAGCATTAAAGAGACAACCTCAATAACTGAAAAATGAGGTTGCCTCAAAGTGAAAAGTTTCTGAAAAACAAAGAAAACAATCAGCACAGAGAAAAGGCTGCCTACAGAGTGGGAGAAAATCTTTGCCGACTATACTGACTATGGGAGATTACTATCTGAAGTCTATAAAAAAACTCAAAGCTCAAAACACCGATAAAGCAAATTGTCCATCATTAATACATGTGCTACTTTTGCTATTTGTTCTCAAAGAAAGAAATACATGAGGATAGTAAAAATTTGGAAAACAACTGAATAATATTACAGAAATGAAAATCAAACTGTGCTGACTCCACCTTTTCCTAGTCAAAATGGCTACCATCACCAAGAGAACCAATAAGAAGTGCTAGTGAGGATGTGAAGGGGAGCCCTTATTCACTGCTGGAGGGAATGTCCCTAGTACAGCCACTCTGAAAGCCAGAAGGGAGTTTTCTCCAAAAACTGAAGATAGGTCAGCTACACTACTTCTCCTACAGACCCAAAAGGATAAATCAGTCCAGCACAGAGATTCTTGCAATCCATATCTATTACTGTACTATTCACAACATGGAAAGTATGGAACTAGACAGATGAAAAGATCCATAATAGAATTTAGTCTAGCTGTAAAGAAGAACAAAAATATGACATTCACAGGAAAATTGGTGGAACTGATGATCATTGTATTAAGTGAAACAAATTACACTCAAAAAAGAGAAATACATCTTGTATCATGTGTGGAATCTGAATTTATTCATGTCATGCAAATGGCTTGAAAGAATAAAGTGGTCTGTGCACGGAAATGGTAGACCTAAGGCAATGAGGAGAGATAACCAGAGAGAATAGTAGAATAAAATAGAAGGGGGGATTACTTAGGGGTAGGAAGGGGATCAGCAAGACATGAGAAATGGGGAGAACAGTGGTAGTTAAAGGAGAAAGTATATTAATGCATAAGTATGAAAGTGACACAACAAAACCCATTTCTTTTTTTACTAACCAAAATATTCTTTTGAAAAGGTTTTTCAGAAGGATAAGGTAGATTTTCAGCAATGTACATTATTTTGTCACACCCCAAGACCACAATAAAAAAAATCAACAATGACAATCTTTCAATGAACACTTGGAGCCTCAATGTTATATATCTCTTTCCAAACAATAAAATCTGTAGATATAAGTCACCAGGGTATTCCCAGAGCCATGGCACGTCCCATGACTGGATATTTCCCTTGACAGGAAGCCTGCTGTTTACCATTGCTTCTAGTATTTCAATTACTAATCAAATGCAGGCATGTGGGAACTAGAAAAAGAGAAAGTGTGAACCTTTGTGAGTGCTCCAGCAACCACAGCGAGGACCCATGGACCACTGACACAGATGTTCCGCAGCCATTTGGTGAACATCTGCTCCCACTATGCAAATGCAGGGCAGAGCTTTACAGACATGAGGACAGTACTCTTTGATAAACAGCTTGAAGCTTTGCTTAAATAAAAGACTAGTTCAAAAATACATACACATTCCCTGTAAAAGTGGAACTAGGGTTGAGAATGTAGAAAAGCAATAAAACTTTTGCCTGGCATATTTGGACCTGTGTTCAATGTCCTTTACTATAAATATGAAAATTGAAAAGAAGTACAAACACGTAACTCAGTCAACAGTCAAATGAAGCAACTAGTCACATCTAGCTATAGATACATGCAAGATTCATATTTTTAAGATCTGTCTCAGAGATGAAAACATTTCAGTGTTGAAGTACTTCAATGGGAGGATAGAATTGTTCAAGATATCTAATGTCTTCAAGCTTTCATCAGAAGAGCCAGTGATGTATTATCTTCACTTACCACAGGAACCTTGTACAAAAGCCTTGGAGATATCCATCCAACTTCCAACATTCCCTCAAAAACTGAATCCAATGTAAACTTCAAAAAATGATGTAAGCATGTAAATCACAAAGATCAATGATAAAATCCTTACCTGGCAGGGGAATAAGAGGATCATGAAGATAGTCTTCTCAGGGTGAGGCTCATGTATTGCACTCCGGGTGTGGTGAGCCCTGAGATGTCCCAAAGTGCAGGAAACTCAATGCATGATTTGTGGCAGTAAGAGAACTACATTCACTCTCTCCCCTGTTGAAAAAATAATTCATCATAAAGTTATACCTTCATCGAAAATAGTCTTAGACATCTAATTATACATAGATATATAGACATACGTGGATCACACACATTTCTTTATGTCTTAAATACATGTTGTAAATGATTCTTGATATGTGTGAGAACATGTCTACTATGAAACCGACTGCAAACACATCTCTTTGCAACTTTACGAAATACTCCTGCTGCCTTTTTAGATGGGCTCAAGAACAGCAATTCAGAAATCCTGACCAAACTGAAAGCTAAAGTATAGTAAGGAAATGCTTTCTTAAAATCTCATAGGCATCTTCTAATGCCATGGTTCTCGATATGGGACCCCAGAGAGCAGTCTCAGCCACAGCTGGGAATGTGGTAGGAACTCTAAGGGTGGAGTGCAGACTATGAATTTAACGAGGCCCCAGGTGGTTGCAATGTGCACACAAGTGTGAAAACCACTGTTCTCTATTGAGCTACTTTTTTTTGTATATGTTGACTTTTTTTTATACTTCTACTTTTGAAGTTCTCGGGACTAAACTCAAGACCTTGCATATGTCGAGCAAAGTCTGTGCCACTGCATTACAACCCTAGCCCTCACATATATTTATTTATTTATTTATTTATTTTGGTTTTTCGAGACAGGGTTTCTCTGTAGCTTTTGGAGCCTCTCCTGGAACTAGCTCTTGTAGACCAGGCTGGCCTTGAACTCACAAAGATCTGCCTGCTTCTGCCTCCTGAGTGCTGGGATTAAAGGCGTGCGCCACCACCGCCTGGCCCTCACATATATTTAAAGAGACAATCATTTGCGTGTGAGCCATGACAGTGGAATCTGTAGTCCAAGTTTTGTCTGACTTAGAAATGTTTATGTTTATATTTTTACAGAACTATGAGAAAAATTGATTCATTGGGTGATAAGACATCTCAATGAAAAAATACACCAATTGGCCCTATCTTCCTATATCCAATAACCATGTCTCTCTGAAAACTTAAAGCATACTAGATATTTCTTTGTAATAACTCTTCCTTGACTTCAGCCTTTTCTTTACCACTTATCTTTATTCTTCTCTGTTGTTGCTATGATAAAACACTGACCAAAAGCAACTTGAGGAGGAGAAGACTTATTCTACATCACAGAATACATTAAGGAGAGAAATTGAAGCAAACTCAAGGAAAGAAGTGAAATAGAACCACGGAGGAATGCTACATACTAGTTTGTTCTCCCTGGCTTTCTCTGCTACCTCTCTGGTACAGCCCAGCCCACTTGCCTAGGGATTACATTGCCCACAATGGGCTGGACAAATCTGCATCAATTAGTGGTTAGATAAGAAAGTGTTCCATAACCATGTCCACTGGCCACTCTGAGTAAGGCCGTTCTTCAACTGAGGTTCCCTCTTCCCAAATCTGTCAAGTTGACAAACAAGATTATCCCTCATACTACTCTTTTTGGTCTACCATGATGAATAGATTTCTAATGTCTTAAAGTTAGTAACATTCATTCTAAGATAGGCATTGAGATCAGGATGTAGCATAAACTCCTTACCATGTTACCATAGGGTTATCACAGAAGAAACCTTCCGTCTCCGATCACAGCATAGAGTAAATTTCCTCTCTCTAAACTTTCCATGTCTTAGATGACACGTAAATCAAAACACAGAATGAAGTCAATACTCATATGTCACCCTCAAATAGTTCCAACACGGTAAATTAAGAAGATGAAAGATAAATATGTATATGTAAATTATAATCATTTGCCACTGCAGCTAACTGAATTTGAAATTACAAATAACCCAAATAACCATCTTCTCCCAGAAACCCAGCAACTCTAATTATAAAAGAAAGTATTTTTATTCTATTAGCCCCAACTCCTTTAATAGAAAAACTAATTACATTGTGACAATTGAAATGGGTTAAAAGTTCAGATGACAGAGAGGAGAAGCAAATCAATGAGCTCACATTTTCCACTCAAGCGTCTGTAGAGTCATTACATTCTTCTTGTTTCTGATTTAAATCCCCCATTAATATTCCTAAGATTAACGACTAGTAATGGAAGTACACACAGCTCCATATTTTTACTTGCTCTTGACTATACAGCGCTAACGTTTGGTCTAATTAACATGTCATACATAAAACAAGTCATAAGTATGACTAACTGGGAGGCAAATTCCCCCTTGAATCTGTACACAATTAAAGATTCCATTAATCATAATTTTTACATTCAAAACAAAATAATTTAGCTGACATGATCAACAATGTCACATCACCAAATAGAAGTAGCTACTTAAAATGTCAGAAATATGGGAAAGGTAGCTTGTATTAAAGTGGGTTATGCAATAGTGAAGATTATATAGATATTTGAATTCCTGAAGCACGAAATAATGGAATACAAAACAAAAAAAGTTAATCTGATATCTATGAGTATCCATCTCAGTTCTTCCCTTCTTGGGTAAAGAACTGTAAAATATATGGTAATGTCTTTCCCATCAGCCTAGTGTCCTCTTCTTTCCCCTTTAGCACCATTCCCTCTGTGGGTCTGGTACTAGCAGCAAAGAAAATGTTGCCTTTGCAGTTTGCTTCTCCTCTTCATTCCTTCAGACCCCTATCTTATCTCCCTGCCCTCAAACAGAAGCTTGGGTACTGGTCAAGGCCCTCTGCAGCTGAGAAACTGTTCCAAGAGCATGGAATGTTCAGTGAGGCGGATGCAGGAGTGTGCCTGGAACCACCATTACAGCACCAACTGGGAAGAAAAGCCTCTGTTAGGACTCACACTAATGATCTTACATCTTAATTAGAAATCTTTGAGTTAAGACTACTCACCGAAGGCCTAATGAGCAAGATGGGGTTTCTTCCTAATACTTTGCTTTTGGAGTATGAGAATAAAAAAAAATTAAAAAAAGCAATAAGCTGACCTGAATCGGGTCAAAGTAAATATCAAGGAAACTCATTAGAACTCTCTGATTTGCTTCAAGCTGAAAATACCAGAAAGTTCCACTTCAAAGCAAAGACACATAAGGCTAGCAATGAAAATAAGCTACCAAATAAATGTGAAGAGCTCTTTCATGTCTCTGTATGTATGTTTCCCCAATGCATACTTACTGCACACACACACACACACACACACACACACTCACACACACACACGTTTTCCTTACATTTCCTGCACCTACCCTTTCATAATGTTCAGTGCCTTCAAAATGCAGAAATCTAAATGTACATGGTTGATCCAAAATTTGAAGATTTCCCCAAGTTTGAATATTTCTTAAGGCAAATTGAAGGCTTTGATTTCTTTCTTTAACTAAAAAAGTCACCAAATACCTTTCTAGATGAACTTAGCTTTCTTAAGTTGTCCTTGTAACAACCAAGATCAAAAGTAGTCATTTGAAAACACTGGGAAATTTTTTCTTAAACTAAGGATTCCTTTTGGAAACAGAGAATCTGAGATAATAATTAGGTAGTTAAAATTATAATTTTCTTGGGATAAAGGGTTCTGTGCAATTCTGCTCTCTTACTCACAATGACATCTAAATGAGAATCATCATTAAATTTGAAAACAAATGAAAAGTCATCCAATACAGTGATATCAACTTCAAGTCCAGGCTCACACCAGGAAACGGCTTTAAGTTTCCCCTCAGAGAAAAATATATATCCAAAGACAAGCTAGAAGTAAGTAGCTTCTCACATTTTTCAGATCATTATCATTTTTCTTGTATTTATCTGGAGACAAGGTCACATATAACCCAGGTTGGCACTTAACTCACTAAGTATATGTAGCCAAGTGTTATATGACTTGGTGAGGCAGGTACAAGCATGGATTTACCTCAAATAGGGCATCAACAAGAAATCAAAGAAATGATTTCATCAAAGTAATACTTGGTGAACCAATCAATTTACAGGACTTAATTGAAGAGTATAAGTGACAAGCAACTGACAGGAGCATGGAGGACTCTAGCACAGTTATGTCATCAAAAAACATATCCCAATATTGACAAGACTCATCCCTGGAGCTCTATGCAAGACTGGTAGGTAGCTCAGCTGGTCAGAGTCTCTATTCCCCAACAGTTGCTAATAATTGCAGGACAGATATATGAATCTTCTACATTTCAGAAACTTCCTGAGAGTAGTGAATTGCTTGATTCCTGAGTTTTGTAAGGTTAGCTTACTTCCTAAATTGAGGAGCTGAAATGCTTAAATTTGGAGGAAATTTTTACACAGCAGGGAGGCTGACTCGGAAATTTTTATACTCCTGCTTCTAAGTGCTAGGATACCGGGAAATGTCACTGCATCTGGCAATGTTGGTGTAATTTTAACCCATATGTTTCCTTATTTAAGTCTATGGCACAGATTTCCGGAAGTGGTGAGCTTTGGACCTCTGTGTGGACAGTGGTCAACAAAGAGTTCTACAGCAACATGAAAGTTTGGGAAGAAAATTAGTGGAAAAAATATGTTAACAAGAATTCTGGAAAGTCATGAAATAAAATGAATTGTTTTCCTTGGTTCATGCATGGTATTGATCACCAACTACAAAGTTGTGGGCCTTATAAAAGTGTGATGATCAGTTCTTTCTACAGTTGTTTCAGATAACAGAATGTACTTTTTGTTTCTGATGGTTAATTACCCACCATTTATATTTTTATAATTGTGAGCTTAGTATTCTCTAAGTTTCATGCAGAGAAAATGTTCCTATTTGAAAATTTGGATCAATGACTCAAAAGAGGTTCAATGATGCATGAAGGTAATGTTGACAATAATAATAATTTGAAGACTCAGAACGTCAGGCAAATAAGGGGGAATGGAACTCTCTTGCAAATGAAGAATGTTAATTTGTGTTATTTGAATAAGTGAATATTCTGGTGTGATGACTCTGCATAAACAGATGAAAAAGGGATGTTTAGAAGAACAGCAAACCTATTGGTTCCCAGCCCACTTCTAGCTTGTGTTATGAATCTTCTTTGAAAAATGTGTCATAAGCTCATAGAAACTTCATTTGGAGAGATAATAAAGTGACTTTTTATGAAAACAGCTTGCTAAAAATATATGATAGTTTTATTATTAATAATTTAATTTTGTCACCTGGATGAGAAGGGAAAGTTACAGAACGAGACCACATAGCAACCTGTCTCATTGCCCTCATTTAGTTCTAAGTCACTTTTATGTTAAATTCTGGGCTCATCATGACCTCGTGTCATCATCAGCTAAAGACAAACATATCTTTTTTCACCAATTCTTTCTTTTTTTTAATCTGCTTTATTGTTGAGGTTTGGTCTTCAGGCACACATCCTAAAGATTGAAGCAATAATTACCTACTTTTGTCCTGACTGATAATATTTCTAAAATCACACAGTTCCTTGGGATGTTTGGTGTAACTAGCCTGAGGCCGTTAGCACATTAAGGACCTCCTCTTCTGCTCCAAGTCAAGAGTCTTTAGCATCAGTTGACATCTTTATGAAATGCTCTAAAGGCACCACTGAGATAATTAAATGGCATGTCCCCTCTTTAATCTGTTTCTACAGAGAATTGCATTAGATTTTCTGTTGATGAAGTGCCTAACATTCCCAAGATAGCACCATCTTTAAACCACACCTCTCCAACCTGGCACTCTCTTCGGCCATGACTCACAGTGATTGCTTTATCTGTGTTTAGCCATCCTTCTTATCTGCCATTCTCTCCATCCTTTGCGTTGCTCACAGTAATCGTGGCTCCAAAATATTAAACAAAAATACCAGAAATAAAATGTTGTAAGTCTTAAAGTACTTGTCATTCTGAGCAGAGTGACAAAGTCTTGCAATATCTTACTCCCTACGCAGAACAGGGTATTCATCAGTTTAAGCGACCAAACACTGATCACTTAGAAGCTGCCTTCCTCATCACATGGACTGCCTTAGTATTGCAGAACTGCATGCTAGGTTCACATAACCTTGAATTATTTAATAGTGGTCCCAATGCTCACAGAGTGGTGATGCTGCCAATTCAGATATTCCAATGAAAAGCTAAGAGGTTTTGTTTATGTGAAAAGGTGAAAATAAAGGAAGCAGCTAATATGGGATTAACAAGAAAAATAAAGCTTGTGCTAATTGTACCTACGTCACAAACCAAAACGTATGACCTGGTGCTTTGAAGGGAGAAAGGCATCAAAATCCAGGACTCAGTATACTAACCTTGGACTCAGACATCCACGCACATCTACTTATTTGTATTCTTCAGACATGGGGAGTTATAGGTAGGATATCATTGAAAATTGGTTCTTTTTGTCCTAGAATCATAATATCTGTCTTGGATGCCCTACAACCTAACATAAAATTAATGAGATAACCTTGTACCATTTGGTCACCTGGAAGAACTGCTAAGCCGTGACAACTCATTTTTTAGCTGCCGATGAGACAGTAAACTACCCTGAGCTAAGAGAAATTACTGACTATATTTTCAGTTTTATCGGTGGTTACACATGGTTTAAGTGTTTGGAGTTTTGTTGTGTTATTGTTGATTTAGATTTTATTAAAAAAATATATTTTACTCTTAGAACGCAAAAATATATTGATTCAAATCTGCAAACAGTATTTTTTTCGAATGTGTTCATTTCTTCACGCTGTTTATAGTCCCTTCATTATTTTTGGAGCCATTTCATTATTTATATTATCAACACCTTGTGTAGATCTAGCAAATGTTTGCCAATATTGTCAACTATCAACTTGATGGATCAACAACAAGTTTTTTTCTATGCATATTTCACATTTTATCCAGGAATTCCTTCTTCTTCGTTTGTTAACCACTTATTTACTCATCTAAGGTGCTTCTCATCACAACTCAGCGCCACCTCTGTGCTCTCCTGTTCCTCCCTTGCTTCTGGCTGGTGACTGGCTGACTGATTCACGCCACCCATCCCTGAGAGCACTGTCTTCACAAGCTCCCCCACAACATTCTGGACAATCATCAGTTCATTCTCTTCTCTGTCATCCTCAGGAAACTCCATGCTCTTCCTAATAGGAACCATTACAGCTTTTAAAGTTGGAGAGAGGGGGAAGCCAAGAGGGAGGGAAGAGGGGGAGAACTAGGAGGAAAGGAGGGAAAGAATGATAAATTTAGGACTATGTGCTATGTAACAAAATGTTTTGTATACCTACACATAGCCTGAAGGTATTTCTTACTCTAGAAACAGAGAAAAACAGTGTTTAAAGAAAGTAATTTGACCAATCAGGCATGTGTTTGCAGGCTTGGTGATGCATATACTTACTTCAGCCCTTAGGCAGAACCAGGTGGATCTTATGAATATGAGGCCAGCCTT
>JAQHUG010000001.1:20472672-20491638 GCA_028555095.1 Dicrostonyx torquatus | reverse complement strand
TCCTGTCCCTGACAGATCATGTATTAAGGCTGGACAGGGCAACCCAGTATAAATAGTAGGGTCCGAAAATCCAGTAAAGGAATCAGAGACAGCCCCTGTTTGAAGAAATCGCACACTAACTCATTATTGAGAAATAGGTGGTTATTTATTTAGGGGTAAACACACACATCAGAATCCTCTGCTGGAATGGAGTTCAGAAAACGAAATCCGCAACCGGAACAGAAAGGCTGGAAAAGAGGGCGGATGCAGACTCTGCATCAGCATATATAGTGTAAGAAGCTACGCCCCAGTGGGCGGGTAACCACTACCTGTAAGACATCCTACAGCACCGGTTCCCATTGTTAGGAGTCCCACCAGATGACCAGGCTACAACTGCCTATACATTACAGTTGTGTTCCTTTCTTACATCCCTCTATGCCCTGTCCAACAGTAAGGAACTGAGTCTCATTCTTTACCACACTTATTTACATCATCAATTCCTCTGGCTCTAGCCAATATTCAATCTGCTCCATCACCCACTCCACATCCAAGGGCCCAAGTGTTAGTTGAGAGTCTGCTTCACTGATGCTTCACCATCTTCACTTATCCATCTCTAAGACACACAAGTACAGCCTCCTCATCCCATTTGGACTCTGGCATCCTATGCAAGGCCACCTGGCTTTGAGTCTTTCCTTCTCCCTGACCCTGAACAGGTTTTTGGTTTAGCTTGACTGCCTCTCTTAACCTGGAGGATTTCTGGTTGCTAGTCCCCACTGCCCATCTGTGCTATCCAAAGCATTTAGAAGGGAAAGGGAACAAGGAAGAAAGAAACTGCATCCTATGAAGTCTGCGTGACATTGAGCATCAATAAGCATGATTAAAAACCCAGGAACATACATTACAATTACCGGTATTTATTTGTTCAGATTAAGCAAATCATGAGTACTTATTGAATACCTGCTATGTGTTCAGCTAAGGAGATTTGAGAAAAGTATGAAAAGATTCCTGTCATGTAGTTGCTTAGAAGATATGAAATTAAGGAGGAAATAAAACACTAAAAGTCATTTTATGTTCCATAGAAATACAAAAAGGAAATTACCTAACTATTAGGTTCTCAGATGGACATAGTACCCAGTTTGCTTTGTGGCAAACTTTTTATGCCTGGTGTCTATGCCTTTTCTTCCACCTCCATTGAAGTTCACTGGTACTAAGCCTTTCATTAATGACTCAGAGTACATAGTGATAAGCTTCACTTTGTGTGATTGTAAGAGCATGTACCACCATTATTACATTAGTATCCCTGGCATGATAGCCAAACTGTAATAAAGTCATAGCATATTAATTTTTAAAAATCATTTTAAAACCACAGAAAAGAAGAAAGTAATATATTGCAGAGTAAAATCTGGAAAGTGTTTCCCATAGGACAGCCTGACAGTTCATATTAAACATGGCCCATAAAGGTTTACATTTCATAAGTAGACAGTAACTAAGGATGCGGCTCAGTGATAGAGAGCACATGTCCAGCATCCCCACCATGAGAAAGAAAGGAGGGGGAGAGAGAGGGAAAGAAAGAGAGAGGTGGAAAAGGAGGTTTACCTTTATCCTGATTGGAAGTCCAGATGTCATGACAGCAGAGTCTAGGACTCTGCAGTATCCTGCAAGAATTTTGAAAAGGCTGAACAACTATCTCCATCCCCCAACCCAACCAGCACCCACTCACCCTGTGGAAAGAGCAAAAGGAAGGACCAGTATAATGAATGAAATCAGGAGTCCCCCCTACTGAGCAGCCTTACAGGGACTCATACTAAAAAGAAGTTCCTGCTGTTATTTGTTACTTTTACAGTTGTCCTCTATGTATAACTGAAAGACAGTTCGTTTCATCTGTGTCTTCGACTAGATGGATTGAAAAAAGATGGGTGCCTGAGTTGGAGTACAAATGCTACCTCATCCACCACAAACAGTGGCAGCTATTAATAGAATCACTAATTGTTATCCCCAGACACGGCCATTGTCAAGAAAATGCACAGAAATGATTACAGGGATGATTACTTGTGTTTTACTTTCTGCATAGGTGTTTGAACTCTATTCCCTTTTATAAGACTGACTGAACCTCCTTCCGTATAGGCACTTATGATCAAACATAGCCTTATAAAAGTGTGAAGTGTCTCCTTGAAAAGCAGAACAGGAAATAGGAGCTGGCTGTTGACTGTGCCCGTAAGTTCCAGGTTCTACATGATCACCACATACCAAAAGTGTGTGACTATTGTCTTCAAATTGACCATTTCTCATTAAAATCCCTGTCCATCAGGAAACTGCCAGGATCCATCATCCCCTTTACCACTGTTGGTTCAATAAGGTAGATGCTGACACAGGGAGGGCTAATCTGACCCTCTCTCCAGCGATGACAGAGCTAATGCACCTAAAGACCCCCACGATGACTCTGGGTGTCTGAGAACATCATTGTAATAACTGTGCCATGCCTCCTGGTGAAATACCTGAAGCCTGCATGAGAAGGGAGAAAAAGTGGTAGATAAAGAGCTGTGCTGACATACTCAAGCAAGAGAGAAAAGTGGGTACCTCAGAGCCTGATCTTCTATTCTGGGTCCACTATCTGCCAAAAATCCACTGGCCCCTCAGAAGTACCCTCTACGTCACCCTGTCTGAAGGGGAGTGGTCTTGGCCATTTCGGCTTATAGCCACGCCCCGCCATTAGCTAATTATTCTGCTCCCTAATTAGTTATTAATTAATTAATGGGGCTGGATCACCAGGTCCCAAGAGGTATAAAATGATAAGCCCACGTGGAAAGTGCTCTCTCTGCGGATCACCGACGTGCCTGCTTCTTCGGAGGAGCTCTTTCTGGTATAGTAATCTGTGTGTATTTTGGCCCCTATTAAACTTGTGTGTCTTAAATAAAACGGTCACACCCTGTCTTTTATTTAAACTCATTAGGACTAAACACAGGTAAGGAAATCCGGTTTCTGTGAGCAATCAGCTGCCTGCAATTCATAGCTCTACTCAGTAACCTGCTCCTTTACTGGCACAATATTTACACAGAAACAAAGTGAAAAGCACCTAGCTAGAGGGGACCACCCACCAATTATTAAGCTCCTAGAAGGCACAGACTTTTGGTAAATGATGAATTCCTTTCCACAAAAATGTAATACTATCATCTATAGACCAAACAGTCACACAGAAGGAACCCTACTCAGCTGCTCAGAATAGCTCCACTTGGAATATTTAGTTGAGATCTCAATATTTGTTTCTGTACAGGTCTTATAGAATGTAACCGATTCTATTAGTGTTTACATGATATGCTAATGAATTCATCTGTTCCCCCAGTGCATTACTTTACAACCTCTAGTTTAATTATATCAGAAGCACAGGCCCCAGAGGCTTTCAATGTGCCCTTACAATGAATCTATGGGCTTGCTTCAATAAGCTAATCATGGGCTGGAGCGACGACATAGATGTTAAAGGCTAGACTCACACCCAGGAAGACAAATAAGGTCATCTTTCTGGCTTAATTTTCTCTTGGCTCACTTTATTATTTTGTTTTTATTGATTCATTTCTGTGTTAATACCTTTTTGTTTTTACATTTATAATATATATATATGCAATTCATAATGGGAATACTCAAATCTTGAATAAATTCTAAAAGCCTAATAACAAAGTCAATCGTTGGAGAGAAAATTTGTTTTCAGGCTCAGTTGCATCAGATAATATATAATCCAGAAATGCTGAGTCACTTCTGCATGAGATCACTCATTCAGACACAGGGCAATCAGACTCCTCACTGGAAGGGTACCATGCCTGGTACTTCATGAAGGAGCTCAGGAGCTTCAGGTACTGAGGCCTC
Source organism: Dicrostonyx torquatus (assembly GCA_028555095.1). Lineage (NCBI taxonomy): Eukaryota > Metazoa > Chordata > Mammalia > Rodentia > Cricetidae > Dicrostonyx > Dicrostonyx torquatus. The sequence goes on along the minus strand of JAQHUG010000001.1, from coordinate 20,487,801 downwards.
TCTAAGGGTCTTCATGTTTTCGGTTACTGAACACATACCACGTGCAAGCAGGAGAAGAGAAGAAATGTCACTTGTACTTGAAGAATTTAGTCATTGGAAGAGACAGGTGTTAAGTAGCTAGGTGGACTAGAAAGAAAAATAAAGAAAACATTAGGGTCACAAGAGCTCTGTGGATTAAGAGAGAGAACAGGTAGCTGTCTTTTGGATGGGGCAAATGTGACAATGACATCTGAATTGATTTTTGAAGGATAGAAAAGCTGAAAAGACCCAAGAGATCGTAAGATATCCAAGGTCAAAGGGACCACCAGAGGAAATGGGTGGGTGCTTTTACCCAGAAACCTCTATCTCCTAAATAGGTACCATTATCCCCCACCAAATAGTACCACCAGCTAGAGATCAAGTGTTCAAATACATGAGCCTATGGGGGATATTTTTTCATTCAAATAACCATAGCTTCTGTCTATTCAAATGTCTGAGCAAATAAAAAAAATTAAAAAGAAGATGTAAAACCAACAATTTATGAGAATCAAAATAGAGAAAATGTACTGCAAGCTTATACACTGAAATCTGTGACTTCTGTGGGGAACTAGCATAGATTCAAAGGACACTGACGAGTCTCATGCTCCACCAGCTGAGCTGGCCAGCAGAGACTTATTTATTTTTTAACAGTTTGTTGTATCCCTTTAAGTCTGTGCTGGAATTTAGATGCCTCCAAGGAAGCTTATTACTACACCCGCATCCCAGTCAACCTTTTCCAAGTCAGAGACTCTAAGGGAGCATACAAAGCCATGTATAGAGTCCTTTTGATAAAGCAGAAGCTATGTGGCTCCAATTGCTGTAAGGTTGGTGTTGATAACACAGTAAGATAGGAGCAGAGATTTAGGACTGCGAGCCATAAGGAAGTTGACTCTGGGAAAGTTCCTCACATGCGCTGCCGAGACTGTCCCAACGATTGTACAAACTGAGCTAGAGAGATGGCTCCGCGAGTAAAGCTCTTGCCAAGGAACTGTGAGGACCCTGGTTGAGATCTCTAGAACTAATCTCAAGCTGAAGATAGTAGCACACATAAGTAATAACAGCACTCCTATGATGAGCTGGGACATGGAAACCAGAGAACGCCTGCAAGCTCACTGGCCAATTAGCCTGATACACATACACAGCAATGAACAATGAGATGCACTGTCTCAAAGCAGGTGAGGACAACACCTGAGGTTTTCCTGAACTGCAAAACACATCACACACACACACACACACACACACACACACACACACACTGTGATGGGGGAGATTATAGAACCCATCTAACCATCAAAGAAGCCAGACAGCCAAGAGAAGTCCCTGGTTGGAAGTCCTCCCTCCCTTCTGCGAGAGAAACCAGAAGAGTGAACTAAGTCCCTAGAGCGGCCTGCTTGCCCAGTCCACATCCATACTGTGGAGTGAACTGTTTGCCTCTACTCTTATTCTTTCTTAGCATTTTAAACATTGTTTTGAGATTATAATATAATTATATTTTCCACTTCCCTTTCTTTCCCGCAAGCTCTCTAAGTATCCCTTACTCACCCTTTGGTGCCTGTCCTGGAATTAGCTATTGTAGACCAGACTGGCCTCGAACTCACAGAGATCCGCCTGCCTCTGCCTCCCGAGTGCTGGGATTAAAGGCATGCGCCACCACTGCCTGGCTCCCGTACTCACTTTTAATGAATCTATACTTTCACTGCTGCCCCACTGCCTGGCCCCCTTACTCACTTTTAATGAATCTATACTTTCACTGCTGCCCCACTGCTTCTTGCTCAACCTTTGTCAAGACAAAAAGAACCTGCACATCCCATCATGGACATTGTTCCCCATATCCTCCCAGAAACACTGGCATATCCTTGTCGTCCCCGTTACCTAAACAAAAATGAAAGAACTTGCATGTCATACTCTAAAAGTATCCATTTGTCTACTGTTTAAGTAGATATTAAAATTTTTATCACATATGAAATAAATCAACATGACTCAGCATGAAATAAATTAACACAGAAATATTTAATAGCTTTTGCCCAGAATTTGGTTTCGTCCTTATCCAGGAGGATTTATATTTAGCAAATTCTATTTCTTCTTTCCAGTGTGTGACAATATGCTACAAGGAGAAATAACTAAAACTGTCAAAAAAATCAAGTTACTGATGGCACATTTGTGTGACAGAACAAATCCTGGTTGACATACTGTAATAACAAAAGCAGAGATGTCAAAGGCCTCAGGACAGTCACTCTGACACCTACAGGACAGGTTCCTGCTGCAGTGCAGGAAGATGTGTGGGAGAATGCTCCTGAAATGCTCGAGAGCTCTCTGTGATGTTCTTACAGTGATGTGTTCCATGAGTACCTACAGGAGACCTCTAATTGTTTGTGTAAAGAGGTGGGAGAACAGAGGGAGGTGGGGAGAGCAGAAATACACATTAAGCCACCAGAAAGAGCAGATAATGGGTTCCACATAAAAGCCTGGCTCCCCAGTCATCTGCACGTCTCAGTCTGCAGGAGAAACCAGCTCACAGGCAAGTGAGCTCTTAGGCCAGGAGCTCTGTGTTGAGTCCTTATCGTTTATTTTGCTTTAGAAACCACAGTGAAACAACATTCTCAGTCTTATGATCTGGAACTCAGCGTCGTTTTCCCTTCGTTCCAGCATTATCAAACTGAGACGCTACCTTTGATCTTTTCTCTTAAGGTTAAAAAAAAATTAAGAAGGAAACTTGAAGGAAATTGATGACTGAAGAGTTTGAAAGTTGATAGAAAGAATTCAGCCCTTATGGGGACCTGATGTTGTAATACACTTAAGGTATGGACTCAGCAAGAGAGAAACTACCGCCCAGCCAGGCAGAGATTGGAAAAGGATGAAAACAGCCTCACAACAAAGTCCTGACAGACAACCCTGTTCTCCTGCCAGCTGGTCCACTCCCTGCTCCCTCAAGGAAACAGATGATTGGAGGTAGTCACTTCGTAGAAGCCTGTCTGGAGCCTGAATATAAGATGTGGGAATGGAGTGGTCCGCTACTGTAAAATCTGTTGTGACCATCACTAAGCTTCCCACAATCCCCCACTTTTCCCTAGGAGCTCTTCCTATGTAAATAAAAAGAATATTCCAACTATATCCTGTTATAGGCCTGGGGAATCTCTGTCTTTACCATTACAGGCACCAAACAGACAAGAGAACCTGTTGTCTCTGAGTTCTTTGAAAGACAAATGAATGGTTGGCTAGAAAATATAAAGAAGAACATAGTCACTTTAGCAAATGTATGACACATATTTATATATTCAGACTCCTAGCTATTAGTTATTAAAAAGAGTGATCTGTCTGTGTGAAACCACGAGGTCCCTAACTGACAAGAAAAGGTATTTCCTTTCTATACATGAAGATCAAAAGAGTTACAAATATAGCCTTTGATCAGAAACTGTAGATTTAACATTGCTCATAAAATCATGATATTGATTTCATAAATTAAATTATATTTGTTCTAAGCATCCCCATTCTATGAAAATAAAAAGATGAACATATATTAAAAATACTGAAAGACTGTTGAAGCACAGCCAACTGGAGTAGGAAGAAATGGTGTCTGGAAGAAGGGGTCACAAAGGATAAGACTTTGTGGGTACAAGCCTAGCTATTTAGGAATCAAGCAAGGTATTCCTCTGTGCTTCAGTAGAGATGGGCCTCAGTGGGTACATGACCCATTGTGTAGATGTCTCACTGGGTTCTGAATGGGTTTAAATGACTTAATACCTGTGACTTGCACAGCATCACACTTGGCACATAGCAAGCCCTTAGTCATTACTAGCCATTAACAAAGACTAGGACATGGCAGTAGTTAAGAGTATTTGAACAAAAGCAAACGACCCTGCATGTTCCAATAAATCTGGACAGGGATTACTTAGTTATGGTTTGAGAAATAATAAACAATTTCTAAAATAGTCTTCCTGAATTCTGTTGTTAGAGAAGGAGAAGCATGGAATCAGGAAAAGGGGAAGGAGGTAGGGCATCAGAATGGAGAGAAGAGATATAACTAACCGCGGACAGTATTATATGTAATCTTCTGTAATCTGCTTTGATCACTAAGTAGTCAGTGAATGTTTTCCTACAAAACATAATAACCTTCAATATTTTCTGTCAGAATTCATATTACAATATATTTAATTTTTTTTAGTTTTCCATGAATAGATATAGTGAGAAGAAAGTTCATGAGTATTGAAAACAAAAAAGTAAAAATTACCAGTTGGCTTTCCATAATCTAGAAAAGACAGATCTTTTTGGGGAGAATGCCCAGAAATTTTCTTTAGATATGAAAGTAATTCAAAGTGAAACTAGATGAAAAGAGGTGAGCTGCTCTACCTAGTAAGGTAAATAAAACTTATTTCCCTGGGCTGCCCTGCATGGAACAGGGCCCTGGGAGTGGGAGGAGAGACAGGAGGCTCATGGCAACCTTAGCATGTGTGTGCTCGGCTTTGTAAAGTGTGTGCCAGTGAAAAGTCCCCAAGAGGAGAATGCTAATTACTTTCTGCCATGCTGAAATTGGAAATCAATCATAGAGCCTTATCTTACCCAACTCCCTAATTTTCATTCTCCCACTTAACTATCTTCAAAGGACACATTAATATCAACAGTAACTAAGAACATAGTAGAGAGGAGGTATTTAGTGTGAAGTAAGACATATTAGCAAGAAGGAGCAACCGACAGTAGAGCCAAAGATGATCTTGTCTGCACAGAGAAGACAGAAGGGTAGATCAAGACTTGAAAGAACAAGACTGGGGCTTCAAAGATGGCTCAGTGGTTAAGTGCGTGGACTTCTCGCTAAGAGGACCTGAGTTTGATTCCTAGCACCCATGCCAGGCAGTTCCCAACCACCAGCCCCAGGGGGAATCCCACTCCTCTTGCCTGCTTGGACATCTCTGGCCTCTGCCACCTGTACCACACACACATAATTAGAAACAACACAGCAAAGTATTTAAAGAGCAAGCAAAGGTCACAACTTGTTGGTGTTACCAAACTAGTCTGCCTCATTTTTCCTATATAAAATGTCAACATGAGGCTACCACTCCCCACGGTTGCAGCAGTGGCTGGACAAGTGACCTGATGGAAAAGTTAAGAGTGTGGGACAGTTGCCAGCATGGTGCTCAGCAAACATTTACACTTGTCTCAAATCTGTGACTAATGCAGCCCCTTAAGAGGACACGGAAATATTTCAAATATGAGCACAATTGGTATATATTGTTCTGCAAACACAGGTCAAGTGGAAAAGTAGGGTATTAAAGTTAGCTTATAAACACCAGCGTTAACTGTGAGCTTCCTCAACAAGTGCCATTGCCTTTCCAACAATTTGTCTCTGGAACGACATCCACGGAAGAGAAACATTGTAGAATGAAGAAACCAGAGAATTTTGCCAAAGCCCTTTCATGTATGGACCCCTCTCCCTTATACACATGACTTTCACAGTCTGGTCAAAATTACTCAAAGGGAGCCCCTGAAATCTACATATCATTTTAATTGTTTTGTGAGATGTTGCATTATTATTAAGCATTCAAGACAAGGTTAAATTACTCGCAATCTACCCAATGTAGCAAGCTGAAAATACCATTGTAGGTGGAATTTACACAAAAGTAAACAGATGCTTCAGAGTTTCTCTGGTCCAGGAAATCTGATACTCTAGAATAACTCCTTCCCCAAAAATTTCAACAAATTTAATTTTAGTTATTATTGTCTGTTCTGTACTGGCTCTTCACTCTGTTGAGCAGAAGACAACAACTGTGATTTTTTTCCAGCTGTTCATTCTTTCACCAGCTTTGAGACTTTGTTTACCCATTCACCATGGCGCCAACCATCATAGACTGTGCAGTGCTGTGGGTTCGACACTGTGTACAAATGTGTTTGGAACTCAGGGGGCTTTTGTTGTTGTTTTGTAACTAAATGTGAGGATTCATATGCTGATAGCTTCTGGGTCCCAGGTTACCTCAGATAGTTGGAGAATATCCACAATCTCATAGTATACATATATCCTCAGGAACTTACAAACCAAGCCAAATCAGGACACAGGGTCCTGATCTTTTCAGACATTCCAGGACTGGAAGAGAAAGGTGAAGATTGCAGGGAAGGGTAAGTAAGCAAAGTGTATGGGGGATGATGTGTGCACATCTGTGATCCTGGTGCACCTACAATAAGATGGGAAGAGAGACAGATGAATCCCTGGGAAGTCTCAGACACCCAGATGCACCTATGCAGTAGTAAACAACAATGAGAGAGAGAGAGAGAGAGAGAGAGAGAGAGAGAGAGAGAGAGAGAGAGAGAGAGAGAGAGAGAGTCCATATCAAACAAGGTAGAAGATGAAAACAGGCTGACACTCCACCCATGCACCAGGGCAAACACACACACACACACACACACACAGGAATACCACACAGTTTATTTAATCTCTTGGTTTTTGTGTGCATACCTATAGTTCATAAAATAAAATTCCCCCAGAACACTGCATCATGAATTTACCTGTTCAACACTGTGAGGAATTGGACTCAGGGATTCAGAACATCCTTTAGTCCTGGGACTTGAAGGATGGCTTGCCCAATGCCAATCCCACTATTCTTTCCACAAACCTGCACTGACCTGGCAACACCACAAATTCTAATTCATTTTTGGTTTTCCAAACCTAGCCCAATCTGCATTGCACAGCAAGCTACGGACATGGTTCTGCAGATCATGAAAGGGTTCTCAAAGGCAAACACCCTTGGTTCCTTTCCAAGGCCTTGTGAGCTGGGTTGGCTGCATTGGGCCTGATGGTGCCTCTGCAGACCAGAAAGTTTAAGGTAATTACCTCAAAAGTCAAGAAAACATCTACTGATAATAGGTTGCCTGATAGAGAGGTTTCCCACCAGAGAGAAAATCAAAGAGAAAGGAGAACTAAAGACAGAATGAGGCTAAACTGCTGAGCTGGCCTCTGCCATGGAAGCCATTAACCGAGCTGAATTAGTAGCCACTTCCAAGCCACATCGGCTCTCCTAAAGCTTTAAGGGCCACACGCCAAAGTGAAAATTAAATAAAGCAACAAAAAAGACCGAGCCCAAATGAATTTGGCTTTATTTTTATTGCCGAGTGAAGCTCCACACTATAAAACAACCACATCAAGACCTTGCCAAGTGGTAGTTTCCCAGAATGCATTAAATTCTCAGCCCTCCGCCACTGTCCCCACTAACGACGCTTGCTGGTACATCACAAAATGACTTCTATTCTGACTTTTACAGAAAAGGCCGTTTGGTGGAAATCTCATCAAGCAGTGTGAAATTTTCACATCAATTTCAGTACTGCTCGGTAGACAGCAGCTTGAAAATCTGCAACAATAAAGGTGTTGAAATCCTGCTGTAATCAGAAACCCTGGTTCCAGTCTTAACCACTTTTTCCCCTTCCAATATCACCAGGCATTTCACCCTATATCAGAAAGACATCTGGGCTCTGGATTTGGCAAAGGACAGAGGATGTTACCTTGCAGAGTTCGATGCTAGTTCAAACGCTGTGGTGACTGCAGACCTTTCTCTATTTTGCAGGTTGCTGGCAGAAGGTGCTTGGCATAAACAAGTTAAGTCTGGGTACTTACTACTGACACGGCGTCAAGCACTGCAGCTTAAGTTGTTTTAAAAGTATTTTCTTACTATGCATAGAACTTGGTAAATCGTCCTCGATTTGAGGCTGTAGTGATGCTGGATTATGAAGTGCTTCTCTTTGCTGGCTTTGTTTCTTAAATCATTTTATCATTTTTTTTCCTCTTCACATATATTCTTTAACTCAAACCAAACAGAAAATAAACCGAACAATCTATTTTATCCAATGCAAACAATAAAATAGCTCCTAATTTGTATGCAAAAAATGCTTCTTCTCAAGTCTCTAAAGCTGTTAGTTCTCTGGTTACAGCAGCTTTATAAGGAGAGATTTTCCTCCTTGTCTTTCTTTCTTTAATAACAAGTAGAAAAGACAAAGTACAAAATTACATTTAAAAGGCTTCTATTTATAAAAAGATGGGGAAATGCAACAATATTTTTCACACAGAGCCTAACTTGAAGGTGGAATAGAGGCCCTTCTTAGGTTATAAACATCAAGAGGGCAGAAAAATCAATATTATATGTGTGTGAAAGGAGACAGAAGATATCAGTGAGACAGCAGCGGTTCCGTCCTCTGGAAAGTTGGATTTTAATGTGGATACTGAAATGGGCACTGGCGCACTCTACTTAGTACCATGCCAAAATGATAAAGAATTTCTGGGATCTCATTCTGGTCTCCCCTTTGCTCCCAGGTCCATGTACTCTCTGTCAAGAGAATTCAGACCCACAAAATGCTGACAGCAGGCAACAACCGAAGAGACCGCTGCTCCAACTTACATGCTAAATAGGCTTTGTGCTGTTTCTTAAAGTCCCTAGACTAGCCGGCTTTCCTAAGGGGGCGTTTCCTGCCCAGGTAACTGGCAGGTCTATTTTGATTGACAGAGAATGGGCGCTGGTATGTCTTTTCTGTGTGTGAGCAAGCATGGGCTGCATATCAATTTTGTGACATCTGGATGGTTCAGAATGCCGTGTTTCCACTCAGCCAGAGATCCCTGTCTTTGGAGCAGATTAAACATAATTAAAGAGAGAATAAAAATGTACCAGGAGGAAATCACCTCCCCTTTTATGAACCCCACTTTCCTCCTGCACCCTATCGGTAGCCATCTTTCACGTGGCATTCTAAATTTATAAAGTGGGTGACTATGAGAGACCCTCCTTCTTTTATATATCACTATTTTTCCCAAAATTAATGTGTAATAATATGGGACCAAAGCTGATTTCCAAGGATATAAGGATCTGTCTACAGATCTGATTATAAAAGAAAACCTCTGGGTAGCCTGGAGACAAAGAACTGCCATCCACTGGAGTCTTCAGCCTGCTGCTCAAAAATACCCACAAAACCCTTCCCTCTTGGAAAATGGAGAATAGTTGCTTCTGAGATAGACAGTGGTCACCCATTCTCCTGCAAGGAGATAAATCCTAAGCATTTTACTACAGCACTGTTGGTGACAGTGGGAAATACTATTTTCCTCTGTTAGAAGACAGACAACTATTATTTATTTATACAATATAATACTATTGTCTAGCTTAATGAGCGAACTAAACCTCTGGAGGAAAAAGAGAGGAATAGTTTTGTTTGTTTATAGTTATGACAAACCATTTGAGCGAAGAAGATGGAACAAGCTCAGAGCTCCAGGCATATATTTGTGAAGTCTGTGCATTTTCAAGGAGACTTTGTATTTGTGCTCTCTGTAGGCTATAATACAAAACCCTCAGGTTAGGATTGGCTTTGGAGATGCTGCCTGAAAGACTATAGGAAGGGCATTGGGGTGTGTGCAGTTTTTTATTCTAAATCATTAACAAGTCATTTACCTATTTCATTTTGAATAAAGTTCATGAATATGTGCCCTATTATTTTTCTAATTTTCTTCACTTTTTACATAATTCAAACAATTAATAGTATGCTTTTATAACTCTATTCTATTTCTAAACCATCATATTGCTGAAATTAAAGAAATTAAATGGAAGTGGGAGTGACACAAAAGCTGTACCAACCATATACATATTGCTGAATAATTCATAAGATTGAAGGTACTGTCAGAGGTTAGAGAACAATCTAAATATTGAGTTCTTTGATCAGGCAGAGCTTCATAGAGCTGGATGAGCTCATATGAAGTTACAAGTTTATGTTAATTTTGCAGAAAATTTATTTAGGAATGGAGATCAAATATTTTATTCAACAGAGCTTTATATTCACCACAAATTAATGATTTGTCTATAATATAGTGAAACAGTTTAGAAGCTTACCTGCTTTTCTGCCAACTTCATCCTTTATAATGAGTTTTATCAGAGAGCCACTTGCATGTTCTCTCTCTCTCTCTCTCTCTCTCTCTCTCTCTCTCTCTCTCCCTTTCTTTCCTCTCATCACTTTGCTCCTGAGGTTTTTATTTACGTGATTTACTTGTCTTTGACTAAAACTCCGAAGAAGAACTTATTGGAAAAATTAATTATGGAATAACGATACCAACCAAATCCCTTGCAACAGTCAAGTGGACCTCACAATGCTGACCAGGATTATTGGTTAAGATTGTTATACATGTTGGCCCTGCCTCAACTGTCAAACCATCCCCATCCTAAGATGTCTCTAATACCCATGAATATTCTTCAAAATTCAAATCTAGAAGTCTCCATCTTAGTTTCTGATCCCTGATTATAGAATTTTATTTTATCTTTTTAACTGTTGCATAAAAATTTCCCCATAAACAAACAATAATTGTCCTAATCTGCTTGTGCTGTGACAGCAGAATGTCTCATCCTGAGCAATTTATTAAGAGTAAACCTCATTTTCTCTTAGTTCTGGGAACTGGAACATTCAAGATGAAAAGGCCAAGAGGTTTGCTACCTGGTGAGAACTCCCTCTTCCTTCTAAGACAGCATCTTACTGTTTATCCTTGGAGAGTATAGCATTGCTCACTGGGGGGAAAAGATGGAGCCAGCACAAGTGGCTGAAACTGTGCTGTTTTCAGTCAAAATATTTGATTACACAAACTTTTTTCGGAGATATATATGTATGTGTGTGTATATATATTTTTTAATGTATATGTTATTTAAAACCCCAATAAACCCCCATCCATGAGACTAGAATCTTAGTATCTATTTTTTTTCCTTCAAGTCTTTTTGAGAGAAATGGAGAAGGCTAAAAGTCTAAGATTTCAGATAATGTACACAACTGTACCACAAGAAAGATAAGAGGCAATAGCCAGTGTCACCAATACAACAAGGGATCATCGTTTTGTGATCAGCAGTGATAAGAACTCATTGGTATCTGATACTGTTGGCATTTTGACACCAAGAATTCTTTTCTACGCGTGGCTCACCCAAGAGCCAAGAGCTCGGCTGCTGCTTCTGGCTATTGTGGGGAGGAAACACATCAGAGCTCCTTTAACCATCCTCACTTCTGACCCATGGTCTGGCTTCAAGGAGGTCAGCCAGATTTTCTTAGACGTGTATTTGTATTTTAACCACATGGGACTAAGGCAGAATGCACGCTCTAGTTTCTACCCTGGAAAGACTGAATACATGAAGAAGAATGGTTCTGAACACCGCTGACTTTTCAAAACTAAGATACCAGAAGACATGACAGTTATGCGCTATTCCTAATGTCATTGGTTCATTTTAATCTTGTCCTATAAATCACTTGTCTCTGAGAGCTGTGCTGGACGTAAGTAAGAAGGGAGTCTTCTCTCCTTGTTCTCTGGTTTTGGGTGTTCTTCTTTTACTTTTCTTATTTAATTTCTCCTTTCAAATATCTTTTTTTATTTTAACATCTTTATCTCACGCAGCTTAAATCTTGTATTTTCAGTTCGTATTATTTGATTACATTAATGTTTCCTCTGTGCTTTTATTTTATTATTACAATAAGTAGTAGATTTCAAGACCTGCTAATCATCTACCTACAAGACGAGAAACTTAGTCTCCCGGCTTCTTTCCTTCTATACCTTTCCTTCTATACATTTCAACAAAAAATGGTCCAGAAAGTTTATATTCAGGTTATTTTATTTATTTAAGTTACCCTTATGAATATTTTAAAACTATGTTAGTATGTTTAATAGTAAGAATGCTCTTACATATTAGATGTTTGTTAAGTTTTGAGTAGTTTTTTTTCTAAGAAGACTATTCGAAATGACTATATCCACTAAATCGTTACCTATTTATGGTGTGGGACAATGGTCTGCATTCTGTCAACATTTCTTGATGAAACCTTCGCTTACAAAATCTAAGTCCAGGTTGAATATGGTAGCGTCCCACAGTAGTATCGGTAGTTTGGGAGGCTAAAAAAGGAAGATCAAGAGTTGATAACTACCAGAATTACATATCCAGACCCTGTCTCATAAAACCAATAATAATCTCACAGGGTTTAGAAGTTGGAGAGACATTTATCACCTGAGATCTTTAAAAAGATTGTTTATGACATTGTTTATATGCACACCTGTTTGTGCATATGTTTTAATTCCCTAACAGGTGAGCTAAATAAAATTCTTGAGGACATGAAGGGAGATGTTGATCTCCAAAATTGTTAACTTTTTCATTCTGATTTTAAAAAATTAAGTTTTACCATAATCTATTTTATAAACATATCATTTCTGTTCACTTGGGATGCTTTTAGATTCTGAAAGTTTTACAATGTCTGAATGACAGCAGACTGTCACATATTACCTATATGAGTGCATAACATATAATGTCTATGGCAGGTAATTTTTTAGTATCTGGTGAAATTATTTACACATTATGTTCTGGCAGCATTTTCTTTGAGAAATTTCCAAAAGAAACCCTGACAAAAGTATAAATTTATTTGCAGAAATTTAATTACTGTAAGATTATTACTTTGAAAAAAAACACTAATATCCCTTGATAGGGCTAATTATATAAACTACAGCTACATCCAAAAATCAGAATGCTATGCAACCCTCAAATGAAATGAAGAGGTTCTCTGTATGCTAAAGTATAGTGATAATAAAGATATATGCTTAAATTAAACTAATACGTAGAAAACAAGGTGAAGAAAATTGTACAAAGAATAATACCAGTTAGCTCAGAAATGAAATCTGTGAGACAAATATCTAATTACATAGCTAATATCTTAAACACATGTCTAATAATTTAGATACATAGTTAACTATTTTTTAAAAACAATGGAAAAAATAAAACCACAGGCTGAAAGTAATGACTTCTTTTAGAAATAAAGAATAAAAGAACATGTAAAATAACATAAATTATTTGAAAATTTTCTTCTCAAATTTACAAAATATAAATAAAATGATTTTAAAGCAATCTCAGAAATTGAAAATAAATGTTGAAAAATAATGTTATTTATTTGATAATACAGATTGTTCCAAATTACACTAAATAAATAATAATTTTAGTGCATTCCTTAGCAAGACATAATCCAATAATTAAAGCAAATCTAAAATAATTAAACAAATTACTGATCTATTCATATTTCTTATTCTTAACAATCATGTTACAGTTGCCATAGCATATTTCCCACTAATAAGTATCTGAGGATCTTGAAGAAGTGATTGACTCTAGGCCTGAAGCAGCAATGGCTCCAGTTTGTATGGTCATAATACACATGCAGGACACTGTCCAGAACTGCAAGGAATATTGTCAACTCAGCAGTCAATCTAAAAGATTTACAAAGTCCCATAGAAATTTCTATCCTTAATAGAAATTAATAAATTTGAGATATGACAAATGGTTAAAATTTTAAATTCAATGATAGAAAAAGACAAAGCATGTAAATTATTAGTTGACATCTAACCTAGAATTTTGAAAACTAGTAAAATAAAGAATACTATAACTATTCTTCCTTTCTTATTCAACAATAACACTGAATAGCTAGGTAGAAACAAAGGGATATTTCTCTTGGAGATATTCTGTAGATAGTAATTATGATTTATATAGAATCAAAATTTTGTCATTTTCAGATCATAAAGCATCTAAACATTGATCATCAATTTCTTCTCATAATATAAAAGACACAAAGCAGAAACAGATATTGTGAGCTTCCTAAAGGCAATGCTTTTTCTGGTCAAGACAGAATGAAATATTTTCCTTTAGGCAATTTGAAAACATATAGATTGGAAAACTCCTTTTAAGAAAGAAAGAGTATCGGTTCATCAATAAACAGTTGTTTTGGAAAGACTGGAGGAGACACAAAGAAGTTAGAGAAGGGTCTGGATTAGTTATTTGTCTTCTTGTGTGACAAAAAGCCTGATAAAAATAGTCTAGGGGAGGATAGCTCCCAGTTCTGGCTCACAGTTCAAGAAAAGAGTCCATATGGTGGAGAAGTCATGACTCCTGAAGCTTGTCACACTGTATCCACACCCAGGAGGTAGAAAACACCAAGGCTGGTATCCAGCTAATTTTTTCTTTTCTATGCTGTATGTGACATTGGTCCATGGAATGAGATTGCCCAGTGACTCAAAGATAATCCTTCACAGATATGCCCACTGTCTTGATGCCATGTTGATTCTTGATCTTGTGATGTAATCTATCAAAATTAACCATTGCAACTCCATCTCTTGTCAAACTGACAAACATGTCACTTTTAAGCCATAACCTTCTGCTTCTGAGATTACAGTTCATGGCTCTTGCACACATCTCACAGAATAAATTGCATTCAGTCCAACTTCAACAGTCTCCTGTCTCTAAAACGTCCTACACTGTTCAAAAGTGCAAATACATCTTCTAAACTCTGTAGTCTCTTAATTTTGAGACCCTTGGACATAAAAATACAAGTTACATAGTTCAATATCAGAGAAGCATAAAATAAACATTCCCATTCGATAAGAGAAGAAAAAAACATAGCAAGAACAGAACAAACCAAGATTAAAATCCAACAGGGACAAACTCCGAATCCTGTAGATCTATGTTGGGCATCTGAGGTTTATAATGAAATTATCTGGATTTCAAAAGCTTGCATAAACCTGTCCCACCAACTGTGCCAACTGCAACACACACAGCCACACTTTGAGATTCTACTCCTTATCCACAGACAGCTTTCTTCACTGATATTCTAGTGTCTTGAAATCTCCAACATCTTGAAGTCACCTGTGTTCCATTATACCCTTTCTCCTTAAGATCTTTCTTCCCCCTCCAACAACACTTTTCTAGTTTCTGGATTCTACATATACTTCAAGATAAACACAAAAATCTTAATATTTAGTAATGTTCATGGTGTTAGGACTACAGACTTGATCTTAGATTTCAAATATGTATAAGAACACAAGATTTTAACTTATATGGCAGAAGATAAAAATCAAGTAGACACAAATTAGAAAGAAAGAAGTCAACATATTATTATTGTCAGATGATATGATAGTATATATAAGGAGCCCCAAAAGTTCTATCAGGAAACTTCCACAACTGACAAATATCTTTAGTCAAATGACTGGATACAAGATTAACTCAAAAAAATCAGTAGCCCTCCAATATATAAATGATAAACAGATTGAGAAAAAAATCAGAGAATCAACACCCTTGATAATAGCCTCAAATAATATACACTATGTTG
>JAQHUG010000001.1:20433797-20450211 GCA_028555095.1 Dicrostonyx torquatus | reverse complement strand
AGCAAGTGACTGCATATTTGTGAGACATCTTAGATCACCTATTGGGTTAAATTTATTTTTATCACACAATGGGTACCTAAACACACACACACACACACACACACACACACACACAGGCTAGAGCATCTCAGCTGATTTCCATCTTTTCAAGCAAATGCAAAAGACAAAGGCAAAGTTAAAATCCACAGACACATACATATGTTAGCTGATGCATAGGGCTAATGAACAAGAAGCATTGCACATGTAGGTAATATATGAAGGACACCCAACGTTCTGGTTTCTGTACATCTAAAGGAAGACTAGCAGCTAACATAGTGTAGGTGTGGCATTGCTTTACAATTTAAAACGTCTGGCAAAGAGGAAAAGTTGTAGAAAGAACGACTCCCAAAGACATACCCTCTGTTACAGCTTCTCTGAGTCTAAGTCTCATACTTTTGTTCAGTATCCATGACATCATGAGCGGTTAGGTTGTTAACATTTTAGCTAGTAGGAGAACTAAAGACACAGGCCTGACACTGTCATTTGATAGACATATGACCTTAGACATGACCAACGCTCAGTAGATCTTTAGTTTTACATTCAAATTAGAAAAAATTAGCATAATTTGTGATACTGTAAATGTTCAAAAGTATGTTAACTGAAATAGAATTTTGGGTTTTTTCAGTGTTTTTCACACTTCCGGTTTTAAGTTTTGTAATAATTTTATGCAAATGTATTATGTTGAAGTAAACATCCACATTTTTCTTTTGTTTTAATCATGTGATTATTTTGATGCAAGTAGAAATTTAAAGTATTTAATATTATACCACAGACACTAGGAGCTCTGAACACAAGCATTCTATAGATATTTGCAGACACAAAGAAGATCTCTGCCTTTGTGCTTAAGAAACAGGGATGCAGTTCTCACTGCAGATATAAATTACAATTATTGCCTCATGGAGGAAAAACTGGCAGAAATGCAATCAGACCACCTTATGGGGTGACCTTGGCATTTATAGTATCTCCAAAATTCCTTAGATGGTACTCAGCAGGGTGAAGCAGCAGCCCTGATAAAAGATTGCTTTCCTTTTCCTTCTCAGGTGCATGCAGATGCATGACTGGGAACACTCGGAGAGCCTGTATGCAAGACTGTTGCTTCTGTGCCATTTCTAGAAGTTCAGAGCTAACTGTTTGACTAAAACTGAGCACCAGGGCAGTAAGATCTCCCCAGTTAAAGTCAGTCTACCCCAAACTTCTGAGGGGGAAAAAAAGCACCAAGCAATGAAACTCTCTTTTATTGGGTAGATGAGAAAAGGACTTGATGTGACCACAGAAAGATGGAAGATGAGGCCGCCCTCCCTCATTTTCAATGTTAATATCCAACACCAAGTTGAAAACTTCCACACCCATAAATGCATATGAGTGTTCTTGATTCAGTGAGGTCACTGTGGTTCTGCGGTTGCTTCCCAAACACAAAACAATATCATAGTATATTCATTGTAAAATAAGCTTTGTATAGTTCTATGTGGATGACTCACACAGCTTCTGTTGCCAAATATGATATAGTCATTAGTCAGACAGGGTGTATGGCTATGCCTGCAGCAGATTTTCATGACTGGGAGCTTGTTTGTTCTGAATGAAAGCGCCTCTGTTTTTGACATCAGCATGTTTCTTTCATATGTTTGTAAAACATGATACTATCCAGGGCAGGAAAGTCAAAACAGGATTGTTTCTGACTTATATGTAGAGTAAACAGTTTCATCAAAACCAGCCAGCTTCAGACCACCCGTAGACCAAGACTTTCCAGGGATCGCTCAAGCCAAACATGAATGTTTAAACTACAGAAACAGTTTAAAAGCAGTTGTCCTTTGTAAACCAGGAATGGGTGGAAATTATTTGAATGAATAGCTTAAAATTTAGCAATCCTAAACTCAAACTGTAATAATCAAGACAAGTTAATCAATGTTCCATTTCATTCTCTATCACTAACATTAAAAGAGAAAATAGTATTACTGCTTGAACAGTGCCTGGAAAATGCCAGACACTTTTTTTTAAAGCATCATTTTGCTTACAGTGACCCTGTCAGGCGTTGCTGTTGTTGAAGCTCAGAGGTTAGGTTGCCCAGGACCTCGAGCGCTACATGGTGAAGGGAAGAGTGGGTTTTGTCTCTACTGTAGAGATGCTGCACCTTTTCATTTCATTACTCGGCATTTGGCAGTGGGACTATGACACACAGGTATTCTAATGAAAAGAAATGTTTCACCGCTTTATTTTCACTCAGCCTGTGTATGTCTGGAATCATGAACTCTTGAAAAATGAATAAATATAACCTCAGTGAACCAGGGATGGGAAGATCTGATCCCTTCTCAGTATGAAAGACAGTGGCCTATGTCATACCTAAAATTTTTGAGCCCCCTGTATTATTTTATAAAATAGAGGTCCTTCTATCTCCTCAGTTTACCTTCCTAAGTTATTGTGAAGCTAAAACCACTAATGTTTTACAACAAAACCTGCATAGGAAAATATTACCAATATTCTAATACATATGATAGATATTCCCCCCCAAATTAATTATACTGATTTCCTGAAGTAGACAAAGAAACTGAACATTATTAGACTCCTAACACATTTTAAATGTGAAAATCAAATTTTTCAAAATACAAATCTCTGGAAACTTACTGGGACCCTCTAACTAAGCAGCTTTGGACGTATCATTACAAACCTCATTAAAACATATAGATGTGTTTTAAATTCCCATGTTAATCTGCCTTCAAAGATGTTTTTCTTCTACCTAACACTTACCTGATAATCTCAAGATATGCCGATTTATCTCAAAGTGGCCACAACCTATGGGCCCTGGCATGCTAGCCTCATTGACCATCAAAAAGCTGTATGTGCAAGTCTCAATAGGCCAGATAAAATTTCAGAAGCAAAGTATGAATGTCAGTTGAATAAGGCTTTTGCAATATAAGTATGTTCCACACTTTCCTTTGCTAAGTTTGGCCATGCTAGCCAAAGCAACTTCTCAAGTTTCACCCACAACGTGGTATTTCATCAAGAGATGTAAAGCAACACAAGGCTGGGTTTAGACTATACTCTGCCTGAGCATAATCATCTGTGTGGATCTACACAGCCTGAAAATAGTACAAGTTAGAAGGCATAGCCCACACCCACGATGCTGACTGAAACTCGTCAGTCCTCAAGGTCACCAGTCTTTGCATTAATTAAGTAAAGGGCTCACAACATTCACTTAAAAATGAGACACTCCCAGTTAGAATGGAATATACTTAAATAATACACATCAAAGTCAGCTAAAGGAGGAACATTCGGCCGTGTCCAGAGGGTTTCCCAGACATTTCATCCCTGTGTAATTGTGGAGCATTTTAAACCCTTCTGTGTAACAACAGAGCATTGCCAAACATGGAATTTAATTTGACCAAACTCTTTATTTGGCCTCCATGGCTAACTAGCTTGTAGTCCTTTCATAGGCCAAAGTATTTCCCAATGACTAAAAACCCTCACTCTTAAAGCAGATAGTTGGGTCTTCCACCATGACAAAAAAAAAAAAAAAAGAAAAAAACCAAAAACAAACAAACAAACAAAAAACTCCCATGTAATGGTCTCTTACCTGAGAAGACGTTCTAAGGGCCTAGAGAAAACCTTCAGTGACCAATGGCCAAGGACAACTGCCAAGCTTCTTTTCAATCAAGGTCAAAGTCTGTATGCTAAGATAGAACAATATCTATCTTTTATAATTTCTCTCATTTTAAAGATTAAAAACAAAGGAACAAGATGAAAAGATTCACCCATGACTGTATCTAGTTAGTAGTAGAGTTTGGATTCAAATTTAGATACTGTTTTCAGCCATAGAATTCTGAACTGCATCTCAATAAGTCCTCTCTTCGGCCTACAATCAAAACAACCCATCTTTTCAAACAAAACCTTATCCACCTCAAGTTGTTTATAATATAAACTCTAACTTCAACCTACCAATTTCCAAACTAGGAACACAGTCAAAGATGATCTACTTTCACTAAAAAGATGCGGTCCCTGATAACAATCATCACCAAACTGTATCTGTCACATGTACCACCCTGTGGAAGAGGTGCCTATCCAATAAGTGCCAAGTGTGTCCTTTCTGCTCCTAAGGGAAGGTAGTGACAAATCTGGCACTCTGTGTGGTCAGGAAGCACCGGTGCTGAAAAATATTCATCTCCACCTGCTTTCTCCTCCTCCCTCTCTCCCGTCCTTGCCTGGGAAGGTGGGCCCAACTGCTGACCTTCTCCTCATCTTGTCAACCTTGGATCTACTGGGTGAGAAGAGCAGGGAGTAGGGTTCGCTTGAGCAAAATAAGCACAGGAAGTTCTGCTTTGAAATTTCCTTGACCAACTTAGTATTACAACGAAATGAAATGAAACAGAAGAGATTCTTCAGGGTTTTGCTGGGTTCTCAAGAGCTGTGTAAATTGTTAAGTTTTATTCGTAACACTACAGTAGTCTTGGTTTCATTTTGTTTTTTACACATGGTGACATTTTTATTATTTTTCTTTCCCTGAGCTTCTATATGTACTGTTATATTTGTTGAATTTGTGTATGTTGAGACAACCTTGCATTCCTGGAGTGCATACAACTTAGTCATGACAAATGATCGTTTTAAATTTGTTCTTGAATTCACTTTGCAAGCATTTTATTGAGATGTTCTACATCTGTGTTCTTCATGAAAATTGGTCTATAGGGGTTTTTTGTTCTGTCTAAATAAATATACTATCAAGCTTTTAATAATTAATTTTATAATGTTCTTACTTCTCTATTTCAAGGAAGAGTCTTACATGGTCAGACTGACTTGGAACTCTCTCTGTGGCCAAGGAGGACCTTGAATTTCTAATTTTTCTATCTCTACCTCCCAAGTACTAGGATTACCAACATGTACCACCACACTCAGACCCATATATCATTCTCCCTTCTATTTTATGAAACAGTTTGGGGATCTTTAGACTTAACTTCTCTTTAAAGGTTTGGTATCATTCTATACTAAAACCATAGGGTCCTTGGCTTCTCTTTTAAGAAAACTATTATTTCTTCAACCTCATGACTTGTTGATTTAACTTTGGCAGATCATATGTGTCTAGGAAATTATCTATTTCTTTTAGGTTTCCCAGGATTAGGAGAATATAAACTTGCAAAGAACTCTCAAATAGTCCTTGGGGTATTACTGAAATTTGCAGTATTATTCCTCATTCCCCCTCTAATTTAATTCACTATGGTCTTATCCCCTTTTCTTTTGATTACATTGACTAGAGTTTTCTCAGTGTGGCCTATATTCCCAAATAATCAACTCTGATTGAGTCCATGAACTTTTCTTTGAATTTATATTTCATTGATTGCTGCCCTTATCTTTATTATTACTTACCATCTATTGTTTTTTTGGTTTGGCTTGTCATTCATTTTCTAAGATATTCTTAAGAATCATTATGTTATTTATTTGAGCATTCATGATTTTAAAATGTAATCACTCATAACTATATTCTATTCCTCCAAGAATTGCTTTAATCAAATTCCAGTGAATCTGATGATGTTTTGCATTGTATTTTTAATTTGCTTCACTAATTTTTCTAATTCCAACATTTCTATATCTTTTCTACCTAGAGTCTCAATTTCCTTGCTGAGTTTTTCTTTCATTGTGCTTAATAAATATATATATATATATATATATATATGTGCAATGATGACTACTTCATCCAGTATGATAACTTTCTCGTCTGTCACTGTCTTTTTTCTTGAGGTTCTGAATTGATTTCCCTACTTCATTCATCTTTCTGTTTGTACACCTTGCACTTTAGACATAGAGGAATCAAGCTGGATCTGATCTGGAGGCTCCTCCCTGAGAAGTAACTTTCATAGTACCAGGAAGCACTGTCCAATCTGACAAGGGAGAAAAGTAATTGATAGTCTACCTAGTGGCGACACCTTCAACCAGAACAGTGAGGAGCATAGGAGACATTCCCAAAGGAACAATAGTGGCAGATACCTTGTTGGTTAGCATCAGTGTCAAGCTGGACCTAAAGCCCACTAAATAAGAGGAAATTCATGCCTGGAACTGTAAACTTATCCAACTGCCCATGACATGGAACTGACAGAGGAACCTACAGCTGGTACTTTCCTAAACCAGTTCTACCTGAATTTATAACACACATCCTATACCCACAGATATTCCTCCCTCGCCAAGAAGTGTATGTTTATACCAGAGAGTGACCATTACAGAAAACCACAACTGGTCAAAATGAGAGAACAAGATAACTGTGGGGTGTTCATTCCAAATTTATACATCTACCAAAAGAGGACTGTGAGTTTGAGAAGGAGCATGGTGGACATAGGAGAGGTAGAAGGAGGAGGAAAAATTATATGCAGTACACATATGTGAAAGCAATATGGTCTAGGAGTCTTGACAGGGCCCATCTGTTCTGCCAGTTAAAGAATTAAGAGGCAGGAAAAATCTGAAACATAGCAGGTAGTAGCAGAGAAATCACAAGCACCACAGACAGAAAGTTGAATAAAGGCATCGACTGGGGTGAGGGAATGCACACACGCAGCATTCACACAGATAAAAAGGACCTTCTGTAAAGCAGAGGTGGGGACTAGGAAAACCAAACCTCCAGTCTCTTCCAGGGCTGGGGGCTTAATGTGTCTGAGGAGCCTTCCTCTCCTAATTTAGTGTTTGTCGGTTTGAAGACAGACAGGATGGTTCATTGATCTGCAGTTGCTGTGTGACATGTCCTGATTCAACCTCAAATTTGCCAAGCCAGTCCATCATGGTGAATGGAGACCTTCAGGGTAGGGGCCTACAGGATAGGAAATAAAGGCCTAGCAGGCTTTTGTCTCAAGTTAGGTTAAGAAAGAAGGTGGCTATCTTGGAAATTCTCTATCTTTATCACCTAACCCTGTCCTATCTATCTGCCTGCCAGGAAGCCTTTCTAACTTCTGGTCTCTCAAAAGCAAAACCATAAGTTTAAGAAAAAAAAAAATAAAGGCATCACGGCTTGGAAAAATTGGCTTTGAGTTTATTTTGATTTAATTTTAAGCCAACAACCAAACAAAATTATGATAAATTCAGAATCATCCTGTTATTTAAATTATCTTACGTATTTTACATCAAATATGGCTGTCTTGGAAAATGCCACTTGCTAACAATTTCATAGAATTTCACACAAAATTGCAAAACTGGGGATAATTGGTAGCATGAACTACTTCTCAAGTTCAAAGTCAATCAGTTTTCAGTTTATTAACTCATTCAGATTTCTGCTTTGACCTCACAGGCAGCTGATGTGGAAACCTAAGAATGACGAACATTGACATGGGAAAGCAACCATCCCCCAATCCCAGTATAAGTCACTTTACCAACTCAGCATACAGAGTGGGAATATATCCGTCTTCTCTATGTCCTGAGCTCAACTGGACTCAAATTAATGAGGAAAGATAAAGCAAGTTGGTGGTACCCTTAATTCATAAATATCAGGAGGAGCCCATATAGAGTGTGAAATCACTCAATACGCTCATAAATGCAAAGGCCAAACACCATTGAGATAAAAAGTGTGGACACGAATTTTAATAGATAAAACTCAAAGTAGTGTAAAGAATTGCTAAGGAAGAAAGTGTTCAAGTAGGAAGACGCTGTTTGGAAGAAAAACCAAACAAGTTGGCATCTCTTTATTGGTTAGATTTACATAGGGTCAATGCCTGGTGTTATTTCACCCTGCTCAACAAAATACAAGAAAATAAAATACTGACAATTAGCCATTGAGCAAGACAATAATCTGGGACGATGTTTTAATTGTACCATATGAGAAAGCCAGAGTGCTGATAAAAATCTAAGTCAATTTTTGAGTGTGTCTGACTTGCGTTTTCCAGTGTTACTAGAAATAATCATTACCTACAATCTAAGAATGAAAAGGACAAGTTATACGCCCATCTCTTCAGGTTAGGAATGGTATCTGGGCCTTTGAATTGAGTATTGGTGAATAAAATGAGGAGTTAACAAAAATAAAACATCCAGTGACTTAGTGAATCTTAGGTGGTCCTGGACCTACCTCACGGTGAGTTCCAATGGACATCAAAGTCCAAAATTAACAAACCACAGATGTGCCATTCACAGAGACATATTTACACATAAAACCAATCCAGGCATCATTGTCTGTGCTCCAGTACTTAAGAACTGCCACCCCAAAGTGGTCGGCATGTTACAGAGCAAATGCATTAATTAGATCTTGCCATTTTGAGCAAATGAATTTGGTTCCTTTAAAGGCAGGGTGCAATCCAGTGATCAGTGCAAAGCTGGCCCGGGAAGAGTTGATTGCTCTGAGGCTTCATCGCATAAATAGCTGGCTGAAAATTATGCCAGCTTGCTGCTGGCATTTGCATATGGCAGATTAAGATCTGGGAACTCCAGGGTGACTGTAAGGGAGCCTCTTCATCGGAGGGGCAGAGACCACACCGACCGGCTTCCCCAGAGACCACCACCAGCTGGTGCAGCAGCCTTCAATCAATCAGAAAACTGAGCTGGCTCTAGTCCCACCTGGGTGCCAGCAGAGACACCAAGAAATGGTTTCAAGGAGAAGGATGCTGGAGTCTGAATAATTTATGTTGGAAATAGCAGAGTGGTATTGGAAATCACTAAATGCAAGATTTGTTCAGTTCATAGCAAGATGTCTAAGAAGAATTCTGTGTTTACTCGAAAATACATAAACTGCTATGTTTTTAAAGTATGTGTAAGTATGTTTGTGTGGGTGTGTGTTACTATATATATAAAGCACCAGTTTAAAAAAACATATGTGGCATGAATCCTAACTTACCATGAATACTGCCCATAGTACTGACTGACATAAGGCTGTCATTTAGTTAAACTATACTAACTAGAGGAGAGACTATGAGAATATGACTTTGGAGAGGGTCAGAGGCTCTGTCTTGGACAGTAGCAGTTGTGTTGCTGCATAGAGGCCAGTGAGAAGAAAGCAGGGGATACACACCTCAGAAGATCCCTCTGGACCCACTGAGGTGGTCATCTGTGGTTGTGAACCTGACCCGATTTAGAATCACCTGTGTCTGAGATTCTACCAAGGCTTAATTAGGAAGAGAAGATCTGCAGAATGTGGGTGGCGCTATCCCCTAGGCTAACATCCCGTTTCAAAGGAGAAAGGGGTGGAGCAGCAGGCCTTCTGCCCTGTTTCCTGACCTCAAGGACAATGTGGCCAGCCACCTCACATCTTGTCCTCACAGCTGTAGTGACCCTGAGCTCAGACCTTCCCTTCTTGCCTCAAGTTGCTTTTATCCTGCACTTTGTCACAGAGACAGAAGAGCAAAGACTAGACCTGAGTCTGGATTTTCCCTGCTAACCACACAGACATTGCTTCAAGTTTGAGGTTTAGCATTTAGAAATCAGTCACCACTTACAAATTTTAAACGACATGGCTTTTCAAATAAACAATAATGTGTCATGAAATTCAAATTTCATTTAGCTTTTTGTAATAATTGCTTACAGGGAATTGTCTTCAATAAATTATTATTTTTCTGTGATATTTTCACTCCTTTTGACCCAACTATTTTCATGAAGGTCTTTATACAATTAATATTAATATCCCAGAGTTACTTTCACTCTAAATTTCATTGAAAATTCTGTTAAAATGTAAACAAAAATAAAAATATGCATAGAAATAGAAATAAAAAGATTTTAAAATGACAAATGCCTAACCTCTGTGTGAGGAACAGTTGGCACTTCGTGGCTGCTGAAAAGCGGGGTAGCATCATTTTCTTCAGTGCTGTAGCCAGTGGACACTTGCTTATAAGCCAGTAAACACCATGCACATGCACATGCAAACAGCGGCAGTTTGCATAATGGAAAAGGAAGATATGATGGAATAAGAGGGACTTGTTGGGAAGAAACTTCCAGAAGGAGTCAGAAGGGGATTAAATGGGGCAGGAGAAGGTGACTATGATGAAATGTATTATACATTTATGAAATTTTCAGAATAAACAAACAATTAAATGACAAATGGTTAAAATGTTTTAATGAAAAAAAGCCAACTTTTCTTTTTTTTTAAAAAAAAAAAAAGGTGACCATAACTATAAACTTGAAAAAGATAGAGAGGGGCTGGTGATGGCTGAGCAGTTAAGAGCACTATTCTTACAGGGGACCCAGGTTTGACGTCCAGCTCTTACACTGGGCAGCTCACAGCTCTGTGCAGCTCCTATTTCAGGGGATGCCCTTTCTAGCCTCCAGGGCACCAGGCATGCAAATGATGCATAGATACATATTCAGGCAAAACATCATGAAATAAATATTGATGCTTTCAAAAATTATAAAAAAGAAAATATCCATGATGGGACTCTCTAAGACAATTTTTTAATATTTTAGAAGATTTCTTTGGTTTGTCACTTTGCATAGATTTCAACAATTTATTCTGGTTTTACTTTGTTTTGTTTTCTTTAAAATAGGCCCTTGTTATATAGCCCAGGTTACTCCAGCTCACAATAGTCCCATCTCAGCATTCTAAATGTCAGAATTACAAGTATGAGCCAACATACCCACCCGAAGCTGTGTTTTATCTACTATATTCATGTTTACATATGACTTAATACTTGTACATTTAGGTTAACTTTAACTACGATATGTAACTATGCATGTACTACATGTACAAATTTAAAAACTTGTTTGCCAACAGTTTTAAGTGGAATATAAAATGTAAGTATAAATAAGCTTTAAAAACATCTTTGCAATGTTTGCAGAGTACAGCACTAGTAGGCTGTACCCTGGCTTGTGAGAATATTGTCGGTGAGTTCCTCTATAAATGCAGATCTTCCTCTTCACTCCACAGTCAAGTTAACTACGTTGTAATGAAAGATATGTAGATGGTAGTGGCATGTGTCACTTCTACACTTCCAAAATTTCACGTATATGTTCTGTGCTCTTTCTCCCTTCTTTTTTTAACTAGGATAAAGACATGAGAATCCCAGAAGATGAGAAGACCTGGAGGTGGCCGATTCTCAGCATCAGATTTTCAGATAAGCAAGAATGCATCATGTCTTAAAAGTGATCTGTTAACTCAGTCCCTTCCTCTGATGTGAATGCGGGTCTCTGGCTCTATCTCCATCCATCATGCATAATTTCTATGGTGATGATCAAGATATTCATCAATGTGATTATGGGGAAAAGTCATTCCAGTCACCCTCTCCTCTGCTGCCCAAAAACCTAGTTGGGGACCTCCCTGTGAACATCTGGGATCCCCTCTCGAGACAAGTCTCTTGCCAATCATAAGATGACTCCCTTAATGTAGATATCTTATTCCCTTCTCCAATATCCACCCTTCCTCCCTCTCCACCCTCCACCACCCCCAGGCTCTCCCCAGTTCTTCCTTCTCCCTTCTACCCCCCTCCTTTTTGCCTACCCCTACCTCCACCCCCATCCCCACCCCCGTGCTTCTAACTTTTGCCTGGCGAAGGAGCATATGACCAAACTGGACTCTCTGAATGTGGCTGCCAATGGGGACTGACAGATACGCCAAGAATATTGGCTCAGGGACCTATCTCTTCTGCATATATTGGCCTTATGGGAACCTATTCTATATGGATGCACACCTTCTTAGGCCGAGATGTGGGGGGGGCTTGGGTTTCCACAGGGCAGGGTATCCTGCCCCATATCAGGGAAGTAGGGGGAGGGTGGTGGGGTAGAGGGGGAGCGGGAGGGCCCGGGATAAGGGGAGTAAATGTAACTTTTTCTTTTAACAATAAAAAAAAAGTGGTCTGTTATGCTGTCAAGTTGAATCTAATGGACTTAGCTGCTTTTCTGCTACTGTGATAAAACACCATGACCAAGGAAACTTAAAGAAGAAAGAGTTTATTTGGGGCTTAAAGTGAAGAGTCCATGTCCATGACCCCATGGACACTTACTGAGTCCATCATTAGGAGAATCATGGCAGTAGTGAGACAAGCAAGATGCTGGAGCAGTAGCTGAAGACAACCATGAGGCCAAAAAAAAAAAAAAAGCATTGGGAATTCTGAGATTTTTGAAGCCTCAAACCCACCCCAAGTGACACACTTCCTCCAACAAGGACACATCTCCTAACCCTTCCCAAATAGTTCTATCAACTGGGGCCCAACTATTAAAATATGTAAGACTTTGGGGGACATTTTCAATCAAACAGACACACTACCCACATGTGGCTTACTTCAAAATTCCATCTTTTGGAGCTGGAAACATGGCTCAGTAGTTAAAAGTACTGGTTGTCCTTCCAGAGGACCTGGGTTCAATTTCCAACACCCACATGGCAGCTTACAACCATGTACATCCAGTTCAGAGGATCCAATGCCCTCTCCTGGCCTTCATAGGCACTGCTTGCACTGGTGCATAGATCCAAGTTCAGGCAAAACATTCATACACAAGTAAAATGAATACATACACTCATACAAAAGTAAAATTAAAACTGAGTAAAATCTCTAAAAACACATTTTTAAAATTAATTTTTAGTTAGCATACAAAGTAATGGGCCTTATTTTGGCACTTGTGCTCATATATGGCATTATATTTTGTTCTTATTCATTCTCTGCTCTGCCTCCCCTTCCCAGTAGCCTCCTCATTGATTCCTTCCATCATCCTGCATAAAAAGTTAAACCCTTTTAACATAGCAGCTAGGTGGTTGTCATGTTGCACATTTCTGAGATCTCCAATCAGAGAAAATGCTGTTGGAAGCACAGGCTAACTGTCCTCTCCCTGCTCACTAGGGCCTCTGATGGTGTTCACAGGGTGAGGGTGGAGGGCGTGCAACTCCTAGATAATGTCTGCACAAGGAATAGGGGTGCAATGCCAAGGTGCTTCTACTATAAGCAGGATTTCCACACCCTTTGCTCAAAGATGGCTCCATGCAGTCGACACCTCTCCAGAATGGCCCTGCAGCATGAGAGTCTGCCTTTCGAATCCTCCTTTTTCTCCTTTGATGGCTGGCACAGTTTCACCTGGTCTAAGAATTCTGCAAAACGTGCCTGTTCTCCTTCAGTTTACATGCATAAACAATTCTGTTTCCATGTCTTCTTTACATGACAACCAAACCAGGCAAGATTACTTCAAAATGTTTGCTATTATAATATTCTGACGAATACTTATGCATAGTTCTCTGAAGTCAATAAAATTCTTAGTAGAGATGATTCCGTAGGCCATAGAAGCATGTCACACCACACTGTCACAGTTTTCTCTAAACTGATAACGAACCAATGTGCTAATATGGCATTCTTCTGGGTATCAGGGCAATATCGTCCATCCTGGTGCTGCACTATGAGCTGTTTTGAACCTCAAGGATGGGAGCACAGCTTTGGAATCTGATGACGAGTTGTATGGCCTCTTTAGCGAGAATCCTGGTGTCTTCCATTTACTTCGTGGAGGTAACAAGTTTTCTTTTTTTATTCTGTGACACGTTTTCTTATTCCTTAAAACCCTGCATCACCTCTAACGTCCTTTAGAGAAGGAGTTTTATCTAGTTTTGCGTACCGATGGAAAAGAGTAACAGAGATGCTCCCATTCACCACATCCACCCTGCTGACAAGTGATGACAAACACAGGCTGTTTCTAAATAGTACACAGTGTGTTGTGAGCTCCGCTTTTACTGGAATGTCAACATTTATTCTTTGGCAATTTTAAATGCTAACGATTAAGTATGTGTAGAATTACCTGTCATGAAAACCTGGGCTAAAAATATTTGAGAACATGTCATATGTTTTAAAATCTGCTTTGCTTTCTTTGTTCAGAAATAGCACCATTGACTGTCTCTTAACTGTCTTCCACATTACCTCGAGGAAAATCAGTTCAAGCTTCTCAACAAAATGACAGAACATCACAAGGAAGCACACAAAATTCTGCCGTCTCCACTGGAATGGTGAATTAACACACATATACACAAACCTGCTACTGTTACTATTACACACACACACACACACACACACACACAATTTTGTGACTACCCTTGTGCCTACCACCAATCGTAAGACATGACTTGTAGCTTACTCGAATGCGCTTTGCAATCTTCTCAAACTCTTCCCGCTCCACACTCCCAAATTTAAC
This sequence comes from Dicrostonyx torquatus, assembly GCA_028555095.1. NCBI lineage: Eukaryota > Metazoa > Chordata > Mammalia > Rodentia > Cricetidae > Dicrostonyx > Dicrostonyx torquatus. The sequence continues at coordinate 20,436,135 of JAQHUG010000001.1, read as the reverse complement.
CGCTGATTAGAAATGATGTCCATGCTTGTCTTACAGTGTGTACCATTGGTTTGAATTATTTAAATTTCTACAAATTGTATCATACCTTATATATTCTTCTGCAACTATGACTTATCTGTTTACCTCAGCATTCTGCTGTTGATATTTATGATAAGATGAATATCTTATCAAGAGATCTGTTTTAGATTTATTCATCTTCAAACAGCTCTGCTTTGTGTGAACTGCTAAGGAGATCAGGACCACTTGGGGTGCCTGAGAAAGATCAGCACTGCCTGGCAGACCCTCAGAATCAGAATCTGTGTTTCCTCAGTAGTCTTGCATGACTTACATATACAGCAGAGTTTTAAAAATTAGTGGCACTTAATTCTGGTCCATTAAAACGTCATATGTAATGCCCTTCCCTCCAGGGGCCTTTTAGACAGCTTTTACGATTTTAATGTACTGATTTAGTATTTGATTATGACTTTGTTTTTAAGAAAACTTCCCAATCAACAGCATACACAGTTTCGTGAGTGAAAATCATCCAAGGATTTGAGTGACATACAAAAACATTTTATTCTGTTCCCAGATAAGACATTAGAAACAACCAAATTACTCAGTACCCCTAGACGTGTAAGGCATATTGTATTTCACTAACTTACTTTTACTAACTTGGATAAAATCCTGAATGTACTGACTAAATGACCAAAATGTACAATAGCAAACATTTGCATAATTTCCTTATCCTTGATCTATTATATTGGGACCTTCGACTACAAAGCTAAGAATGAGGCAATTGGTTATCCACAAACCCCATTGAACAAGCCTAGGAAGCCCTTCCAACTACCGTGAAATTATTCCATCTTCACCAAGCTCCACAAGGGACAAACTCGTGGGGCTAAAGACTGCCCCACACTCCTATACCTCTAAACACTTCAAGGCACAGCACCTGGTCATCAGTTCACAGAATCAAGCACCAAGGCCCTTCTGCTTCCCCTCTCAGTGTTTGATAGGCCATTTTCTTGGGTAGAACAATTCGCCTTTGAGAACATAAACCTGCCAAGTTATTCTTCTGGTCATCAGTGATCTCTGACAGAGAGAAGATTTTTCCTTTTCTTTTATCTTTCTTCAAAAGCCTGTTAATTTCCTTTAGTTACAAGGATAGTTCATATCGCCTAGTTATGCTCTCTTGTTTCTAAACAGGACAGAGAACAAAGAAACACAATTGCAAGTACCAACATATTTATAATAATTTACCCTATGACAGGCTCAGCAGTTGTTAAAGCTAAAGCCCTGGTTCCAGCCCCTTTTTGGACAATTGCCCTTAACAGAGTTGTTTTATTTTTTTTTTCTTTTTCTTTTGTTAATTATCTCCTTTCCCAATGTGATACTTTCCATTTTGTAAATTAGGAAACTGGCCCTAAAAGAATAGTGGCTTAAATAAGATCCCAAATTGCTTCAGAAAAAAACGAAGCCAAGTTTGGTCAGAAAAAGAAAAATCATTAGTCAATAGCTTTGCCAGTGTTATATAACAAAAATGCCCTGGGATTCTCCTTCCTGAGACCAGCAGGCGGTACATGCAAAAAGAAAAGACAAAAAAAAAAAAAAGTTGAGTCACACAACCATGGCATATAGCACTAATGAATTCCATAGTGAATGTAAACAATGAAAACATTTGCCCATCTAATTAAGACAACAATAAATCAAAGAAATCAGTGGGATTGATGGGTTGTATCAAGGTACAGTCCAGTGGGACAGCAGTTCTGAAGACATTCTAAAGCAGAAGCAGCTAATTAATGGTGGATGGTGGGCAAAATTCCATGGCTTGAGTGCAAGCAACTCATATTTATACACCTGAGAACTGAGTTTGCTCTGAGTGGGCCTCTGCTCGCAAATCCAGCTAGCTCTCTTTCCTGTACACTTCGATCAATAGACACTAAATATGCCAGCCACTTACAGCTCCCTGCACAGACCAGCCGGGAAGAAGCTGCATTAGTGGTCATCATTCAGATTCCTCCATCATTGGGCCCTCTTCTGTCCAGCTTGGATTCCATCCATCTGGAAGTGAATTGAAGTATTTCTGGGAGACATTCTCAGGAAAATATCTGTTCCCACTTGAACACAAATTTTAAAGTACTGCTTCTTGGTAGATATCTACCAAGTGCTGGGTACTGCCAGATCAGATGGGGAGTACCATTTCCCTGAGCATTCGTAGAGCAGTAGGCATGAGTACCTCTGCTGGTATACCACAATACCTCACCATCACCACCACCACCATTATCATCATCACCATCACCATCAGCATCATCACCATCACCACCATCAGCATCATCACCACCACCACCATCATCACCACCAC
>JAQHUG010000001.1:20420193-20433407 GCA_028555095.1 Dicrostonyx torquatus | reverse complement strand
CACCACCATTATCATCATCACCACCATCACCATCAGCATCATGACCACCCCCACCATCATCACAAACATTATCAACAATATCGTCATTACAATTATAATCGCAATGTGTGTTTTCTCTCCCAATATCACTAGAAAAAAATGAAGCAAGGCTATTGATATTCCCATACTGGTCTTTCCATGAAACCTCCCATCACTTTCATCTGCCTCTTACCCCAGTCAGCACAGTAACTGGACATAAGTCCAATGAAGATTCAGTGAGGAGCAGTCTCTCTTGGTGACAAGTTACTTTACTCATTAGTAAAATTTCTCCTTTCCTGATTCTTTCCTCACTGGAGATCTCCATGTGAAGAACCCTGTGGCCTTGCTACCAAACCAACGGTGTCCAGACATGTCTTAGTCCCATCTGAAGCCTGACCCAAGACACCCCACAAGACAGCAGACTCCCTGTATTAAGAACTGTGCTATTCTTTACTCTCTTCTCATAAGCATATGGTATTTATTATCCCCATTCTGTGTAAAGAAATTGGCCCTTTTGAATACCAAACTACAAGACTACAAATCATCAGTGAGCAGTTGTTTTACCTTATGACCTTCTATCTCTGAAACTTACTCTCTTTCCTCTGTATGACTGTGTGTGGGGTGGGGGACTAGGCCAGTTGAGTCTCCCCCAAGTCCAGATTTATGGTTGTATGCTCAGTGTTGTTTATGAAAGCAATGCTGAGAAGAGACACACAGCTCCCATACTCACAGGGTTTAGAGTGGGAAAAGATCCAACTGCTCATATCTGTAGTCATGTACTGACTAATGTCGGGCTCATGGCCATGTCTATCAGCTATGGCCATGTGAGTCCAAAGATGGCCTATGCACACAATCATTTCCTTTAGTCATCACTCAAGCACTGAGGGAATTAATGGGCAGAATCTATCCAACCCTACCACTTGTTTCTACCCCACCCTCTGCTAGGGAAACTCTAGACTCTGTGATGAGGCGATTAGGATTAATAAAAGTGTATTGTCTGCCAAAAGCAATATGGATAGTCACACGAAGGCATAAAACCTGACATTAGGCATGAAGAAAAGAAAGTTTGCCAATAATGTCATGCAAATTCTTCTGACTGCCATTTTGCTACAGGCTACTCCTCAAGAGCTACAACTTTAAGTAAGGCAATTTTATTTCCATTTTAGAAGTCAATTGTCTTGGTAAAATTAATATAAAGAAAAGGTTGTAAAATTTTCTTTGAAGGAAAATTCTTTTGCTCTCAGAGTGCTTGGGGAAAGGTTACTGATGGTCAAATGATTAGGAGAATTTGAAGATAATCAGTGCTCAATTCTCAAGTTTACTATTATATTTGAGGCTGGGGTTCAAAAGAGCAGAGATGGCAGAAATTTTATGACATCTTAAGTAAATTATAGGACAGGTTTTCAGTACTATTTCTCAAGGCCTGGGAGGAACTCTACTCAGGGATTCTATACTCTTGACTGTCATGGTGTGAAACAGATAACCTCATTTCTAAGCCACCTAGAAGGGAGAAAAGTGGACAGTAGCTGCTAGTTTGGGCTCTTGGGATCTTTAAAAGGAGGGCTAAGGATTTGAATACATCAAAAAGACTTGTCTCAGGCCAGTACTACACATGGTAAGTGACCCGAGGCCCAGACAAGTTAGTTTTTCTGTTGTTTGGAACTGTGGAAGGTCAGAATGCAGAGGGGAGGAATGTTAAAATGAGATCTGAAGCTATCCTGGGTAGCTTGCAAGAGCTGAACTGAAGAAGTCTGACAAAGAAAGGCTCTTTCTGACCACAGATTGCACAGTATTGGTTTGGTCTCTTCTTGCTTAGTTACGTTTCTTTTATTTATAAGCAGTGATCTCACACATCTCTCTCCTTACCACACGTTTGCAAAACTGGTCTTTAGCTCAAGCAGGGCTCTGTTCCACTGACAGCATGACTTCCTGGTGCTGGATATGGAAGTTCTGAAGAACAGTGAATTTATCCCAGTCCTCCCTCCGTACAGGCCAGCTCCTTGTCAGGGTACCTAGATGAGCAAAATACTCTTTAGGCTCACTCCATGCCACCAACCAGGGAACTTTGTGACTAAGCCAGTGAGCCAGCCAACACTGGTCAACAGAACCACGGCATCTCCGCTGCTCCTGCTGCCCAGGGAGCCTGGTATTCTCGAAGGGGAACTAAGTTTTACCTCTGCCAGTTGCTCTTAGTTTTGTGACTTTCCTGTTATTGACATCTGAATCTGACCTGAACCAAATAAGGGACTATGATCCCCAGAAGACTAGAAAGCATGATGAATGCTGAAATCAATTATACCTGTAGCTTTAAGAACACACACATACACTAGCACACACACATGTACACACACACATGCACACACACATGCACATACACACACACACACACACACACACACAAGCACACACTCCAAAGCAGGCACTTTATCAGAATTCAGTGAGGACTTTGACATTGACACGGTAAGTGTGTGAGCGGTGTTGTTGGCAATATCTTTTGCTCAGGTTTGTTTAATTTGTTTCTGAACCAAAAGAAAGCCTGCCAGGCTATCAACCCCAGGAGGAGGGTTTTTTGTCATCAAATTGCTGAAAATGTCTCAAAATATCTACCTTAACCCCAGAAACTGATCTAGTTCAAATATTATTTCAGGGTTGACTTAAACAGAATGCAGTTGCCAGGCCTTTGTAAAAGAGCATTGTCTTTCTCTAGCAGAAATGATGCCCCCTTTGTTGAATTTCACTGAAACAACTGGGCAGGTGATAATCAGTCTGTGTCAAGAAAGGCTTTGAATAAACAGCCCCTTCTCCTGTGCTGGCCAAATCACAGTAGCCTAAAAATTCAAAAGGGCTAAACTAAAAATATCAAATGTTGGCATATAATGATAATCACAAGAAATAACATTTCCAAGGTTTTCTCTTTTTTTCCCCCTAGTTTTGATGCTGTGACAGAATATTCTCAGCCTATTTTCCACTATCCCCCCAAATGCCAGCTCTGGACTCCATTCAAGGTATAATGTCTCCCCAGTTTCCTACTGTTGAATTCCCACATGTCATTAAGATACAGCAAGCTCAGTCTGAACCAAGAGTCTCTGGCTAGTGCTGTATCTTACAGGGGAAATCTGGAATTTGAGGAAAGCAATCATCCCAGCAACGGGTTTGGAAATGAGCACTTTTCCTTTTATGGCAACTTGTTCTAGTCAGTGCTCTGTTCTCTGGAAGGCTAAACGACAACTTAAACACTTTTGTACTTTGTTCAAATCTTAGATGAGAAAAGTTATTCAAGGACATAGATCTCATGCGTTGCATTCACCGCTCTCCTCAGAAGGAAATCACAACCTCTGCAGAACACAAAAGGAAAGTTACAGCCCCTGGTATCCTCCTAGGGAGTTCTTGACTTTCCTTTATGCCTTCCTGGATACCACAGCAGGCTCCAGAGACTAGAGAATATTGTTAGCAAAGCCACAGAGTTTCCATCTCTAATTCTGCCCCTGGGCTCTGTAGGGCCTGAGTCCCGAGCCCTCCTTGGGTGCGTCATTTTTGGTTGTGGGATGCTGTGTGCTGACATACACTTGGAGATGCTTTGAAAGTGCCCATTGTTGACGTGATTGAAAAAAACCACAGGGGTAATAAGAGATAGAGGGAGGGAAGGAAGGAAACAGAATGACAGTGAGCAAGCCAGAGAAACAGACTCAACAAGACAGAGAGAGAGAGAGAGAGAGAGAGAGAGAGAGAGAGAGAGAGAGAGAGAGACTTGTAGAATTCTTTAGTCTCCACTCTTCCAGAAACACTAGCCAGCCAGCGTGCCAGTCAGCTAGCCCACCAGTTTCAGCTCTCCAACTGCCTCTGCCTGCCTTCTCTCTCCTAGTACCCACCCTCTAGTCCACAAAACGCCAAGACCTCTCCTTACTTGATTTTCCTCCTCTCCAAGTGGAGGGAGAGACACACCAACTGCCCTGAAGCTAAAAGATTTAAAGTTTGTAACCCACTTTCAAAATGTCTGGTGCATGGTAAGACCTACATAAATGGCTGCTGAGTACAATTTCTGTTTAAGCTTGTTCAATAAAAGATGCAGACAAGTCCGAGAGTCTTACAGAAAATGGGCCTTTAGACTCAAGTATGTCTTCTCACAAATCTTTAATCCTATTTTAATTTCTTTTTTAAATTGTATTTATCTTACTTTTTATTATTTCTTTGAGAGTTTTATAGAATGTGTTTGATTACATTCATTCGTCCCCCCAGCTTTTCCCATATTCACCCCTGTTCCCTATCCACCCAACTTTATATCCTGTTTTTCAAAAACCATTCAAGAGCAATTTGGCCTGCCCCAAATGTTCTGACTATGTGGTCTTCCCCGAAGTTGTGGTGGACTTACCAGGTAATACAATCTTAAAGAAAGCTGACCCTTTCCCGGCAACTAACAATTACAAATAACTCCATGGGCAGGAAAGTGATTGTGTGCCCAGTTCCTCTCTCCATGGTTGTGATTAGATCCGACGTGAGCTTGTGTGGGGTTCATTGTACGTGTCATTGCAATTACTTTGAGTTCCCACATGCAGCTGCTTACTGTGTACAGAAGATGTTTCCTTGTAGTCATCCGCCACCACTGCTGGCTCTTATGCTTTTTCTGACTCCACTACCACAATTATCCCTGAGCCTCAAGTTGTGGAGTGTGAGATATATATATATTTTCCCCAAGGGGCCACACATTCTGCAGTCTCCTGTTCTCTGCACCTTGGTCATTGTGGGTCTCTGAAGTTAATCTCCAAAATAGAAGTTTCTTATGTGAGGGTTGAGAGATGGTTTTCTGTATGGTTTTAACAGTAGATTGCTAGGAGCCAGTGTAATTCTATCTACATTTATCAGCACAATTGTAGTGGATTTTCCTGTAGAGCCTATGACCTCTCTAGCCATGGGTACTTGGCCCAATAATGGTGCCAGGTATGGGTTTCATCTTGTGGAGCTAGAGTTAAATCCAATCATAAAGTGGTTGGTTAGTCCCAAGCCACTATCACACCGGTGACTATGTCACACTGGTGACTGTTGTAACTTAAAGGGCTCAAAACTGAATGTGGTTGGTGATTACTTTTTCTCCTTTGGTATCTTGTGTATCAACTTCCAGAATGATGAATGCTAGCCTGTAGGGAAGAAGCTTGCAGGTCAGTAGTACCAGCTTGATTTCATCATGTTCTATGACACATATGTGGTGGCTTCAGCAATGAGGTCTTACCATAATGTTCTGGAGGTAAGCAAGAGCAAGAGAAACAGCCTATAATGATTGGGATCTATGGGGTCTCATTGTCCAGCAACCCCCAAAATAAGTAACCCATTGTTAGCACTGGTATTTTTGTTAGCTGTTACTACTGTCTAATAGGGACATCAATACATTATTCTATGGTAACTTCTCTCTCTCTTTCTCTCTGTCTCTGTCTCTCTCTGTCTCTCTGTATCTCTCTCTGTCTCCGTCTCTCTGTCTCTCTCTGTCTCTCTCTGTCTCTCTCTGTCTCTCTGTCTCTGTCTCTGTCTCTCTCTCTCTCTCTCTGAGTGTGTGAGTTAGGAAGCTTCAAAAAAGACATATGGACTGTTTCTAATCTAATAGAAAATTCTATTCATAGAAGTATTTAGCCAATTTCAGCTGACTTATACAGAGCCATTGGTAAACGTGATGCTGGCTATACTGCAGATGAAAAAGCTGTAGTCTTAGGCAAGTCATTTTACCTCCCAAAGCTGCGTATTTTTCTACTAATAATTAGTCTCAGTGACACCTTCCAACTTTAATGACATATATATGTAATACTTATTTTTAAAAAAATGCATGAACACAATTAATGAAACAAGAAATACAAAATATTGTGAGACTTCATAAAGAGAAGAAGGTATTTACAAATCTTCCCCTAGGTCTATACTTTATTTAAAACTGTCAGTGCATAATCTCTGTTGTAAGAGGGAGCGGCTGTGTCCCCGCCAAGGAGCAGGGCCATTTTCCCAGTGCCCTACTCCTGGCTTATACCCCGAATAATCACGCACAAACTCTATTCATTTAAATTACTGCCTGGCTCATTATCTCTAGCCTTTTCTTGGCTAACTCTCACATCTTATTTCAACCCATTTTAATAGTCTGTAAGTCACCATGAGGTAGTGGGCTTACCAGGAAGATTCAGCATGTTTGACCCTGGTGGCTTCATGGAGGCTCTCTCCCTGACCCAGTCTTCTTCCCAGCATACTGTTCTCTTTTCCCCGCCTAAGTCCTGCCCTATCAAATGGCCAAGGCATCTTTTTTTATTAACCAATGAAAGTAACACAAAATATAGAAGAACCCTCCTACATCAAATCTCTTGACCTACATCATTGTCCTCCCTTGAATACTTCAAAACTACTCATGCAAATTAGCTAGTGGAAGTATTTTGTATAAATTTGGAGGTTTTGTATATATTTGTAAGATTTAAATTGTGAAATATTTTCAAATTTATTACAGTACCTATAGTACAGAGCTTAGCAAGCAATCATCCTTTTAAAATGTTTACCAGCATCTACGATTGCACAACAGTAGGGTTGGTATGACATGTTCAAACATGCATGAAATTGCTGGGTCCCTTCCTCTTCTAAAACAGTCCCCCTTCTTCCTTCATGTCCTTTTTAACAAAGTCTTGACTCCACAAATAGGCAACATTTATATTTTTAGTCTGATTTGGTTTGCTCGACGTAATGATCCATCATCCTGCAAAGATCACAATTTCATTATTCTTTTTAAATAAATAAAACTCTGCTTTATCCATTGATCTGTTCGTGACCATCTAAACTATATCCACTTCTTGACTCTTGTAAATGGGCCCACAACAAACACCAATTAGTATTTTTGTGCTATGCTGACTTAGAGCTACTTTGGTTATTGTAGTCCCATGCCTTGAATCAAGTATAGTGATGTCTTCAGTATAGATCAAGTATAATAATACTGCTCTCTATATTCAGAATGTCTTTGGGTTTCCAAGGATTTTTACTCTTGTAGTATGAATTTTAGAATGCTTTTCTATTGAGGTCATTAGAATTTTGATAGTGATTACAATAAGCTTGCACATTTCTTTGGTAACATTGCCATGTTTTCAGATATCACAATATTAATTCTGATAATCCATAAACATGGACTTTGTAACCTCTGGATCCTTGGATTTCTTTCCTCGGAGTTTTACAGCTTTCACTGGAGAAACTTTTGCAACCTGAATTAGGATGAGTCTAAGTATTTTTAAAGTTGTTGTGAATGTGCTTTTTTTTCTTTTTTCTTTTTGTCCTGATTTCTTTCTCAGCACATTTATTACTATGCACAGAGAGGCAAACTTGAGAACCTGAGTTCAACCACAAGCCTAAGATCCCAGAAACAGGAGGATTATGGAGCTTGCTGGTCAGCCTTCCCCAAATCTGTAAGCCCTATGTCCTACTGACAGACCATGTCTCAAGCAAACTAGGTGGATTTCTTCTGAGAGAGGATACCTGAGGTTGACTTCTGGCCTACAAACACACACACACACACACACACACACACACACACACACACACACGCGCGCGCGCACACACCACTGTCCTACCCCGGTCCCTCCCCCTAGACAGTCTATGCCAATGACTTCAATATGGCTGTGATCCTATTAGGAAACCACAGTTGCATGGCCCAACAGACCATCCGTGTCCATCTTTGGTAAAGGCCCTACGATGACATTTGTCAAGTTCTGATATCTACAGCTACATCTGAGCCACCAAACAACCAAATGTGTTCACAAAGCTTGAACTGAACCACGGTCAAACAGAAAAAGTGGACGGAGAAAATCTGTAAACAGCTTCAAGAAATAACAAGCTAATGTATTATCTTCTAGTGAAACTTTACCAGTACAATACTTCTCTTAGAAAATAGCATTTTTCTATACTTCCTTTAAAGAAAGGTTTTCTATAGGATATGGATTATTATTTCATCTGTTGCAAATTCTCTTGTTTGTTCCTACAAACACTACCAAGTAACTTCACTGGGCCATCTCTCCAGGTCATTCCATGCTAGTAGTTATACAAGTCTGTGTTAGCAATATCCCTTTGCCTCCCTTTTCCTTAACTACACTGCCATTTATAGAAAAGAAAATTGGTATTAAAAACTTAAGTGTAAACTAATAATCTGAGACACTGCAAAGTGTGAAGTTTCCATCTCTTGACTTCATACAATGTATTAGTTGTCAGTAAGATGTATTGGCAACCCACTACTTGTCTTAACTTCTAAAGTTCTTGGAAGAGATTCAAATCCTCATATACCTCAAATGTGGAAGGCAGCAAGTTCCCAGGGCCAGTAGTTCTTAAATTGTGGTACCTAATTCAACAGCATCAGAAGCACATGAATCCTTGTCAGAAATGGAAATAAATTTCTAGCCTGTAATAATTAATAGTCTGTTGCCTCTGCCTCCAGGAGTGACCTCTCTCTCCTGCCTGTAGACAGCATGCACAGCCCATCTCAGTTCGCCCCAATCCTCTTTCCATCTTTCTTTGCCACATTCCTGGGCCAGGAAGGTCATATGCTGCCCTTGCTGTAGAAGGTACCTCCGTGGAGCTCTCCATCTTGAATCATGCTTCTTCCTTTATCTTTCTCTACACAGAGTCAGGAGTAAGCCTTCCAAGTGCTAATTTGCCCATGAATTTGGCTAATTGAAATCGTTCAAATGCCTGCAGGATGAAATCCAAATGCCCGAACTTTGTCATAAAAGCCCTTTATTAGCTGGCCTTCCCCTAAGGCTTTTTTTTTCAGTATTTAATAAGCTGTTGATGTATTTAATGTAATTTCAAATAATTAGATTAGGAACAAAGGACAATGAGCAATGCAATTCACAACAGAACTCTATCTTGATTTTATTCAGAAAAGCAAATCAGTTTTTAACTCAAATGACCACGAAACATGATGATCATCTCTGGTGTATATCCCAACTCTACCGAAAATGAGACATTTTAAAACATCCATGTTTACCAAGTTTCCTCCCCCAAAATGATCTGCATGTTGAGCTCCCCATGTATCTTCAAAGAGCCAGTCAGGAGAGGCCATGTCATGCATATAGCAGACAGTCCTTCAGGATCACCGGCCTGAGCCAGGCCACATTTGCTCTGAGATTCAGGCCTGTGCTTGAGCAAGGAGCAGAACAGGAAATCTGAAAATGGATTTGCACTAGGGTGGCGTCAGAGCTTTGCTGAGGACACTCCTTCCCTGCTGTCATCGCTCCTGACCTGCATGTAATACTCCCTCTGCCCAGAAGAACTTACTTCAGCTACAAGCATTGCCCTCATGAAAGCAAAGCTGCTGTCACTGTCCCTCTTCAGTCACTGCCTTCCCTTGGTGCACCTCTGCCACCACAGCATGTTTACTGTGCAGAATCGTGCTCCTGTGCTTCTCTGGGTTGTCCCCAGGATGACCTCTTCCTAGGACCTTTTCGGTCCAACACACTCTGCTAGGGAGCTCTTTAAGACTTCACACACACTCGGAAAACAAAGGCCACTGCAGCTGCCCATGAATCTCCTGCTGCCTGCTGCCTCAGCTGCTGACTGTGGTTCCCCAATTACAGTGGGGGCTGCTCAGGTGAGGCCCAGGAGGACTTTTGTGTCCTCCTGGGGCCACTTCTTGACACTGCTGTCGAATGTAGTTATTAACCAAATCTTTATTTTTTTTGGTTTTTTTTTTTTTGGTTTTTTTCGAGACAGGGTTTCTCTGTGGCTTTGGAGCCTGTCCTGGAACTAGCTCTTGTAGACCAGGCTGGTCTCCAACTCACAAAGATCCACCTGCCTCTGCCTCCCGAGTGCTGGGATTAAAGGCGTGTGCCACCACCGCCCAGCCTAACCAAATCTTTATCATTCTATTCACCAACAAAGACTCAGAAGTCAGTTGCTGGGGTGAAAACTGCAAGCTCAGAGGCAGAGAAGCAACCAACTGGCCTTCCCCATTAGCCAGTGGCTTAGCAAGAAAGCCTGCTTCCACCAGCCAACCCAAACAGGACCACCATACTCGAAGTCCTTCCCTACTACTTCCCATGCATCTATTTGTCTTCCAGACTCCCTCTGACTCTCTATGACTATTTACTGTCAACTCATTGCTAACTTGGTCTCCTAAACCAAGACTGATTTTATGTAATTAATAAAAATGCAAACTCAGGGTTCACAGTGTGATCAAATATCCCACAACACATTGGAGTCTGGGGAAATTAAATTGTGCCCAAATGCTCTTGATGACAAGTCAAAGAATACCTTGACTGCTATAGCCCCGCAGTCGCCCCATGACTAAGTCGGTGATTCAACAAGGTTGGAATACTGGGTCCAGGTTAATGTCGTATTCTCATCTTCCATCTCTAGTCAACAGATGACTGCATGCTCTTTTGTCTGTTTGCTCATCCCATATAAGAAGGAGTGGTCTTGGTAAAAAGAGAGCCCTTGTTTTATGTTATTCCCTCTTCTGAAGGAGACTTTTGAGAATTCTTAGTATGCAGCCCCATATGCCAACTGGGCCAGTGCCTCTCTCAGTGGAAGGAGGATGAGGAATTTCACATCTGACTTTTCTAGCCTCACCTGGGGAAATGTGTGGGATAAGCCAAGCAACACATGCCACAGAGAACTGGAACCCAGGATGCTGAACATGTCAGAAACTGAAACTTTGAGAGTCACACTCTTTCCATGACTTCACACTATCACTTTTGATGCACAAATGTTATTTTAATAATTTAATAAATTGATTTAAAATCTAAACTAAGGCTTCTGTTACTGTTTGAAATCTTTCAAAGCAAGGTGATTTCTTTCTCTAAAGACATGGTAACAACGACTTGTTATGAATATATGATTATAGCATTATGGGAACAGGGCTATCAGTCCCCTAGAAAAGATATTTTCTATTTGACTTTTAAAATATGAGTGATGTTACAAAGCAGGAGTCATCAAGTGACAAGAGATTTCATGTGTATCTAAATAGGAGGAAGGTGTATTACAGGGTAGGCTTAGGAAAGATCCATTTTATATTCTTGATTATAAATTCATGTAACCTAGGTAACATGTTTTCACTACATCTTCCAGCCAAATACGCCTTCATCGTTTTAAAATTTCAATCCATAATCTTACTGCAAAGGCTTTTAGTATTTACTTGAAAAACTATGGTTGCATTTCAATTTATCATAGCAAGCCACTAGTATTTATCAGGATGTGAATATATAAAAGGCTAGACTATTTCAATCAATCAAGTTTTTAAAAGTTTAAATTTTACTTATTGAATCAACTTCACTGGTGAATTAAATTCAGAACCAAGTTTCATTCCAAAGTTAAAGTTGCCAGCCATTCAGTTTTTGCAATCAATAGCTGTATTCATTCTATTAAAGGCAAAAATAAATGTTTATCAAAAAATTAGCAAAGAAATTAGTTGCTTCAAAGCATAGAAATAAGTGCTTTTAATATGAAAATTATTACAATTAGCTATCTAGTTATCAATGTGAAGTGATTTCTTGGCTTAATATTTCATGTTTTGATGTACTAACTACTTTCTACAAGAAGAGAGTATGTTATAAATTTTATAGTCACATTTATCATCTAAAGATGTTCACAAAAGAATAGATAGTATCTTAGCTTCAGTCAAATATTTTACAAAAGCAACTTAAAGGAGAAGGGATTTTCTTTAGCTTACAGCTCCGGGCTATCGACCAGCACAGCGGCAAACTCAAAGCATCAGGCATTTGAAGCAGTCGGTCACATCCCATGCACAGTTCGATGAAGAGAGCAGCATGCACAGATTCAGCTCCCTGATTCTTGAATATGGGTAAACATGATTAGCTCTCTCAAGTTCCTTCCACTGTGACCACCATCAAAGAATGAATACAAGCCTGGTACAAAGGGCTAAAATATACCTTTTTTTCCCCTAATTTAATTTTGTCAGAGTATTTGATCATGACAACTGAAAAAGAAGCTTAAGTCAAAATTAGGTACCAGAAATGGGGTTATTTCTGTAAAAGACCTGGTAATGGATATAAAGGTACTAAAACTGTTTTGAGACTTGACTATGGAAGAGTTTGGAATGTTGGGTTAGAAAGGCTCTTGAGTGCTGTAAGTAGAGCCTAATTAGTCATTTTTATGGAAGTTTATTGACGAGAATACTTATACCAATGTGGTCAAAGGGTGCCTAGTTTAAGGCTCTTAAGAATAGAACAAAAATACTATAAGAAATTTGGTGTAGAAAGTCCTTCTATTTATGTGTTGTTGTTACTGGTCAGTGAATAAAGAAGCTGTTTCCACCAGGACTTAGTAGAATAGAGCTAGGTGGGGAAAACTAAATTGAATGCTGGGAGAAAGAAGGCAGAGTCAAGAGAGAAGCCATGTAGCCCCACGGGAGACAGATGCCAGATCTTTAGCTGGTAAGCCACAGCCTCGTGGAAATACACAGATTAATGGAGATGGGTTAATTTAAGATATAAGTTAGCCAGAAATACACTTAAGCTATTGACCAAACAATATTGCAAATAATATGGTTTCTGTGTGATTATCTCAGGACTGGGTGGGACAGAAACCTCCTATAACAAATTGGTGCTCTAACGTGTGCTAGCTAAGTCCACATAAAATCTGAGAGGGCTTGGAAAGGAACTCTAGACACTTTAAAAAAATAAAATTTAGCCACATTTTTTAATGGGCTTTGCTTGCTGGCAGGATGCTGTGGCTCATTTAAGAGAGGTCTAGCTGATTCAGTGGTAGCAGAAAAAAAGCTGCATGGTTTTTGAAATGGTGGCTTCCTGGACTTTGCTGCCATCACAAACTCTGACTCTTTTGGGAGGTACAGCTATAGCGCAGTTAATAGGTTCTGTGAGCAGAATGCTACAACTTTCTTAATGGCAACATAGACCCACTGTGTGCCTAAAAATGGGGCAATGTACAAGGTTGTCAGAGGCAGTAAATAGCTACACCTTGCTGAACTGGGCAGGACAAGGAGGGAGGGTCTTGTTTGCCCTAGAAACACTGCCACCTAGGTTTTTAAGATGTGTTTAGCATTTTAAGAAGTAGATCTGGAACTCTTAAATTGACTCCCATTAATGTAGATATCTTATTCCCTTCCCCAATATCTACCCTTCCTCCATCTCCACCCTCCCACAACCCTAGGCTCTCTCCTTTTCTTCCTTTCTCACTTCTACTCCCTCCCTTTCGCTTACCATCACCCCCAATCCCTACCT
>JAQHUG010000001.1:20400848-20415317 GCA_028555095.1 Dicrostonyx torquatus | reverse complement strand
TTAAGCTTATAGCTCACAAGCCTAGAGAAGCCAAATAGCGTTGTGAACCCAAAGAAAAACATATATAGATCCTCCTTTATATCAGAAACAAACAAGATTGCCAGACAAAAGACTGAAGAACGGGAGTGGGGATGGGGGGGAGGTAGGGGTGGGGTGGGTGTGGACAAAAGGGAGAGGGGGAGGGAGAAGGGAAGAAATGAGGTGAGCATGGGGGAGTGGGAGGATGGTGATGGAGGAAGGGTGGATTTTGGAGAAGGGAATAAGATATCTACATTAAGGGAGATATTTTAGGATTGGCAAGAGACTTGTCTCTAGAGGGGACCCCAGGGGTCCACAGGAATGTCCCCTGCTGGGTATTTGGGCAGCAGAGGTGAGGGTGCCTGAACTAGTCTTGTCCCTTAGTCACATTGATGAATATCTTGATTATCACAATAGAAATTTCACCTGATGAATGGAGATAAAGTCAGAGACCCACATTCACATCAGAACAACGGACTGAGCTCCCAAGGTCCAGTCGAAGAGCAGAACGGGGAATAAGATGAGCAAGGAAGTCAGGACCGTGAGGGACTGGCCCATCAAATGAGACAGTGTGCCTGATCTATTGGGAGCTCATCAAATCCAGCTGGACATGGACTGAAGGAGCATATGACCAAACCGGAATCTCTGAATGTGGGTGCCAATGGGGGCTGACTGAGAAACCAATGACAATGACACAGAGACATCTCTCTTCTGCATGTATTGGCTTTTTGGGAAACTAGTCTATATGGATGCATACCTTCTTAGGCTGGGATGGAGAGGGTAGGGTCTTGGGCTTCCCACAGGATACGGGGAGGGGGCAAGGGGGAGGGGGGAGCAGGAGGGCCTGGGATAGGGGAGAAAGTGTAACTTTAAAGTTTATTATATAAAAAAAGAAAGAACAATGAAAGGAAAAAAAAGAAGCCTGAGCTAATGGGCCAGTTTATAACTTAAAAAATAATTTACTTCACCCAATAAACAGCAGGAAGCAGTTTGGAGAGAATTATGCCCATATTCCTAAATATTGTTTATAAATGTTTGTTTACATTTAAAAGGGGATATGGTATAGATATGAATAATTTCTATTGGTATTGATCTTGGTATGTTGATACAAATTTCATGTCAATTTTGTTATACTGTGTATATGTGTTTCTGATCTTGATTAAGGTATTTTGTTTCTCCAGCTTATTTAAAAATGTAATGTATAATTAAGAAATATAGGCTAATTGATAACCATCTGTAATAGTCAAGCTTGTAGTTATGTTAGTTAGGTTTTCTAGATAATGAAATATATTTCAGCTAGATAGGGATTCTTCAAATCTTTCAAAAACCTTCAGAATATGACATTTAAATGTTTAAGAATTTAGGACTTTTCATGACAGTGAGACACCTCTGTTCCTGGCAGCACCAACTACTTCAAGAGGATGATGGGCATTGAAGAGGCTCCTCATGAAGTTTGCTAGCCATTTGGGCAAGAAACTGCTCTTACCTGGACTGCCTGATGCTATGCTGTATGAACTTGACATGCAGGACCCACATGGACATGCACAATCCTTCTGGGTTCCTGCTTCATGAAAGAGTCTGTTAGACATTCTGCAGGACACAGAAAAATGTGACAAACTGTAAATATAGGTGGAACTGTCTTTGAAATGTCCTGCTTCGTGGAAAATTCTGCTGGATACTATGGGTCTGTAGACTGAAGATGGAAGCTCCAACAATACAAAAGAACTTTGGGTGACTGTCCAGGCAGCAAGATGTCTCTGTCAATTCTAGAGTTTTGGAAGTTGCTTACAGTGTACTTCCTATTTACTTAGGTAACATTATATCCTTCTGGAGTCTTTGATGGAATTGAAGAATAGTCATAATTATAGTTTTTCTTAGTTATAATAAAAGATAAAGTAGATATAAATATTGAAACTCTAATTCTTGCTTGATATCTGTTTTGTTATATATAATTTTACTATGTTAAAGCCTTCCTATTCATTTGAACAGAAAAGAAGAAATAGTGTGGGAGGTCCTTCTGGCTATGTGTTGCTTTTATAGGTTAACAAATAAAGAAGCTATATTGGCCAGTGACTTAGCAGAATACAGCTAGGTAGGGAAAACTAAACCGAATGCCCAGAGAAAGAAGGCAAAGTCAAGAGAGAAGCCATGTAGCCTCACTGGAGACAAACGCCAGATTTTTAGCTGGTAAGCCACAGCCTCATGGAAATACACAGATTAATTGAGATGGGTTAATTTAAGATATAAGTTAGCCAGAAATACACTTAAGCTATTGGTAAAACAGTATTGCAAATAATATGGTTTCTGTGTGTTTATTTTGGGGCCAAGCAGCTGGGAACAAACAAGTGGCCTTCTTACAACAGGAATTGGGTCAGGTGTAATTAGTGTGATTTTGTGTGTGCTAAGTACCTAAGTAAAGTTGAGTTTAAAGGTAATGGACTGAAGTGTTTGTCAGAGAAATACTCAAGATAGGGCAGTGTTCGGAGTGATGCTGAATATACATCAACACCATTGTTGAGAAACTTTCTGTGCTGCACAGGGACACTGCAAGGTATCCTGAGAGCAAAATCTGACCTGTCAAAGGCCTCATCTCCAACTAGCAGCAAAACATTGTCCATGTGTTACTGTGTTTGGAGACATGCACAATACAAAGTTGAAGGAGTCATGGAGTCTTACTCCACATTTCTGAAGAGATCTTAATGCCAGACAATGTGTGACAGGGTCAGAGTCCATTCAGGGAGGCCCTAAAACACTATTGTTTGAAACTATAAAGGCAAAGAAGCCTAGGTAGTGGTAGAGATCTTAAGATACTGAAAATGACTGAGTCACAGGATATCTGCATAAGAAAGTTATAGGCATGAAGTGGCAGGCTGTATGTGTTGAGGGGGCAGGAAATAGGTACCCAGGTCCTGTTGGGAGTCCTGATGATTCTATCACAAACTCCAGATGCCAGATATGGAGCTCTAGGATTTAATGTTTTCCTTGCTAGATTTTGAGCTGGCTTTTTGTTTGACCATTTCTTGTAAAGTCCTGTTTGTTCCATTTTGGAATAGGAATTATGTGGCATGATATACTGACAGTGAATAATTTGCTTTTGTTTTGTTTTATTTTTGTAGGGACTCATAGTTAAGAGACTTTGGACATGTAAAGCGTTGAAACTGGTTATTTTGGATTGAATGACAAGTTTGTGGGAAATCATCTTGATTACATTAACTGATGTAATTTCCATCCACTGTGGGTAGCACCATTCCCTAGGCAGAGGATTCAGAGCTACATAAAAGAGTGGGTAAGTAGAGATGAATACAAGCATGCTGCATTCACTGCTCTCTGTCCTTGACTATGGATGCAATGTGGCCAGCTGTCTCAAACATTTACCAGTGTGATTTCTTCACAACGATGGGTGTGGTAGTGGCACTATTAGGAGGTGTGGGTTTGTTGGAGTCAGTATGGCCTTGCTGAAGGAAGTGTGTCACAATGGGGTGGGTTTTGAAGTTTCCTATGCTCAGGATACTTCCCAGTTTATCAGTCGACTTCCTGTTGCCTACAAGATATAGGACTCTCAGCTACATTTCCAGTACCATGTTTGCCTGCATTCTGCCATGCTCCCCTCATAATGATAATGGACTGAACCTCTGAAACTGTAAGCCCCCAATTAAATTTTTCATTTATAAGAGATGCCAATGTCATGGTGTCTTTTCATAGCAATAGAACCCCTAACTAAGACAGTGGACCCCAATCTGACACTGTGGACTAAAATAATCCATTATTCTCCTGTGTGGTTTTGCTGCTTTTCATAGTGTTTTATAAAAGGAACTCCAGAAGAACTAAGATGAATACTAACACATGTACAGAAAGGCTAAAATGCTCTCCTTTAAAAAAAATTGCTAAAAGCTGAATGTGATGGTGCATCCCAATAAGTCTAGGTCTTGGGACGTTGAAGAAGATGATTGCCATGAGTTTGAAGCCAGAATCACCTAAAGAGTCTTGTCTCAACAAAGTAGAATAAACAGTCATATAGAAGTCTTCATATCTCTGACAAAAACAGTTTATATTGTGAATGGCTTGACAGTATTAAAAGAATGTTCTTGATCTTTGAACTCTCTAGTGACCAGCACTAAACACACTAAAGCTATATCTGTCAGGTCTGCATTCAGCTGTTTGTAACAGAAAATCACTAATAGCAGCTTACTACAATGAGGTTGCTTTTTTGTTTTTGTTTTGTTTTCTTTTGGTGGTAGTGGTGGTGGTATGTGTGTATGTCAAAAGCTGTTGAGGAAAATGGAAGGTGGCACCAAAATGATGCCAGTAGAGTCTAGCTTGTTCAAATGAATTGTGCCAGCTTTTATCTCCAAGATGGTTGGCCCATCGTCACAAAATAACTGCTTCAGTGCCAGCTACTCAGCCTCATTCCAAATGAAAGGAAGAAGGAAGGGGCTAGTGCTAGAGATGTGGATATGAAATCTCATAACAACTTCGAGACTCTCTACTTTAGGGCTCTTGTTTTTGTTTACAACACTGTCAGTTCAAACTGCTTTCCTTATGTGGCCAAGGACAGTGCAGTTAGAAGAAGCCCCTTAGTCACCAGGTTGATGCCATTCCCATTACAGACACGACTGTCTGGAAACTAGTGTTGTCTTGTGGAATAACAGTAACAGCAAGGGATCTGGACACAACCTGGAGAAGAAATTCCAGGAAGGGCTGGGTGAGACTCATAGGAACCAGATAACAGACACAGGCTGAGAAGGAGTGGTCCTCTTCTATGACCCCATCCTTCTAACCCCTCAAGCCTCTCAGCTCCTTAGCATCAGAAGAGCAGAGCATTGAGAGGAGAGGAGACAGTGTTGTGCTCACAGCTGCAGTGACTGTCTGTAATGGTAAAGACAGACGGGATGGTGTGAGTGAGAGAGGGAAGCGAGAGATTAAGGAACGGGGCAGTTTGACTGTTTTAGAAGGCTGAGATTCTTGGCATCTAGTTTCTCAACTTTGTAAACAGTATCCAAGTATCGAGATAAATGTACAGGCCTCAGCTGACATCCTGTTATTATATAATAGAAGAGAAAGGCCATGGCTGTTATGAAATTACATAGGAGCCAGTGCTCTAGCCAGTAGCAAGCAGATGAAGTACATGCGGTCTCACCAAGATGGACTCTGAATTTTTGTTAGCAAAATATTTGGGTCATGGATCTAAGCAGGATGAGTCTGGACTGAGAGCTGTGCTGGATAGTTTTACAGACTTCTGCTTGGAAAGAATGCTGAACCACATCCCACTCCGTGATAGCAGATGGCCTCAGCATGCCTTCATGCTTGGTCAGATGTTATTAATCTATGACCAAAAGAGCAGGTGGCACGAAGAGCCCACACCATTTCCCTCAGAAGTCACTAAACTTCAGAAAACCATGACTTGTCTAGACATGCTAGAGTTCCCATTGTGCTTATTTTTAATAATTATACATTTTAAGCAAATGGGGAAATGGGACTGACATTTTCTCTCCATTTTTCTTGTTTCTATGAAATATTCCATTGAGTGATCAGTCACTTAAATACTCACTGGACAAAAGTAATTCTAAAATAGGGCATTAACTCCAGATTTAAGAAAAAATTCATTAAACCTGAGTAGTTCATTATCATGAAATGCATTTGATTATATTTTATAGCTTGAATCTGAGTTTCCCCAGTACAAAGCATTCAGCCGAGTGCTTTTCAGATTACATTGCATTATGAATGTAAATTATTCTATGCCAAAGGCCATTTGCTTCCTGCTCCCTTCCATTTGGTTCTGAGATGCTACCCACTCTAAGATGGTGCTGGTGGGTCAGCACCTCTGCGAGTACCCCTGGAGAGAAGCTTCTAGCAGGCATCATCAGTTTACTGAAGCCAGCAAATACTAGCCCAACAAATTAAATCCTTAAATGTATTACCTGCAGTTATTTAAATGCCACGGTTAGACACTATCCAGCATCGCCCAAACAGCTTTCTCTTTATATTATTACTTGTATTAGTGAAAGCCATTTAAAAATAAAATCCCATTTCAATTTATCTTTGTGTTTATATTGTTTTTCTAGCCTAGGAAGAAAAGAAGGGGGAAAAAGCCCTCTAATCCCTTTACAAATGAGAATTGCCTTCTTGTGTTCTAAACTAATTTAATCTAAATTGTTAACTCTGCAGAAGGTGGGTTCTGAGGGGAGACATCTCCTCCCCAGGGCTAGGGCAATAGCAGGTTTATCTTACTTTGGCATCTGGTGCCCTAATTCATGAGGACTCCAAAACTCTGCACTTGAGGCTCCCAGCTCCCAGAGAGCAGCAGGCTCCTTTATGCAATAAATTCTGCAGTGGCAAAGCAATAAGATAATAAGCTCAGTCCCATAGAGTGCCCAAGATAAATGCCGAGTTATGATATAAACCATTAGGAACTGGAAAGGAGCAGCTGTCTGCTATCACGGGACTGCCTGAAGTTGATGCTTGAGAGGCGGAAGGAAGAGACATAGAGAGAATAACCTCTCATTTGGCCCCTCAAACAGACAGAAAAGACAGCATTTCACAGCAACCATTCTGAATAACTAGGTGAAGGGTCCTCCATGTGAATGGTGTCCAAACTCTGCTTAAGTGTGTGTGTCAGACTCACTTCTGTAAAAAATATACACATAGATATTAATGCTGTATATTTGAAGCAAAATATTGGATGGCCTGTAATGCCCCCACTTCAAGGTCTGGTTCTTCCTTTTGTCCCACTTTTAGATCTGTTTCTTCATGTTGTATCATAGAAAGGCCACCACTCAGTTCCCACCTTCAGGTAGACTAGCATCATATTTAGAATTTAGAAACAAGGTACTGACAGGCATTTTAAACACCACACACACCCTATGTGGGGAATTAGTTCTCTGTCAATCTTCTTTCTTAAACTGAGCCCAGGATACAGACAATTGGAAAACCTCATTTTACCAGATGGTGGGAGAAGGATTCCATTGTCATTTGCTTTCTCATTTTGGTTGGACTGAAGGAGGACACATGGAGGTCATGGCTAATGTTTTTCCTAATTCTAGATCTTGAGTGAAACATTCCTGTCAGAATGTCTCATTGCCCTCACAAAACATCTACCAGAGTAAAGCCGGTTGACAACTCATGGTTAAGAGCCCTAGGAAGCTCCATTCTAACAGCAATTACAGTATCTACTAAATATGATTTACAGAGCAGCACAGAGAGTGTGCGTGAAGGTGAACAGCTTGGATGTTTCTGCCTCCTGTAAGCAAGATAAACTACTTATCAGTGAGGTTGATTAATCCAACAAAAATACCGAGTTCTTGGCCAACACTGCAGCATCCTGGATGTGAGATAAGAAGATACTCAATATATAAAGCCATCATCTGTTGTTTTGCTTTCTAAGGCAGGCCCCATTCACCTTAGATCTCAATGCAGCCACATTGTCCGATATGATGTCCTCACTCTGGCCTGTCACAGGAAGCTTATGTTTAAAGAAATTTCAACATAAAAAAATTCAGGAGCTGATGCAGTTACCGTGCAGCCACAGTGGACCCCATCATGGAGAGCAGATCCACTGCTAATATGTGATGGGCAAGGCTGGAAATATTATGTGACATGGCTACTGGTCATCGGATCTGGTAAATCTCCTGATACTTTAGTCTAGGAAGTCATATTGGACACGAGTATAAGATCCCCGACACAGTTACATCTATGAAAAGTGGACGATACCCAGAAGTCAGTTGTCTGGAGCAAACCAGTTGGATAACAAATGGTACTACAGTCATGCAGGGTGCTTCCCTACGCACTCCTCTGTCCCTGACCCTGTGTTAGGCAGAACATAGCCTCTCAGCCATCCACTAACATGTGAGTCCCTGGGATCTGTAAATGTGATTTAGTTTGCAAACAATGTCCCCATAAATTAAACTAGAGTTTAAGAAGAGATGAACTTCGGTTATCTAGATGAAACACAATCCCAATAGCAGATGCCTCTAAGAGAGAGATTTATGATTCACCACCCACGTTCATATACTAAAATAATAACCCCAAGGTAATGGTACCTAAGAACTTGGTTTTCAGGAAGGAATTGGGTCATGAAAATGGAGTCTACCAGAATGACCATCCATAGCAGCCTTAGAAAAAGAAACATAGATGTCCTTTCTGTGAGTCAAATGACGGCACATTGAAAAGACAACTTCCTGTGTACCAGAAAGACCTTACCAGACATGGAACCTACTAATACTTAGATGTCCTGACTCCAGAATGAAAGGAATGGTGTGGTTTAAGCCAACAATGTTTCCTAGCTTGTTAAAGCAGCCACAATTAACAGGTGGAGAGCAGGAGAAAACACATAGAGGAAAAAAGATGACATTGATCACAGAGGCAGATTCCAAGTTTGTGCAGCCAAGGAATGTTCAAAGAGGCAAAGTATACATCTTAGTTAGGGTTACTACCACTGTGATAAAACACCATGACCAAAAGTAAGTCAGGGAGGAAAGGGTTTATTTGGCTCACATTTTCACATCATAGTCCATCGCTGAGACATAGGGACAGGAAGTCAAATAGAGCAGGAGCCTGGAGGCAGGAGCCCATGTGGAGGTCAAGGAGATAGGATGCTTGCTCATCATGGCTTGCTTAGCTTGCTTTTTTATAGGACCTAGGACCATCAGCCTAGGTATGGAACCACCCAAAATG
Organism: Dicrostonyx torquatus; assembly: GCA_028555095.1. NCBI lineage: Eukaryota > Metazoa > Chordata > Mammalia > Rodentia > Cricetidae > Dicrostonyx > Dicrostonyx torquatus. Next base: position 20,406,629 of record JAQHUG010000001.1, on the reverse strand, counting down.
CGCTGGGCCCTCAGCTGTCAATCATTAATTAAGAAAATCTACCACTGGATCTTATGGAGGCATTTTTCTCAACCCATGTTTCCTCCTTTCAGTGACTCTAGTTTGTGTGTCAAGATGACACAAAACTAGCAAAAGCAGTAGGAACCTGAAGATGGAAGGAAAGGCCCTGAAGACATCTAGATTTTGTCCCAGTGAAGATGTTTTAGATTTGGCCTAGAGAACTGTGAAACCAAGTTCACAGTTGCTGTTGAAACCAAGGAGTTTGTTGCAATGTTTTACATAATTCACATGAAATTAATATGCTCCCAAAGTTCACCAGTGTCACACATCGCAGGACCTAATAACAACTGCACTGCTGTTCAAGGCCAATAACATACCTGTTCACCATTGTGTTCTGATTTCTTCCCCAAGAGACATACCATAAAAGTTGTGCTTTACCCCTTCCTTTCAAATTCTCATCAAAGTAGATCACTGATTATATAAACAAGAGGCTGGGCTACAAGTCCTGAGAATTGAGCAGCAGTTAGTGATTATACTTTCTTACTGTCTTGTCTTATTTATCTAATTGTGTGGACTATGCTTATATATTGTAAAAAAAAATTTCTATTTTTAATTGAATATTTCACAGATACATAGAATATGTTTGGATCAAACCCACCATCATTCTTTCCCCTCTAACTCCTTCGCTACCCACTCCACCACATTTGTATTCCCTACTTTATCTTTTTGAAAATATTTATTTATTTGTCTATCTATTTATTTGGTTTGGTTTTTTTGAGACAGAGTTTCTCTGTGTAGCCCTGACTGTCCTGAAACTCACTCTTTAGACCAGATTAGCCTAGAACTCAGATATCCACTTGCCTCTGCCTCCTGAGTGTTGGTCTTAAAGGTGTGAGCCACCACCACCTGGCTATCTGCTTGCTTTTAAATCCACTGAGTTCACTTAATGCTGCCAGCATGCACATAGGGGTAGGACCATCTATTAGACCATGAGTAGCCTCTCAGAGACAACATATTTCAAGAAACTGACTCTCATCCTCCCTGATGGCCATGAACTGTGAGTAACTCCTCAACTAAGGGTGAGAATTCATAATCCCCCACTCCATCCACACTGAGATTATGATACGCCAGATCTTGTTCAGGTCTTGCACATGCAGTCATAGCTGCTATGAGTTCATATGAGCAACAGATATGTCATGTCCATAAATTATGGAGAGTGACAGTCATCCACTACATTTGTCTCTTCTGAGCCTTCCATTCCCTAATCTACAATCATCTTTGAGCTTGTGGCGAAGGTATTGATATAGATGTTCCATCTGGGGATGAGTATTCCATAAACTCTTATTCTCTGCATGTTGACTAGTTTATTAATTATATTAATTGTCTTATATTACAAAAAGAAGCTTCTAGGATGAGGGTTGTGAGAGATGCACTAATCTATGAGTATAAAGATAAGTACCTGGAGGGAATTTAATGTCATATTAACTTAGTAGAATAATAGTAGTAGATTATTTCCTAGAGTCTATGACCTACCCAGCCATGAGTTCTTCTCCCAGTTAACAGTAGTAGGCATGAGTTTTGTCTTGTGGAGTAAACATTAAATCCAATCAGAAAATAGCTGATAATGCCAATAGCATTTGTGCCACCATTGCACCAGTGAGCATATCATGACACTGAAGTTGGTACTGTAGTTCACAGAGCTAACAGCTGAGTAAGACAGTTGGCTATTTCCATTCCATACAGCATGCACAGAATCAGCCAGTGCTGTGAAAGTTAGCCATCAGAAATGAAGCTTCCAGGTCAGTCCCAGCTTGATTTCTCCATGTCTTACAACTCAAGTGTGTGGTGTTTTCAGGAATAGATTCTTGCCATCCCATTCTAGAGAGTGACTATTACCATAGCAATAGCCTATAGTGTTTTTGAGGTGTTTGGTACCTCAGTGACAAAAAACTTAAAAAGAGGTAACTTGTACCTGACACCAAGTGTTTTGTTGGAAGAATCATTGCCCCCACTTTAGGTTAAACTACATGTTCTCCTTTTGATCTTCTTGTCTTGCTGCTCTAGCTAAGGCTTCAAGCACTGTATTTAACAGGAATGGAGAGTGAATTTGGTTGTTTTTACTCTTTACTGTTTTTGGGGGGTCTGCCATCCAACTCCCAAATTAATCACACACAGAGGTTTATTCTTTCTTATAAATGTCCGGCCTTAGCTTGGTTTGTTTCTTGTCAGCTTTTCTAAACTTTAGCTTCTGGGCTTTTTCCTTTCTCTTATTTGATGTAGGAGGTCCCCGCCCATTCCTCATTACTACACTTACTTCTGAATATCATACTTTCACTCTTACTCCATGACTGGCTGGGTGATTAGGTGTTGACAGGGGTTTCTGTCCCACCCAGTCCTGCAGCCATTTTAGTCCCAAAAAAACACACAGAGGCCTGCATTAATTATAAACTGGTTGGCCTAGTAGCTCAGGCTTTCTTATTAACTAATTCTTACATCTTGAATTAGCCCATAATTCTTGTCTGTGTTAGTCACATGGCTTGATACCTTTATCAGTGAGGCATTCTCATCTTGCTTCCTCTGTATCTGGGTGACAACTGCATACTGAGCCTTTCCTCTTCCCAGAATTCTCCTATTCTGGTCACCCCACCTATACTTCCTGCCTGGCTACTGGCCAATCAGTATTTTATTAAAGTAATACAAGTGACAAGTCTTTACAGGGTACAAGACCATTGTCCCACAGCAATTAGGTGGCTGATCCCTTCTTTTCTCACTCCTCTTCTCATTCCTCCTGCCAGTCTCACCTATCCTTTCTCCTGCCTTACTATTGGCCATTCAGTTCTTTATTAGACCAATTGGGTGTTTTAGATAGGCAAAGTAACACAGCTCCACGGAGTCAAACAACTGCAACATAAGAGAATGCAGCACATCTTTGCATCATTAAAGAGATATTGTGCAGTGTAACACATCTAAAGGTAATATTCCACAGCAGTAGAATATCTTAATTACTTTTCTATTGTTATAATAAGACATCATGAGCAAGGTCACCTATAAAAGAGAGTTGGTTTGAGGCTTCCAGTTTTCAGAGGGTTAGAACCCCATGGCCACCATGGCTGGCAACATTGGACCAGGAAAATAGGCATGGTGCTGGAACAGTAGCTGAGAATTTACATCTTCAGACATAACCAGGAAGCAGAGAGAGAAAGAGTGCTAACTAGAAATGGCTTGGGGTTTTGAAACCCCAAAAGTAGCCTCCACTGACACACCTTCTTCAACTAGACCATACCTCCTAATCTCAAACAGTTCTACAAAGTCGATTATATGAGTCTTCAAACCACCACAGAGAGCATGGCATTCTTATCTTTTTCCTGATCAGAATGTAAATGACCTGAATTTTCATCCACTTAGGGTAAGGTTGTCTGTGAACTTGTTGTATATTACTTGTATCAGGTTGAGATATGTTCTCTGTCTATCTAGTCTTCTCAGGACCTTTATCAAGATGAAATATTTCATTTTAACAACAGCCTTTTCTGAATTTAGTGAGATAATCGTATTGTTTCTTTCTTTCTACCTGTTAATATGGTAGATTATGTTATTGACTTCTATTTGCTGAACCATCCCTGCATCTCTGAGATGGAGATGACTTGATCATGGTGGGTAATTTTTTTGATGTGCTCTTCAGTTTAAAAATCTCAATAAAATAGCTGCAAACAAAACTGAAGAGTACATCAAAAAAAATTACCCACCACAGTGAATAAATAAAATTGTAGACCTATTATCCTAATTATTCACTGTGTCTTTACAAGGTTTCTGTGTCAGTATAATGCTGGCTTCATAAAGAGAATTTTGAAACATATATTCTTCTTCTATCTTATAAAATAATTTGAGAAGCATACATTTTACTTTCTCTTTAATGATCTGGAAAAATTCTGTAACATATCCATCTGGGCCTGACTGCTTTTCAGTCAGGAATCTTATTTTTCTTGTTTCACATGTTTGCTAATAATGGATCAGTTTCAATTTTTCACATTTCACATTTTCTTAATCAACTTTGCTATGTCATATGCATAAGAAGTTCATCTATTCATTTTAGGTTTTCTTATTTGATAAAGTAAAGGTTTTAATGCTTTTCCTTGTAATTATTTACATTTCATAGGTGTCTTTATGATGTCTCCTAATTCTTCTCTAATTTTATTAATTTGGATTTTGTTTGTCCTCTTTGCTAACTCAGCTAAAAGTTCATCAGTCTTGCTAACCGTTGCAAAAAACTAAGACTTCATTTCGTTGAATTGTTGCATTTTTTTCTTTGTCATTTCCACTTCATTAATTTCTGCTCTTTTTAAGATATTGTTTATTCTTATATTCCCAAAGCATTAAAACACATCACTAAGATGTTTATTTAGGTCTCTCTGAATATTTTTTATGTTGGCATTTAGAGCGATAAACTTTTCTCTTAGATATATCCCATCAACTTTGATATGTTGTCTTTTCACTTTCATTCAATTCTAATAAATTTTTAATTTCCTACTTCTTGTTTATCTTCAGTGACCTGTTCATCATTCAATAGTCTATTGTTCAGTTTCTATGACTGTGTATATTTTCTGAGGTTTCTGCTGTTGATATCATCTTATCAGATAAGACACAAGGATTTATTTTATTTTTCCTGTATTTATTGAGAGCTTTATGACCCAGTGTGTGGTCTACTTTAGCGAAGGTCCTATGGGCTGCTGAGAAGACTGTACTTGAAAATGTTTGGGTAGAATATATTGTAGCTATTAGTTGTATCCACTTGATGTATGATGTCTTTTAGTTCTATAATTCCTCCTCATTTTCTGTCTCAATCATGTATCCATTGCTGAAAATGAAGTATTCAAGCCACCTATTTTTAATGTGTTGGAGTTAATCTGTTGCTTTATGTCTAGAAGTACTGGCTTTATGAAGCTGGATACACCCAAGTTTGATGCACGTATGTTTAGGATTGTGATGTTTAGGACACTCTTGATGGGGTGTCCTCTCGATCACTATGAAGTGACCCTCATTTCTTTTGATTACTTCTGGTTTGCAGTCTACATTGTTTATTAGTATGCCAACTCCTGCTTATGTTATAAGATATTTGATTATGCGATGTAAAGATATGCCACTGTGATTGTTTTAATAAAAAGTTAAATGTCCAATAGCTAAGCAGGAGGGACAGCAGAAACTTCTAGGGACAGAGAGGTCTGAGAGAAGAGGAAAGGTGGGTCACCAGTAAGACACATAGAGAGCAAGACATGCAGGAGGAGAAGTAAATGTTACAAATCACATGGCAACATGTAGATAAATAGAAATGAGTTTATTTAAGTTATAAGAGCTAGCGGGACAACTCTAAGTTATAGACTGAGCTTTCATAATTAAAATAAGTCACCAGGTCATTTTGTGTGAACTGGCGGCTCAAAGAAAAAAAATCTACATTTATGCTTGTTTCCTGTATAGCTTTGCCCATCCTTTCACTCTGAGGCAGTTTCTATCTTTTGTGGTGAGTTGTGTTGCTTGAAGGCAGCAGAATGATGGATTCTATATTTTTTAATCAAGTCTATGTTTTTTGACTGAGTCACTCCGGCTATTGATAACTTTCTTACTGAAAGATATGGATTGTCCCTATTCTTTGGTTCATTTTACAGTGCTTACTTTTGTTGTCCTCTTTTATTTTTCTTTGCATTGGTATAGATCTCGGTTTATTGATACCAACTTAAGATTGATTTTGTTACACTGTGTATATGTATTTCTGCTCTTGCTTAAGGCATT
>JAQHUG010000001.1:20340738-20391412 GCA_028555095.1 Dicrostonyx torquatus | reverse complement strand
TTTATTTAACCAATCAAAGCACAGAAATACAGGTGGACCCTCCCACACAAGTTGAGGAAAAAAGATCCATGCTTACTCTCTGACAAATTGTTTAAGAGGAACGTGGGAGGCTGGAGAAGGGAGTCATTTTGTGTACTGCTGTACCTATACCAGAAAGTGTAGCTTCCTGCACGTCAGTGTGTCAGTACGCTGAAAGCCTTGAAGCTGTGTCCTTTACTGTGCTACAAACCTGAAGAAGAATTGGTCTAAATGTTCACTAGTAGGGGTGAGAAAAATACATTTCTGTGCTTATATTTGAGGATGACCTGGTCATGCTGCAACTAGTGTAGAGTGGCCCTTGGAAACTGATTGGGTCACAATGGAATAAAATAGAAACAGACACACATACTGAAAAGCTGGGATCAAATGGGAGGTACTCTCTCCAAGGGGACAGCACCAGCTGGAGCAAGCAAGGCTGGAACCTCACACTGCAGTCCTCCAGGAGAAGGAGGCTGTGGCTGCTAGTTTCTGCACATACTGCCAACATTGGCACTCAGACCAAAGGAAGGCTATGCCACCTTGCTGAGCCTTACCCTTAATGGCATTACCATGAATCTGAGGCATTTGGATCCCCATGTCAAACAACACACCGTCCCTCAAGGTTTCCTCCACTCCACACACAACAGCTACATAACATAAATTTAAGGCCACAAAAAAATGTTTATGCAGTATCAAGTGGTAGAAAAACTGCTACAGCATAATTTAATGAATTATTAACAAAACTGAAATCCTTGTAAATACAACACTGTGACAGAAACATCATGATTAATTTCCATCATTATCTTCTGTTTCAAAACTTTTGCCAATGAACAGGTACTAGCTAAAGACATAATGTATCTGATTTATATGATGAGGTGTCCACTGGGATAAATCTGACTTGTCAGTGTGGAGGAGGAAAAGTCTATACTGAAGGAGTTTTCAGCACCTCATCCCTCACCCCCAGGATTTCTTCTTTAAGCCTTCCAACAGACAGATTCTACTCACTAAATGCCACTCCTGTGAAAATAGAACAAATGACGAAAATAAAGCAAGCCACCAAACCAAACTAACAGGGACTTCTTAACCAGGCAGGAGAACACATCAGGGGTTCTTTCTACTCTTAAGCATTCCTTTGTGACTTGCATTGCTGAAGCAGGGTCACTGGTCTAAAAGCTGTTAGTGTCTGATTAATTAGTAATCAGGATAGGCTTGATGATTTTTCTCCTTCAGAGCCAGTAATTATCATTCTTGACACAGAATTCAACATTTGGTAAGCAGCAGACACACCGCTGTCACCATTATATTCTGCTCCACGATCCAAATCTATTTAAAGGCTATAGTTGGAAAGGACCCTTGCAGAGATGACGTTACGCTCAGCAGCCCCTTCCTGGACTCCTTTCTGTGACTGTTTCCTTGTATTCCCTGGGGATATGACTGACTACAGGAAAGAGAAGAGAATGGAGGGATATAGGTATGTGGCTCTGACAGGTTAAAAACTGACTTGTGGTTACACGAAAGGAAAGAGGGGGACTGTGGAAGGCTTTTGTGTTATAAGAAAGATCGCACACGCTAGCATGGAAACATTTAAAGAATTGACCTCCACCTTTTCGATTTTGAGCAGTGTGCCTGCAACAAAACATATGTACACGATGGTCTAGAGCTGAGGTTTATCTAGGACCTATTAATAAAAGCCACTGTATGGAAAACATTTGTAATAATAACTCCCCCATCATACAGGTTTGGCAAGTAAGTAAGCAAACTGCAACTACAAATCCATGTTTCCATTCTCAATGCTAGAGGTTACCAAACACACAAAGAAATAAGTGAATGGGTAAACGAACAAATGAATGAGATGGCAACAACAGTAAAAGCTATCTCACAAGCCTGAGATGATTCAGCTATATATTCCTGAAAACACACAACAGACACTGTCCTGTGGGAGCCAGACGGCATGAGTATCCCTGGCCCTGGTACGTTCCCACAGTGAGGGGTCATTCCCACCACAGAGCCACAACTTTTGGGCTCTACTGGCATTTGTGATTCTCCCTAGGAGAATCAAGTTTTAATGAAAGCAGTCAGAAGTCTGAAGTTCATAATATTCTTTTTTTTTTTTTTTGGATACCAGTGCCATGGAAGGAGTAAGGGGATGGGAAGGTGAAGTCAAGCCAGTGAGAATTTGTGTCTCAAAAGGTAAGTTAAATGGCACCTGAGAACAATACCCAAGTTTGATCTCTGTCCTCCAATAAGCATGTGCACACACACATGCACTATATACATGTATATCTATATGCGCATGTGCACACATACGTTATATATAATATATAATGTATATATTATATACATAATATGTGTACAGTAGTGTGTGTGTTTGTGAGTAAATATATATGAGTAAATACATAGATAAACATACAAACATAAAAATGACAAGAAATCTTGAAGTTATTATCAATAAAAACAACCAGAGGTCTTAATGAGCCTAGGTTCATAATGCCTTCCAAGTCAACATTTGATCAGAGAAAGTTTGATTGGCACCAAGGCAAAGTGACTTCTGTAATGCTATTGGCCATGTACCTACAGATGTTACCTGGAATGTAACTGATTTTTAAGACTATTGTAGACATGTCAAACTTCATACCTGATACAAGACAGTTTCCAACTTCTCCATAAGTTAATATGCTAAAAAAGTCAACTTGTATAAGCTTGGTTTGTATTTTTCAGATTTTTTCTAAGAGATCATGATTTAAAATGTGAAGGAATCATTAAAAATACCTTTAAAATTATAAAGCAGTATGAAAAATATTAACTGCTTGAATTTTAAAATATAAGTAAGACAGATATATTGTTAAACTAGTAGTACTGTTATAGACAGTCTTTTCTACACACTCAGTCCTTCCAATGGAAAACAAATTTGGAAACAGGGTGTGATAGTACACACCAATATCCTAGCACTCAGGAGGCTGAAGCTCAAAGTAAACTTATGGCCATCCTGGGCTATATACCAAAACCTTGTGTCAACTGAAGCTCAATTTATGAATTGAGTCAATAGTATGCACAGTTCAATATTTAGGAGTAAAATAAATTGACATCTGCCACCTACTTTGAAACACATAATAAAAATAAGCTGGGTCACTGAAAGGACACAGGATGGGTACATGAGATATTTGACAAAGTCAAAGTAAGAAACTTAGCAAGATGACAACAGTAGAATTTACATGTTACATATATGATTTTCCCTAGGATTCTTCAACTTTTCTGTGTAACTATAAATTTTCATATTAACTTGTTATAAAAAATATGTCTGACCAGCCATTGCACTTAGTTATTAGTTTCATCAGCTCTCATCCTCTCAAAAGTCATGTTTCATCAGGTACTATTTCCATGTCTGCATTCATCACTTTCTCACTACTGGATCTTTTCATCTTTTCCCACAAAAATAGTGTGTGCATTCTGTGTTGGAGAGTGAAGATATACATGTGTTTGATGAAAAGAGAAATGCTTTTAGTTCAGAGGGAGAGTTTTGTACTACTCACAGTTTGCAGACTGCAGAAGCCTAACTCACTCTGACTTGAGCCAAATAGAGAACTCAGTTTAGTTCTCTCAAAGTCCAGCTATAGAAGTAAGGAGGTTCAAGCTTGATTAGATCCAAGAGCTCTAATGAGCTTGTCAATAGTCTACTTTCTTCATTTCTCTGTGCTTCTTGCATTATTTTATTTTACTATTTTTAAGCTATTCTAAGAATATTTGAGAAGCAATTATGTGAATGGTAAGTTCACAGCAACCCGGTATATATTAATTGTTGAATCTTATTTTTAAAAATTCTATCCTTAACTTTGTGACCTGTTCTGACGACCACCCTACTACTCACTAAACAATACAGAAGGTTCATCAACAAGAACTTCCCTTCCTCTCTCCTTGTTGCCTCACACTGAAGTTCTCTGAAGTTTTGGACTCATTCTCACCACTAGCCTAACACTCATTGTGCAAAAGTAACCAGTGACTTTCATATGAATGAAGGTAGAAGGTAGCAGAGGCCTTCCACTGTCATCTCACTTCCATTCAGCTGCACTCTCTTGGCAGCATTTGACAGCACTGACCATTCACTTCTCCCTTCTGAACAGCAGATTAGCTTAAATCATTTGACTTGAGAGATAATCTCTAGTAGCTCAAGTGGGGAAATTAAAAATAGGAGATGAGGATGAGAGAAATGCCAGAAGACACATTAATCAATGATGTGGGATGTTCTTTTGTATATGTGTTGCTTTTATTGGTTAATGAATAAAGTTATTTTGGCTGATGGGTTAACAGAGCAAAGCCAGAAGGAAAATCCAAACAAACTGTAGAGAGTAGACAGAGTTAAAAAGATGCCATGTGGCTGTAGAAGGAGACAGACACCAGAAAACCTTACCCGGTAAGCCACAGCCTAGTGGTGATACACAGATTAATAAAAATGGGATAATTTAAGATTTAAGGGTTAGCCAGGAATGTGCCAAAGCTATTGGCCCAGCAGTATCTTAATTAATACAGTTTCTGTGTAATTATTCAGTAAGTACCTAATAATGAGTGAAGTTAAAATACTAAGAGTTCCATTATACATATCTTCCAACTTAAACACACAGAATTAACTCTGTTTAGTCATGGAGAATGAGGATAAGTCACAAAAGCTTTTGTTAAGATGGTGGAAGGAGGAGAAGCATAGACGTTTGTTTCACTCAGCACACTGGTAAGCTAGTTCTGGCTGAGTGCCCCGGGCATAACTTACTGGATCCAAGGAAGAAAGGAGAGGCCAGATAGCCCACGCATGTTCCTTGGTGAAAAGCAAGGGTTTCCAGAATCAGAAATTGACTTCTCTTGCTAAGCTAAAGATCTGCCTTTGTCACAAGATACTAGGAGTTAACAGCCTTAGCCAGTTATAAACTCACACCAGAAAGTCAGTTACTTGAGGTCACACCTTCAGATTCTCAAAATAGTTATAAGTAGACATATTTAAAACATTTATCATTTATACATTCAAATGATGGTTTTCTTCACTGTTTTAATAATAAAACATATATGAATAAATGTGAAAGTAGAAGGATGTAGATCAGTGTCCCATCAAAGAGCATTCTATGTAGTGGAAATACTCTGTATTCCTGATAACCAGTGTTGTCCTCCAAACCTTAAATGTGGCTATTGATTCCAAAGACCAGATTTTTTTATTCTGTGTAATTAGAGTTTAGTTAAATTTAAGTATCTATATGTGGCAATTTCCTTTGCTCAGAAAAGTCTACTCCTAAGAGACTTTTAGTCATCTTTCTGGTCATATTCTACACACTTACAGTATCTATGTTATCTATGTGCACAAACAGTAATAACAAACCTGCAGGAAACACTTTAAAACCAATTTATTTTTTAAAATTTTTTTAGTATCTTTATATCAAAGTATAGGATGGCCCTACAAAGGAAAATGTTGAAGTATATACATCTGCATGTGTCACTGGTCATTTTTACATGAATGTTTTGAATGATATAATATTTTCTTGGGAAAGTAATTTTAATGAATGTCTAAAAGGTCCCAAGTTGTTCATATATCTCTTGATTCCTTAGAAGGTGAAGAAACTCAGGAAATAGCTTTTCTAGCTTGTAAGGTTTAGTATAGCAAAAGGAGGCACAACAGAGTTAGCAAGAGGAGATATTCATGCATGTGGGTCTTCTTCCTCCTATCTGAAGACACATGCAGTTTGCTCTTCTGTTCAATGTTCCTGCCCAAGAAAATGTACTAGAAACTTAGGACTCAGAAGTCAATCTAGGTAGTCCCTTTAAAGCAACCATCAAAATTCCAAATGAAGGAAGTTCTGTTCCCAAGTGACAGGACAACCTTATCGCTTACAGGAAGTTTCCTATCAGTGCAGGGAGTCATTTACCAGCCAATTCCTAAATAACAGCCAAGAGTTAACCTTGTAAGGCAGAAGCTGATATATTAATATAGATATAGATATATCATATAGCAATATAGGCTTGCTATACAAACTCCTTTAGTGCACAGATACTCTTGTGTATATGACTTTTTTCATATGTGCAAGCAAAGGTACTGGATACCTAGATGAAGAAATGCTACTATTAAAAGTCATGAAATGGTGTAGGAGGTCCTTCTGTTTGTGTGTTGCTTCTATTGGTTAATTAATAAAGAAACTGCTTGGCCTGATAGGGCAAAACTTAGGTAAGTGGAGAAGACAGAACTGAATAATGAGAGGAAGAAAGCAGAGAGACAGAGAGAGAGCTGCCATGGAACCACCAGGTCAGACATGCTGAATCTTTCCTGGTAAGCCACGACCTTGTGGTGACATACAAATTATTAGAAATGGGTTAAATCAAGATGTGAGAATTAGCCAATAAGAGGCTAGAGATAATGGGCCAGGCATTAATTAAATGAATACAGTTTCTGTGTGATTATTTTGGGTATAAGATAGACGGGCAGCCAGGACAAAGAGACTTCTCTCCTTACAACAAAGAAAGGTGCAAAGTGATTCTTTGGGATACCATTGCCCTGCCTTTATTATTCTAAGATTTTCAGAGATATAGTGGCTCAGGCTTGCAATTGCAGCACTGGAGAGGCTGAGACAGATGGATTACCATGAGTTCCAGGTCAGCCTTCAGTACATAGTAGGTTCCAGATAAGCCTGAGTTATGGAATGAGACCCTTTCTCAATAAATCAATAATAAATGTCCCAAATCTTAATATGAGGTTCATATTAAATTAATTCTAATATTTATATCTGGGGGAAAGCAGAGGTGGTGGGGAGCTGGGAGGGGCACAGGAAGGAAAAACTGTGGTGGAATGTATTGTATGAGAGAAGAATCTATTTTCAATTAAAGAGAAAGAATGGAAAGGAGAGAGAGAGAGAAAGAGAGAGGGAAGGAAGAAAAGAGGGAGGAAGGAAAGAAAAAGAAGGAAGGAAGGAAGGAAGGAAGGAAGGAAAGAAGGAAGAAAGAAAGAAAGAAAGGAAGGAAGGAAGGAAGGAAGGAAGGAAGGAAGGAAGGAAGGAAGGAAGGAATTCCAAACATTTTTTCTGTGGTATATCTGCTAACTTAGGCTTCTCAGAAACCTCAAGCTCCTAAGAACATAAAAACCAAAAGGAAGGGTCTGGTCCACATTCAAAACCTGTGAGATAATACAGCTAAGATGCTGAAGAACTGGAGGAAAGCTTAAACTCTGTGAATAGAGAGAATCTATTAATTTTCAACTGTACTGGAACTTTTAACTCTTCTTCCAGCTATCCCTCCTGTAATAGGATGTAAAGGTTTCTCTGACTCCCGGAAATGGCTTGAAAGCAGCCTAATCATGTTTTACAGAAGTTTATATTCTATCAAAATAAGTGACATAGCAAGAATCAGAGTGTTCATTTTCCTTCAAATGGTAGGAAGTAGAAAATAAGCAGAAATGTTATGTGGCCTTCAAAATAGACAGGTCCCCAAGTTGTACAAATAATATGTAAAACAAAGAAAGTGAGAGTTGGCTGTAAGTACACAAGGATTTTTCAGGTTATGCAAATTGAATTTCTTTTTAAAATTGCTTTTCTTGAAGAATGCTTGTTAGAATAAGTGTGTTCAAGCTTTGTTGTTGACTTTGAAATGCGTAGAAATCTTCATTTGAAAAGAGAAAAATGGCCATTCTTCCCTCCAGGTTGCAGTATCTTTTCATTGCGCACCTCTTAGCAACCATCTGAGGCCTTCTTATTTAGTTCAAGGACCAGGTGCTGCAACAAACAAGGATTAAACCTTTCCATGAAAATACAATAGTTACTTAAAAGATACTGGCCTGGAAACAGTGTGCTCCTCTCAGCCATCTTGCAAGATCTAAATATAAAGCTGGGTCAGCCTCTTCAGGTCACTCAATAGAACTGTTGGCAAAGGCAGACAATTACTCTTTGTGCTGGTTCCCCCCTGAATATTTTCACCACCTGTTTTCACGTCTGACCTCTCCAGTCATTTCAAGCAGTTCACAAAGGGAAGAAGGAGAAAACCTGGCAAGCCCATATGCCAAACTAAATCATATCCAGGAGACCTAGAACGCCTTCTGAATCCAAAAAAAAAAAGGACCTGTAATTAGTGATTAAAACTGGGAGTATTTTGTTTCCAATCTAACCTTACACTCCGCTCTGCTTTATTCATTCTCACACTTAATGTGATGCAATACAGCTCTAGCATGTGAGAAAGAAACGGGCGGTTTTCATGGCAAATGTGTTCCTCACTTTATGTATGGTTTGCCTCGTCTATTGAGTGACCAATTCTTCTCTGAAATGAGATGAGACTTCCATTTTTCCTGGTCAACTATCAAAAAACTGAGAAATATTTCATCATGTAGAAATTGGGAGATACATTAAGAATGAGAAATAACATGTAACTAGTGTTGCTATTTCTGACACATTTCAGGAGAAATAATGCTATTTCAGGAAACGGTGTTCAAGAAAGGAAAACAGAACTGGGCTTACTAAATTACTGAAGATTTAAAAGCTAAAAAGTAGGTAACATTAGATTATAAATGTGCCTACCATGAATTAACCTAAATGTCTACCAAATTAAGGAGCACCTAATTTGCTTAATGAAAATTGACATACTATAAACAGTTCATTTTTCCATAGAAAATTCAGACCAGAAGCATTGCTTAAAGACCCCTTGTAAGAACTTCAATTAACACTTGTAGAGACACTCTCAAGGAGAGAAAGCAGACTTCCCCACTCTTTAACCATGTAGCGTGCATACTGAATTCTTTTCTAAATGTATCCCACATAGGGAAAGAAAAGAATATAACTCTCTGGCAGAGAAAGCTGACAGGCACTACCTTAGTCTGATATCAAGGTCAATGTGAACAGTCATAAATCATGTTGACAATGTAGGCCCTCGATCCAACATGATTTGAATGGCAGTTTTCCTCTGGAGAGTCTCCAAAATCCATAACCCCAGTTCAACCATGGGAATACAGCAGAGAAATCCCAACAGAGGGGTACCCTGCAAAATTCCTAACTAGTATTCCTCAAAACTACTACATTAGCCAAGGTGATAAAGCATAAAAAATTGTCACAGCCAAAAAAGATCCTAAGACAATACAATTAAATGCAATGTGTTTTCCTGAGTGGAATCCTGAGAGAGATAAAGGATATTAAGTGAAAACTAAAGAAATTAGAATAAAGTAAAGAATTTAGCTTAAAATGATTTAGCTTAACAAATTAATAAATATATTAGGAAGTCTTAAGTACTTCTATAATATATATTATATACTATTATACACTATATATTATTTTGTGATAAAATATCAAATATACGTTATTTGCAATAATAAAATAATAAATATATGTTATAATAGAAATAATTAAAATTTATTATATATGAATGTATATGTAATAAAAGAACTAAGACTTACTAGTGGCTAAAGCTGGAAGAGAATTTTGATAGTTTAGCTTTGCCTATGAAGCAACCATAAGTAAAGGAAACTCATGTTGATGGCAGCCTGTCAGGAATCAGGCACTGAGTTAAATTAAAGGTGGGGCATTCAGTGAAAGTACTCCTCGAAGTAGAAGCAATTACAAATGAGACAACAAGATTGGTCACCTTGTCCAAAGTCACTCAGGCCTCAACGACAAAACCGGTTTTAATCTATGGGTGCCTAATTTATTAGTCCGTGTCTGCTCCGCCAAGTTCAAGAGCAGAGGGTTTAGCTTGGAAATGCAATCCTTCCGTGTAAGTGCCAGGCTATAGACTTGATCCAGAAGTGCCACAAAAACAAACAAATAAATAAGACAGGATTCAAATTCAAACCTCCTCTGATTAAAAAATAAAAATATTTTTTTAAAAAAAGCTTAGTTCCAGATTACCTAAAGTTTAATGGCAAACATCTATTAAAGAATGTGCAGAACTGAATGTATAACATTTATAACATAAGTGGACCTTATGTTAGAGTGTATTCTTATCCTTTTGTGGTTGCAATGAACAAAGAATAAACAAAGAATACTGCAAAACTGAGGAAATTATAAATATATTTATCTCAACCAAAGAATCCACAGCTGAACTGTCTTTGTGCCTTTAATTTATATAGCAGCAACACTATCTAATGTTTAATCTGCTCTCTAAAATGTGGAATGAGTCCTGCCTAATTTCTGTTTACATAGCCTCCAGGAGATTAGTTTTTATTACAAGTTGATGGGTAAACAGCTGATAGAACCTTGCAGTGACCTCATCAAGGGAAGGAATCCAAAAGACCTTAGAAGCTTGCTTTGGTCAGACAGCTTCCCTGGGGAGGTCACAGGCATCTAGTTAAACAGAGCAGCAGTGTGCACTAGCCTGAAACAGGAAAGGGGAGGGAGGGACGAATGGAGGGAGGGAGGATAGATCATATATACATATTGTATATTTAGAGATTATTTCACTCCCCATCTCCCATAGCAGTACCCACCAGATACACCACATGGTCTAGGTGACTAAGGATCTAGGGATGGACCTTAAGGCCAAACAATACCCCTTCCCACCTGTTGGATGACGTTATCCCTAACACACAGATGGTCTGGAGACTGTATGGTTTTTATTCAAATCTTTCATTAGCCTCTTTTCTCAGTCTTCTAATCCAACTGAGCTTTAAGTCCTGATCTAAGCAGCTCCTTGGAATTAGATACGTGGGAAATCAGACGGATGAGCAGTCTGTCTGTGAGGTCCTGTGATACAGTCTTATTACACAGCTCTCCACCTTGAGACTCTTCCTTCTAAATCACTCTTGGTCATTCCTCAATTTTGATGTGCAGGTATTTTTCACTTTCTCTGACAACAAGTGAGTCCAATACGTAGAGCAATACTTTTAATCTTTTGAGAAGGAAATTTTCCTTCTGTATGCAAGTCCTAACCATTGAATATGAGGATGAAAGCTTCCTGGCACAAACAGATAAAAATGATCACACCAACATGGTGCCCAAGGCTCCATAAAAGGACTTGAGAACTCCAGGAAAGTTTAGTAAAGCCACTGCCCTTGTCCAAAGAGGCTTGATACTCAGTGAACAATGCATAGGCACATATTTTAAAAGGGGGATCTGTTGTTTGGAGTGGTTTGTTGTTTCTTGTTTGAGGGGGTTGATTTTTATTTGTTTGTTGGGAGGCAGTGGGAAGAATAATAAACAAAAGAAATGATTCCTAATTTTTGTACAAATAAATTATAAAGGCATTAAGTATGATGACTCTCAAACAGCATTCCTACTTCACTTGCCTCAACAAAGTGAACAAAAATATAGGTGAAGTATAGCTGGCAGAATTTTAAGCAATTTGAGAATTTAAAATTTATTTCTAGTATTTCCCACAGTAACGGGCTGGGCACATTTTTTTTTCTTACTAGGTAATAAAAAAGCTAACTCTGGGCACAACATTCTGGCAATTTGCCACCCTGGACAAGGGTGGGAAAGGCTGGGAAAAGGCATCGCCAAGGAAACCCCTCTCTGTTGACACTGCTTGAGAGAATGTGTGATGGGAAGGCTCATCCCATGTCCTAGCAGGTGACAGACAGAAACCACTTTAAGAGTCCCTAAGCCCCTCCCAGAAGAATGCCCTGGGCAGTCATTAGCTCATTAGGATGCTCTGATAATTGGATGTCTGTGTAGCTGCCCAGCCACATGCTACCATGAGAAATGAAGTCTCTGGGAATTCAGCCCTTGGATTTAATAGTCGACAGCGAAAAATGGCCAAAAACGGGGGGGGGGCGCTGTGGTGAGAAGAAGGCAGAACTGGTTGCAGAAAGAGTGGGAGAGAGCTACTGTCAGAAGGGAAAGAGAAAGAAAGAAAGAAAGAAAGAAAGAAAGAAAGAAAGAGAGAGAGAGAGAGAGAGAGAGAGAAAGAAAGAAAGAAAGAAAGAAAGAAAGAAAGAAAGAAAGAAAGAAAGAAAGAAAGAAAGAGAGAGAGAGAAAAAGAATGGAACTCAAGTTTAATACACAGTGCTTCTAATTAAATTTGGATTATTTGAAACTGATCCCCTTTCCTGTCACAAATTGCTTTATAAAGATTAAACACAATGCTAAAGAAGAGACCTGGCTCCACAAATGAATGAACAAGCCGTGCCCCTCTGCTACCATAGACACAGTCTGAGCCAAGGTCACAGTACAGAAAGCCTGGGAAATGTACACACTGTCCTTCTGCATAGTTGGAATTAGATTTATAGAAATGAGGTAGATGAAAGGACAGGCAGGAGCATGAATATGAGTGTGTACTTGGATCTCACTAAAGAAACCTACTATAAGCTCCTTGAGAGCCAATTTAAAATAAAGATTAAAGAGAAAAGATTAAGATTCAGTTCTTTGTTGTAAGCATGGTAACGGGAGCTGAGGGAAGGATGCAGGCTAGGTGATTAGAAGCCATTTGGAGAGCTTCGTGGATGAGGTGGATTTGAAATAAATTATACAAAGAAAGAACACTGATCTTTGATAGGTGAAGATGGAAAAATGGAGCCCAGGAAGCAGGGCAATGGCTAGTGATAATAGTAGTGCCGTAGAGGTAAGTTAAACTTTAGACCAGGGGAACTACCGATTGGTTTAAAGCAGTGGTGATCAAAATGTGGTCCCTGAAGCAGAGACATCCGCAGCATCAAGTCTGAAGGCAAATTTTCAAGGTCCTCCCCAGACCTGTAAAATGTGGCACAATAGGGGTTACCTTGTAATCAAGGTTAGTTTATTATAAAAATTCCCTGGGTGAATCTGATGCTTATTTGAGCTTGAGACAACTGCCTTAGAGAGAGTGTTGAACAGTGAGAAAAAGCCCTTCTGAGAAACCAAGTGGAAAGACACCATAAATTTCCGGGTACTTTCTGCTGGCTTCTGAAACAGAGAAACTGACCTCTGTACTTCCCCAAAGCCACTCTATTGGTACAGCAAAGTCTCTATCCACAAAACTCTACAAAGTATGAGTAGTAGACATCTGTACCATGTAGCACAGAGTGCGGAGTGTTGACAGCCACCTTCAAAAGGCTATAAAGTTCTCACCACCTTTCATTCACTAATAAAATGTCCTTAAAATGGACATGTGACAATGAGCCAGAAAAAAATATCAGCCACAGTATTTCAGTAATCCAGTGTGGGTCTGCTATCCAAGCGTGCAGGTTGAGAAATCAGCACTTTTGAGAGGCGTGCTAAAAGGAATATCCTTCACATATTTATCTCATTTATTACTTTCCAATCTTACAGTATAAACATCTGCAGATGAAAAACATTCCTTGCGTGGAGAGCATTCATAACACTCATCTTAGGGCTTAGGTGTAGTACTCCAAAGCAAGGAACAGGCAATTTTAGGAGCTGACAGGGAAGTGGGACAGCGAGGAGTCTTCAGGCTTGGAGGTAGAGAAGGAGCTGGGTTGGAAGCCAAGCCCATACAACTCAGCAAATGTGGGTTTTAGGTGTTACATAGATCTCTGCCTCTGTTTGCAGAGAAGCAAAATTCCCTTCACCTAATGCGTTTGTGAAGAAGCATTCTATAGGCTGGTGGATTCTCTAGCATTCTATTTGTTGAGACCATTGTGGCGGCGACTGAGACATAAGTGGTAAAAATAACTGATGTGGATGTTTGTTGTTCTTGTTGTTTGTTGTTTCATAATCTACCAGCAACATGCTGTTTGGAAGGTAGCTATGTTCATCACTATACCACTAATGCTGTACCAGGTCATACTGTGAGGATATCTACATTGCCTGTTTTGTTTTTATTTTTGTTGTTGTTGTTTCTATCACATTTCCACTTAGGCAAATCATGGTAAAGAAGGGGATTAATCCTGATTAAATACGTTAAAGAAATTCTAAAATAAAAACTGTAATATGACACACAATATTTATGATAACTTCTCTAGGACACAAGTAGTAGTTGCTGTTTTGTTTTTTTTTTCCTTTAATCTTTGGGGGTCCTACCACCCAGCTCCCAAATAAATATGTAAGGAGACTGTGCATAGTTTCTCAATCACCCAGGCCTGAATAATCACAAAGAAACTATATTAATTGTAACACTGCTTGACCTGTTAGCTCAGGCTTCTTATTAAGTAACTCTTAAATCTTAAATTAACCCATTTCTATAAATCAATGTATCACCATGAGGCTATGGCCTATGGTAAGCTTCTGGTGTCTTTCTCCTTCGGCAACTACAGGGCGTCTGCCTGACTCCACCTTCTTTCCTCCTCTATCTCTGCTTGGACTTCCAGCTTTGCTATATTCTGCCCTGCTATAGGTCAAAGCAGCCTATTTATTAACCAGTGGTAATAAAACATATTCATAGCATACAGAGGGGAATCCCACACCATAAATACACACATGGAATCTTAATTATGAATGTCCAGCCTTAGCTTGGCTTGTTTCTAGCCAGCTTTTCTTACCTTAAATTATCCCATCTACCTTTTGCCTCTGGACTTTTACCTTTCTCTATTTCTGTATATCTTTTCTTTCCTTCTTATTCCATATACGGCTGTGTTGCTGTATGGCTAGACACTTGGCCCTTTCTTTACTTGTTCCTCTATCCCAGATTTCTCCTCCAATTTATTCTGTCTGCCTGCCAGCCCTATCTATTCTTTCTCCTATCTTACTATTGGCCATTCAGCTCTTTATTAGACCAATTAGGTGTTTTAGATAGGCAAAGTAACAAAAGTAACACAGAGTTAAACAAATGCAACATAAAAGAGTGCAACACATCCTTGCATCATTAAACAAATGTTCCACAGTGTAAATAAGTATAACACATCTTAAAATAATATTCTACAACATCTAAGATTCTTTTTTTTTTTTAGCAGTGTATACTTGAGTATATGATGTCATATCTGGGGAGGTAGTCCTCTGGAAGGACACAAAGAAGGCATTCCAAAGAGCCACAGTCAGCCACCAGAAAACCGGTTTATTTATGTTTTCATACTTCCAGAAAAAGTACCTATGATGGTTTCTTCTTTTCTAAAGAATGAGAAATAATTGTGGAAGGAATGACTAAATTCTTTTCCGGACACAGGACAAAGTTTTTAATTTTCTACCTTGATATCCAAGACATAGGTAACATTCAGTTTCCTGTGTCCTCAGGTTTACAATATTTTATACTCTGAATGAGATTATTGCTCCCTATCTTAAACTTCAGAAAGGGGTCCTAGAAAGAAAAAGACATGCTCGAGTTCTTTGTGTGTCTCAAGTGATGCAGAAAAACAAAGGTAGAACCAAAAGTAGAGGGCTTGTGTTGTCTCATGTGTGAAAGTAGAACCTGTGTGGGAAGGGTGGTGTTTTCATCAGCTATTGTTGCAACTAATCTGCAAAACCAGCTACCCCATATTTATATGAACACAACATTTTTTTTTCTTGTTCCCAGTCAACATTTTGGCTGGAGTGATTGCTGCTACATAATGTAAATTGGGACCAGGTTCACCACAAATGTCCTCCAAATTCCTTTGAGAGTTTGGTGCTTTCTGGTACTTTGGGTATGGTACACCGGGTCACTGCAACAAATTATCAGCCTAATGTGTTAAGCAGTCGGGGCTTCTTAACTGTCTTTAAGAACATGGGATAAAGAAAGTCTGCAACCTGGGCAGATTTGTGTCGTACATCAAAGCCCTGGCACCACATGCTGCTCTTCCCCTCTGGTGCTTCTAGTGGGCTTCAGGAGTTTTTCTATCCCCCCTCATATCTACCAGCAACTGGTTCAGTGTAGAACCTCAAAGCATTAAATATTAGTGGAAAGGATTAAACAAAGTGGGGGGAGAGGTCACACTTTGAGAGCAAATGCCAGCTGCCATCGTGTAAAGTGCACACTGTTTCTCCTAAAGAATAGGATTGTGAACATAGAAATAATGACATCCTACAAACAATAAAGCAATTTCCAAAGTCATGAGTGCTTTTCTGAGAGAAATGTTGGGAGCAAATAAGCTTAGAAACATGTTCTCCTCCGGTAAAAGTCACCACTAAGGAAGTCTCTACAGACAAACTCTGTAAAAAAAAAAAAAAAAAAAAAAAGTCCCAAAGATAAATCTAGAACACATCAACAGAGCTCTAAAGAGAGAAAGACTGGTTTGCTTTAAAGGTTTCCACTCCTAATAACAATAGTACATAACAGAATGGTAGGACTAGACCTACAACACAGTGTTGTCTATGTAAACTTGGAAAACATACAACATAATGCCATGTACTACCTATGGGTGTATTATCTACATACAAGAACGGAGAAAGCTGTGAATAAAGCCATCTGCACTAAAATTTTGACAAAGATCACTCATTTGAAACTGAAAGGGCAGAATGTACTGAAACTATACTATGTTTAATAATAGTTAAGTAAGAAGAATGAAACTAGGAAAACTGGAAAAGCATCATGGAAGGTCCTTGAAGTTCTCTGTGCTAGCTGATTGTGGTTTAAGTACTTCCCAATAAAAAATCATTCAAAATTTATTAGTAAAATGTAACTTTATAACTGCCTCTGTCATAGAAGTGATTATCTAATGCAAAATAGCCATGCTTGGACATACCCCTGAACTGTGAAGTGGGGGTTGGGAGACAGCTCAGCCTGCCAAATCCTTGCCACACAAGCATGAGGATCTAAGATCAACCCCCAGAACACATATTTTTTAAAAAAAGAAAGTAAAGTCAGGTGGACTGTCACAGGCTTGTAACTCCAACACTGGGGAGGAGGAGAGAGAGAGATTGCTCCAGCTGGTTGCCCACTCATTCTCGTAGAATTGGTGAGTCCTGAGCTAGGTGAGAAACCCTGTTTCATCAAACAAAATGGGTGGTAGCTGAGGAACAACACCAAGGTTGACAACTGGACTCTACATGTACACACACACACACACACACACACACACACACACACACATGCATGCATGCAGGCACGCTCATGCACAAGTACACGTAAATGCAAAGTGATTTAGTGAAACAATTTCCAGTTAATGCACTCGGCACATCAACTTTAATTTCTATTATGTGAAATTCCTGCTTAACACTTTATGCTGTTGATTCTTAGAAAATTCTTCTGTTGATATTAATTTTTAAAAGTGTTGGTGGGCAGAAATTGCTAAAGGAAGAGCTAGATATCCAAAGTGTTAAACCTGCCAGAGGAAAACCACAGCTAATTCTTTTAATAAAACTTTATAGTGTGCACTCATCTTCTTTGTGTGTACATTACTCTAATTGGCATGATACGTAATAAAAGCTTGCTCATGTTCTCTGGGTACATGTTCTATGAATGTCTATGAAGTTGACATTTTCAACTTTGGAATATTTAAAATTATATGGTGATAAAAAGAAGTTCCAATAAAACTTGTCTCTCTCTCTCTCCCCCTTTCCCTTTATTTTTCTTAGAAACATAATGTATTAATTCTTAGACAATTTCATACAGAGAATTTTGATCATAGTCACCCGCCCCTCTTTCAGCTCCCTCAAGAACCACCCCCACCTTCCTACCACACAACTTCAGGCCCTTAAACCTTGTAAGTATATGTAAATGTTTCAGCTTAGGATACATTAACACTGTATGTACACACACACACACACACACACACACACACAATTATAGAAAATTAAGTCACCAATAGAGGAAGGACAAGATGGACTGAGATGACATAGGTGCCATTCTGAGTCCCACAACTTGCTCCATGTGTGACTGGATGAGTTTTCCTCCTCCTTGGCTTCAACCCATTTGCTGCTAAGCTCTAGAGACCCATACTGCTTTATGGGTGAAAGCTAGATGACACTCTTGTGCATGCTGTAAACAGCAGTTGTATCGAACTCAAGAGCAAACCAGAGCTGTTATTAACAGCTTTGGTATAACACAGCGTACACGGCAACCGATGCTTGAATCAGAAGCCACAGTGATGTTACCCATGTGAAAGGGGTTATTAAGTCATTTGAAGTCAGAGTTTTCAAGCAACCTCTATAGCATTTTGAGTACTGGGGAAAACACAAAGTTGTCACTTGTGCGGGTTTTCTGATCTTGAGCAACTCTGCTCTGGTTTGAATGTTTGTGTCCCACCCACTTCAGTGTTGAAACTTAGACTCAGAACAAGGGGCTAGCTGAAAAGAATTCAAATGAGGAGAGCTATGGAATTACAACTATCAGGAATGCCTCATAAATGAAACTCAGAGAGCTACCTAGCTTCAATCTCTACAGGTGAATGAGGAAAACACCATCCACATCAGTCAAGACACCACGTCTGCTGAGACTTCTCAACTGAGGCTTCTCAGCATCAGAACTGTAAGAAAGGAACTTAATTTTGTTTATAAATTACCCAGTCCATGATATTTGTCATAGGAGCAGAAACAGAGGAAGGTTCTCTTATTCACAAATAGATAATGCTCCTCGGTAAATGGAGCAGAGCTGGAGCATCGATAAAAAGACTGAAGAAAACTAAATGTTTCAAGAGATTCACTCACCTTTTTCCATTACCTTAGTAACTACACATAGTAGTAGGTCATCAGATCACACTAGTTAGCATTTTCTTCTCTCTGTCCTTTATGTCCTTTCTTTCAGGTCTTCCTTATATATAAGTTATTGGGAACTGTACCACAAAGCACCAGAACTTATTTCTTCTGTACAATCTTTTCAGTATTTGTTATCCAACTGGCCTTGGATAACCTAATGTAGACTCTCTGTGTGATTTTCTTTGGGACTTGCCGGCTGTGGGGTACCAGGTGGGACAGAAACCCCAACGAGCAGGACCCTCATGTTACAAAATGGTGCCCATGTGGATAACTGCATCCACAGAAAGCCTGAGAAAGCTTGGGAAAGAATAGAGTAAAGCATGTTTTCTTGGTAGCAGCAATTTCTCAGGTCTGCTCTGCTTGCTAGAGGCAAGCAAGTGCTCTCATCCAAGAGAGGCTTCCTGACTCAGCTTTAGCTGCAAAACCTTGCAGTTCTTTAAACCTCAATGAGCAGGACCCTCATGTTACATTATCTCCCTGCTCAACCCTACGCTCCTCCTCCCCAGTCTCTAGTATAGCAGTTGTCAACCTTTGGGTCATGACCTCTAGGGCCAAATGATTCTTTCACAGGGGTCATATACCAGATATCCTGCATATCAGATACTTACATTATAATAATAATAATAGCAGAATTATAGTTATGAAGTAGCAATGAAAAAATTCTATGGTTGGTAGGGTCATCACCATTCTATTTAAGGGTCGCAGCATTAGGAAGGTTGAGAAACACTGATCTAGGACAATACACTACACTGTGATCCATCCTTTATCTTTTACATATGAGAAGTTTTGTGTTTGTCTTCCTGTGTCTGGCTTATTTCACTTTTATATATGTCCTCCAGTTCCATCTACTTTGCTAAAAATAGGAGGATCATATTCATACTTATGACTGAGAAATCCATTATGCACATCACATAGCTATCCTCATTGTTAAGGCTCCGTTCTCTACAAGCACATCTTGTAGAGATGTTGTATCACAATTGCTATGATCAATACAGGGTGAGGCAACTCAGCTTTTCCTTCAGAAGAGAAGCTGCTACACAAGAAGTGCAGGTAGTGAGTTGAGCAGTGATGGCACGTGTCTTTAATCCTGGCACACGGGAGACAGAGGCACGTGGATCTCTGTGAGTTCCAGGCCAGCCTGGTCTACAGACTGAGTTTTAGGACAGGCTCCAAAGCTGCAGAGAAACCCTATCTTGAAATGAAGAAGAAGAAAGAGGAGGAGGAGGAAGAAGAGGAGGAGGAGGAGGAAGAGCAGGAGCAGGTAGTTGATGACAGGAGACACCCTTTGATCTACCACACTACCAAAAGATTTAGGGCAGTGGCTGAGCACAGGAGGCTTCAGAAGCCCTTGCTATATAACACAGACATAATCTGCAGGTCTGTCTCTGAGCATCCCTACTTCACTACTGTCTAAGGTTCTTCTTGTTTAATCCCCTTTTCCCACTCATGTGACAGCACTTGTTTAAGTGCACAATCTGAAAGCTTTCTTTATCTATGCTCCTCCTTCACAGGACTAAACTAGTAAATTTCCAATACTTCCTACTGTCTTAGTACAACTGATAAAATATGTTATTCTGTGATACAGTCTATAATAAATTATGAATATATGTGTCTTAAAAGCACATTACGATTAAGCCATTGTTAAACAAAAATTATAACCTCCCCTTCAAAATTAGCTAACAGAATTCTGTAATAAATAATTGGGGATATTAATGGATGGATATATGAATATATTCCTTATAGCCATCTTATTTGGCTATGATATCCTCTTGAAAAAATTGGTACAAATACAAGGTAGTTACTCAGAAAGACACGTCTAACTCCAGCATTGGTTGGCCCAGATGAAAACAACAGCTAGCTATTGAACACTGTCCAATTCTATTGGAATCCTTTCTTTTGCAAGAAATCATGGAGTGTGGTTGACCCAGAGTAATCCTACCTGGTATTTATTGATGACTACTTCAGTTAATACAAACTTATGCAAACAAAATGCAAAAATCATCTTTGATAAAAGAAATATTGCAACATATCGATTATTTTTATTTATTTTAAAGCATTTCATCTTACAGGCAAAGTAACTGCTCATGTTAGCACTACTAAAATGCCATAAAATAACCTGTAATCCCAGCATGTTGGAGGCAGAGACAGGTCATCTCCAGAGCAAACCACTAGCCAGCCTAGTTGATGAGAGAAGCTCTGGGTTCAACAAGAGACTCTGCCTCAATGCAGAAGGTAGAGAGAAACTGAAGAAAACATCCAAAGTCAACTTCACATGCACACACAGCCATTTACATTCATGCGCACCTGCAGGCTCATGTGTGTCCCCACAATTACAAACACATGTACACAGATGCTTGAATACATATGTTACAAAAATATACATAAAGTTTAAACCAGACACACTTCATGAAAAGATAAATTCTAGAGGAAGAAATACAAATACTTCTAAAATGTGTGAAAATGACTTAACCACAGCCAAAAGGAGAGAAATGTACAAGTCAGCTATATTTAGAAGCCGCATACAAATGTGAGGGAAAGCAAAGATATGAGCAAAGGCCAGCAAGATGGCTCAGTAGGTAAGACACCTGCTGTCAAGCCCAGAGAACTGAGCTCAATTCTTGGAAACCATGTGGTGGAAGGAGAGAACCCACTCCTGTTTGTCCTCTAAGCTCCACATTACATTGTGGCATGTCCTCATGCCACATGAAATAAATAAAAATGTAATAAAGACTGAGATGCTGATGTATGTATTAATTTGAAAGTATCCCAGAGCACAATAGAAATTAATACACATAGTATGATGCTGTTTACCCAAGAAAAGTAGGAAAATAAATATTAACATTTGCTTAGTAAAGTAAGATAAATATATCATAAAGGATACCATAGAAACTTATTATATTCCCATTGGGGAAAGGAGTTGGACAACTGGGAAAAAGATGAGACTTTTGTTTTATCTCTGTAATTGTGGAAATACATATTCTGAGTACTTAACTACATGAATACATAGATGATTAATAGCTAATAGTTTCAATGTTAATAAAAATCCTTTATAAACTGAAGTGGTTGTTTCAACATGTCTCAAAAGAGTCAAAATAATTATAAGTAGGAAAGGCATCCCTTACCTTCTATCCAATAACAAATACATTTTGTTAATGTTTAAAAATATGTAAGTGTACATTTCAACTTAAAACTGTATTTTGTACCAAGGCATGGTGGCATACACCTTTAATCCCAACCCCTGGGAAGCAGATGCAAGTAAATCTCTGAGTTGGAACAGACCTGATCTATAGAGTGAGTTCCAGGAGAGTCAAAACTACAAAGAGAAACTATGCCTTAAAAAAAAAAAGCCATATATTTAGCTACTCAATTAGTTACTATTCCTATGGATGGTATAGGTGAAATAGATAATGCTGGTCATGACTATGAAAACTTGTTGGGTGTAAGAATTGTCTTAGGTTTCTATTACTGTGATAAAATATCATGATCAAAAGCAGTTTGTGAATGAAAGGGTTTATTTTAGCTTACAGTTCCACAACATAGTCCATCAACAAAAGAAGCAAGGGCAGGAACTCAAGACAGGAAGCTGGAGGCAGGAACTGAAGCAGAAGCCATGTAGAAATGCTGTGGGCTGCCTTGCTCCCCGTGACTTGCTCAGTCTGCTTTCTTTTACATCTCAGAGTCACCTAGGCAGGACAACCCACTGTGAACTTGTGCCTCCCACGTGAATCAAGACAATGCCTGACAGATTTGCCTATAGTTCAATCTTAAGGAGGCATTTTTTCAATTGAGAGTCCCTTTTCCCAAATGACACTGGCTTGTGTCAAATTGATATAACATTAACTAACACAGTAATTAAAAGTGTATCTGCTGCAGCAGCTACTTGGTCCATTCCCAAGAACTACTTTACTGTCAGGAACTCTATCTCCTGCTTCCCTGCTTCCCTGATTCCCTGCTTCACCCACCACAAAGTATAAAACATAACTAGACCCAGAACAATCTCTGCTGAAGGCTTAAGATCACCCTGGAGACTGGTTGTTCATAAAGATAAAATTCAGTATCATGGTTCAGCCAAATGTGTGTGTGTGTGTGTGTGTGCGCGCGTGTACACGCGTGCATGTAGGGGGTGGATTCTAGAAGAGTCTGGCCTGGCATTGCTGGAAACAGAATACCTCTACACATTTCCAATTGCATCCCAACCCTACAGTTCAATTGCTGACTTTCTGTCCCCTCTCTGTTAACTAGCTATTAACTTTAACACTCTGTCTGCATGTTCTTTCACAATTATAAAAATTGTGAAAAGTATGTAAGAAATGGTTGTTTTTAAAGATCAAGGGAAAGTGAAAAACAAATGACAGTTCTAGTCCATACTTCCCATACTGCATCTCACATACTGCCTGTGCTGTACAACATTTAAGATGGAAAGCACAAATTCTCCTAGAATTGTCTCAGAGTTTTCACATCATTAGATTTTGTGTTTTGAGGAGAATTATATTTGAAACCTTTACCTAAACAGAAACATATAAAAAGTACTCCATGATCTTGAAATACACAGAAGGCTGTGCTCTGCATACTTCTAATGAAAAAGAACTGAGAGCTCCTTGTCCTTGCCCTGAGGCACATGAACTTAGTGGGTATTCTGAAATCTATATCATCTGAAATAATGATACTACAGGGTACTCAAGTATTTGGGGATCTAGAGGACAGAACAAAGGTCATCTGAGCAGGACACTTCAGAAAGGGTGGACTGAAGAGGCTGGTGTTGGCAGAGGCTGCTTGTTCGTTCCTGTCCGCCCAGACCCAAAATAATCACACGGAAATTGTATTAATTAAAACACTACTCAGCCTATTATCTTAGGCTTCTTATTCACTAACTCTTACATCTTAAATTAACCCATTTCTATTATTTTATATTTTACCATGAGACTTGAGGTTTACCAGGAAGGTTCTGGTAGGCAGCTCACATCTTTCTTCTTTGAAGACTACACAGTATCTCCTTGACTGCGCCTACTCTCTCTCTCTACATCTGTCTGGATTTTCTGCTTGCCTTTACTCTGTTAAGCCATTGGCCGAAAATAGCTTCTTTATGAACCAATGGCAATAAAACATTTTCACAGAATACAAAGAGGAATCCCACATCAGGCTGGGTTACATCTTGACTTTGACCCATAAGAAGCTTCTCACCTAATAGATGAGGAGTATGCAGGGTAGGGTGAGATGAAGTGCAGTCTGCCTGGGGACAACAGCTGGAGCCAAAGCAAGGAAAATATCGAGGAGCATTCAGTGGGCCAAAAGAAAAAAGCTGGAGACATGGAGAAGGGTGAAGGTGAGCAGGGCTTTGAATCACAAGCGAGGACTTTGGTGTTTAAAAGTGGCATGGTGGCTCGTGCATGCAATCCCAACTATAAAGCTTAAGGTAGGTGGATTGAGTATGAGGTTAACTGCATTATATAGCAAGATGCTATCTCAGAAATAAAGAAAAAGACAAAACTGGTGCACACCAATAATTTCAGTATTCAGGTGGCTGAGACACAAGGAACACTGTAAGTTTGAGGCAGTCTGGGCTGCATAGCAAGACCCATTCCAAACAGAACAAAACACTTGCAAGTCCATGTATTTGAGTTATGAATGAGGAGAAAGAGACATTCACAGGGACATGCCTGTAGAAGCAAGTCCATTCTTCCTCTTCCTCTAGGTCTTTGCATATTTATTTTATTTGCATATTTGCATATGTGACAGGAAAATATACTTTGACAGGAGAAAATTCAAAAGAAGGAAAGGGAAGCATCAGGATAGGAATCTGGTCTGCATTTCAGGACTTGCTGTTAATTAGTTTCATCAGGTACCTGAACTGTGACTTGAGTTTTAATTGTATGCTTTAATACAACTTGCTGGTAGCATCATATCCCTCAACTGCTCCAAAAAGTTCTATAAAATAGAAGAGTCTTTGGCTGAGAATGAGGTAGTCTTATTAAGTCCAGAATTAAGTAACCTAATTTGTTAGGGCAACTATAATCAAAGTACATTGACAAAGTAAGCAAATTGGTTGTTTCTACTCTGAGAGGCACATACTTAGGCAGACACTAACTGTAATTAGGCTGGAGTAAAATACAGTGCTAACCCGACAGGTGTAAGATCCCAGGATTGCATCATAATTGCTTAGTAGTTTCCTTCTTGGCCTTGAATGTGAACTGACTACGTTACACAGAGTGACCTGAGACACCCAGGACTCCTGGTGGGAACTCTCTCGGAGTCACGTGGATGTAGATAGAAGCTTGTGACACAGGATTTCACAGGCAAAGAGACTGATGGAGAGTGCAGAATCAAAAGGGAGAGTTATCTCTGCCTCTCATTTGGTGGAAGGCAACACAGACATGAGTGCCCATCTATAATCTTGTAGCCCGATGGAAAAGACTCACTTGGTCACCTAGATGGCTGGCCAACATCTGAAGCACCGGAAGTGATGCTCAGCTCCATAAGAAACTAGTCTAAAGCAGTTCCACAAAAGAATCACTGTGCCTCAGGAAACTTTTCAGTTTCCACTTGTGACCTTTCATACCCAAGGAGCACACATTTTGGAACTGTACGGACAAGGCTGAAATCCTACTACCGGTGTTTGCCATCACAGTGTACTCAGAGACTAGTTGCCCCATCTATACAAACGGGAACATACCCAGCTGGTGCGGTCGCTCACACTAATAGCCCTAGTACTTAACAGGTGAAAACAGGAATTCCAGGTCAATCTGGCTGTCCTTGTTTTCCTTTTGTTGATTATAGGACACTGAAAAAACTACCCTGGAAGAGGAAAGAGGTATTTGATCTTGATCTAACAGGTAACAATCAGTCACTGCAAGAAGTCAGGGCAAGAACCCAAACAGGAGAACAGGTGTGAAACATGGACTAGTGCATTTTACAAGCTCACTTCCCCTGACTTGTTCGACAACACTTCTTATAGAGCCAAGTCCCACCTGCCCGGGAATTTTACTACCCACAGTAAACTGTGCCCTCTTGTGTCAATCAACAATCAAGCAAATCTCAGACAAACTTGCTCACAAGTTCATCTGATGTAGCTTGTAGGCTATAGACGGCTCTACTCCACATCTGCTTCTGTCATTAGCAGATGTCCCATAGACCTGGCATCTCTGATACTTTGGAGCTCCCATTGCCACTGAGGACTTGCCTTTATCAATGGCTTCCCATGCTCTCTCAGGAAATCACACCTCAGCCTTTTTCCACCACCCCTTCAATCCTGGGCTCTCCACCATAACTAAGGCTGCACCTTCATCGATGGTCTTTCATGGTCTTTCACAGTACCAAGCCTAGGCTGCTCTCCATGACCACTTCATGCCTTCAAAGCCAGTACCATGTGGGAGACTCTTACACATTGCAAATGATAACAGTCAGCTTGAAATGTAGCCTGTCCTCTTTACAACAGTTTCTGTGTGTTGATCATGAGAAAACACTTCTCAATAAGAAAATCCCCCACATGGTAATATCCTACAAACATGCCCATGGGCCAATATAATAGAGGCAATTCTTCAATTGAGATTCCCTCTTCCATGATATCTCTAGGTTTCTGTCATGTTGTGTAAAAGGGGGAGAGGTGCGGGTTGTATTCCCGGCACCCAGCTCCCAGCCCCCAGCCGCCGGCCCACTCAGCCGCTGGCTGCTCGCTTATGCCTGAAATAAGCACGTGACAATTATATTCATTTAAACTCTGCCTGGCCCATCATCACCAGCCTCTTCTTGGCTAGCCCTCACATCATAAACTAACCCATTCCTAATAATCTGTGTGTCACCATAAGGTGGTGACTTACCAGAAAAGTCTAACCTGCATCCATCTTTGGCAGGGGCGTCATGGCATCTGTCCCACTTCCTTTCTTCCCAGAACTTCCGTTCTGTCTACTCCACCCACCTAAGGGCTGACCTATCTTACAAGCCAGGTAGAGTCTTTATTTAACCAATGAAAGCAACAGAAATAAAGGACCCTCCTACACTGTCAAGTTGACAGATGAAATGGACTATGGTACTTGGATACCATGAATCTGAAGTCAGCCTATATTATATAGGGCTATATAATTCCCTGTTTCAAAAAATAACAAACGACAATCTGGGGCAGTGGAAATGTCCCAGTTGTTAAGAGCACTCATCCTACAGACTTAAAGATCTGAGTTCAGATACTTAGTATCCACATAAAAAGCTAGGCATGTTCTCATGCACCTATAGCCTGGCACTGTGAGAGGTGGAGATAGAAGGAAGAAGCTGACAGCTTGGGGGAGGGGAGAAAGGTGAACTTCAGATTCAGTGAGAGAGCCTGCCTCAAGGGAATAAGGTGAAGAATGATGGAACAGGACACTTGATATATATTTCTGTGACCTACACATACATACACAAGGACATGTCCTCCCCTACACACATAATGCATACACTAAACACACACATATTCCAACTCAAGAAATGATTGTAAGGATTAAGTGGTATCACTACATAATATATTATAACTATATCACCTCAATGCTAATGCAGCAACTTACTATGTAACAACAATTTGCTGTATGAGTAGGAAGGACAGAGAGAGGAAGGGGGAGAGAGAGAGAGAGAGAAAGAGAGAGAGAGAGAGAGAGAGAGAGAGAGAGAGAGAGAGATCAGCTCATTCTCCTAGACTCTTCATTCACCATATTAAAGCTCCAGGAGAGAAGGTAATGTAAAATTTTGTCTGATGGAAGCAGACCCAAGACCCAAAGAGTGAAGCTTTGGTTCAAGGGCAAAGACT
Organism: Dicrostonyx torquatus; assembly: GCA_028555095.1. Classification (NCBI taxonomy): domain Eukaryota; kingdom Metazoa; phylum Chordata; class Mammalia; order Rodentia; family Cricetidae; genus Dicrostonyx; species Dicrostonyx torquatus. Next base: position 20,364,205 of record JAQHUG010000001.1, on the reverse strand, counting down.
GGAAAAGATCAATACACCCACTTAAGCAGGTAAGTAAGAATTCCTTCTTACTTTCAGAGAGTTCAACCATTTTGTTCTATCTAGGCCTTTAACTGTTTTGGGAGAGGCCCATCCATAGTAGAAAGAACAAATTACTTTACAAAACATATTGATTAAAAGTTAATATAATCCCAAAACACAGACCCAAAGGGAATAATGCTTGAACAAATATATGGAATCCCTTTGACTCAAAAATATTTACGTGAGAAACAAACTATCCCAACTACCAAATCTTGGTTCAAAGAAATATTTATTCTCCTGGCATGTCTTAGTTACTTTTCTATTGCTGTGAAAAAACACTATGATTAAGGTAACTTATAAAATCAAGCGTTTAACTGGGCTTCTGGTTCCAGAGAGTTAGAGTTCACAGTGCCAGAGCAAAGGCATGGCAGCAAGAAAAACTCATTACTCTCATCACCAAAAGCAAGCAGTAGGCAGAAAGCACACTTGGAATGGAGGCTTTTGACAATTCAAAATCTGCCCCCAGCCGGGCGGTGGTGGCGCACGCCTTTAATCCCAGCACTGGGGAGGCAGAGGCAGGCAGATCTTTGTGAGTTCGAGACCAGCCTGGTCTACAAGAGCTAGTTCCAGCGCAGGCTCCAAAGCCACAGAGAAACCCTGTCTTGAAAAAAAAAAATCTGCCCCCAGTGGCACACTTCCTTCTACAAGGCTACATCACCTAATCTTATTCCCATTCTACCAAGTAGAAACCAAGAATTCAAACATAAGAGCTTATGGGGCAGGCAACATTCTCAACCAGACTACCAGACTGTACTTGTTACTAGCTGAGGTATGGACTCAAGACAGTGGCAGAGATGCAAGAAAACAGGCTAAATAGCACAAGTTCATATGAGCATTTACTTATGTCATGACAGTTAACATTCTATTAGATAAAGCAAGGCACATGGTCAGGACAATATCTGCATACCTAGCTCTAGCAGGAGAACTCATTAAGCCACAGAGCCAAAGACTCAGAGACAAAAATAGAATAATTAGAAACAATGATGTAATTCCCCATGACAACACAATACCTCACACAGACTACATAGGCAAGAAATTGCACTTGTGTTCATTTGCCTCTTCTTGAACAACTTAACTTATCCTTATCCAAGCATTTTCCTAGTCATATTTGCAATGCTCTATTCTGAGCACACATATATTTTTAATAATTAAGGTAATGATTTTAATAAGAAAATGAAGACAAGCGAGATGGCTCACCTGGTAAAGGTACTTGCTGCCAAGCCTGATGACCTAAGCTTAAACCCCATGACCTACAGGGTGGCAAGAGAGAACTGCTCTCTGAAAGTTATCTTCTGACTTCTACATCTGTACGCTGTGACACACATGCACACATACACACACAATAAATAGATGAGAGAGAAAGAGAGAAGAGCATTAGGTGAGAATGCTCTGAAGAGCTCCACAGACCAAGCAAGCTTCTGTTTCCACTGTGCCATAATTTATGTTAGTTCATTTCTCTTTAGGGGATCACACTCAATTAGGAATGTACAGTGTGTACAAGTAATTCACATCGAAGTCTTCGGTGTGCCCCACTGGCCTAGGATGAATCTCATCTGCTGCTACTTTGCTCAATTAACTACCATTGTTCCACAATTACCCAATCTCTACAGTATGATCTGGGAGCCTCAAAAGATCCTTCCTCATCTTTGCCCTGCCTAAATAATTTATCATGTGGCACATTAATGGGCATGCCATTCAGCCCTGCTTGTCAGAGAGTTCTTAGAAAACATGAGTCTCTCAAGGCCCCCTGTTGAAGGTGAGATTGTTGCAAAATTAGTTTCTTTTCGTGCTGTGGCTTGCCTTTTTCTCTTCTTGCTTTATTAACCTCTCAACTCATTTGAATCCATAATATGATTGTACATGTTATCACAGCAGTGCCAGTTTCTTTGTGTTCTTGATGGAGTATGTGAAGATCATATCATGACCAAACAGTTAATACCTCAAGGCAATGTGAAAATCACTCATAGATAATTGAAGAGCTCGAATGGAATTTTAATCCTTAGAAGTTGATATCTACCATTAGGATGTGTGCTTAACCATTAAGATGTCTTATTACAAAGAAGATCACTAATATCTCCTCTTGCCTTTTCTAGAATGTGGTAGGCAGTGGGCAGACATGTTCAGACAATGTATTTCCCTGTTACCACAGCCTTACTTCATTGCTACTATTCTGTTCACTTCACAGGTGAAGAAACCGGAGAACAATGAGAGCAGCAGACATGACCGGGGTTGTTCCCAGAAACAACCCACACCTCAGAGCTGTGAGCCCAAAAAGGACTTATTCCAGCATCCTCTTGCCACTAGACTTCTTCATAACCATTGCTCATTCTTTTTAGTTCTATGACTCAATGGTAAGCAAAACTCCTCACTATTCCATGATATCAAACATCAAGTATTATATTTTAAAAAAAGATAAAATGCCTTCTTTAAAACTATCTTTTGTTAAACAAAAAACATATTCTTTAATATTGAAATTTCCTCTCCCATTTTAAGACTCAGACCTATACAGCATTTAAATCTGTCTATGACACTCCTCTTCCCAGGATATTCTCTCTCTCTCTCTCTCTCTCTCTCTCTCTCTCTCTCTCTCTCTCTCTCTCTTTCTCTCTCTCTCTCTCTCAAATATCTCTAAAATAGAGACTCTACACACATCTTCATAAGTGAAAGAGTTTTGCATCTGTGGCTCCAAGGTTAGCATATTACCTCACAAATCACTTACAGGACTACTATGCTCTTTAGGCTGAAATTTCCATAAAACTAGTGTTACTTTTCTTAGGGAACAAAAATTCCTGAGGTGTTCATATCCACTCCTCCATACTAGTGTGAATGGGAGACAGTTAGAAGCCAGTACTGAAGATAACCTCCTGAGTCCTCGACAGTCTCATCTGCCTGTCACGCTTAAAGGCCTAGCACAGACACCGAAGATTCTGGGCCTGCAACTGAGCATCATTAGGTAGATAATAAATTACAAGTGGCTGCTGTATGTTTTAGAGAAGACAATGGAGTCCTTTGTGTATTTCTCCTAACTCTAGGCCAGTATCATTTACCATACGTACATCCGAGCTGCACCATTTTGGTAAACAATTGGAATTTTCCCATTAAATGAGCCTACCTCACTGCCACAGCACTTAAATTTTGGCTTCTGGGATGGAGTGGATCTAAGAATGCTGAAGTCAGAAATCTCAGTTGGTATTTTAGGTCCTTCACAGGCTAGCTTATACATCCTCAGACCACTCCTGCCCTCTGTGTTCCTTGGGTATCATCTATTAGAGAAGGTTATATACATTCTTATGAATGACATTTTGGCTAGTTCATTCTAAGTAAGAGGTTGCTTGAGGGTTGACGTTATCATTGTGGATAATTTTATAGCTTTCTCAATAGAAATAAAAGGTTACTTGTTTGTTTTTTTTTCATAAACATGTTTTATGCACTTTGGGATTTTTTATAAGCTTCTTGAAATTTTATTTGAGCCAGTCTAGGATTCTAGAAGACAGTGTAAGATTTAATGCAAAGATCCACATTTTCTGTTCTGAATGCCTAGTCTAACTTTATAGAAGTTAAATGTTGTATAGACTTTGAATCTGGTTCATTTTGGTGTGTAATGCTTTTATTTGCAAGGATTTTTTATAAGAAAGTTTCTAAAATTAAAAAAAAATCCAGCAACTATCTTCTCCACTGCATATTTCTTAGTAAATAAGCCTATGATGCCCAGAGGTGCAGAAGGACTAGCTTGCTTGTTATTCTGCCAAGCCTAAAATGTGTATTTGTAAATTCCCCCCATACAAGCTCATTAGCTATAAACCCTAATTCTCACCCCCTATAAATGCTGCCCTTTTGGTAGACTCCAACAACTATTAAATCACAGCTAATGGGTGATGCAACATGAGTCACAGACACACATTACCTTGCTCTGTTAAGTTTTGGTCAGGGAAGGGATGTATCTTGATGAAATTTGTAGAAATTCTATTGTAAGCAAAAGACAAAGAAATGAAACAGTCAGAGAAGGACAGCCTCTCAGCAGCCGAAATTTTCCATTTTAGAGAAAGCGTCGTTAATTTATATAAATATATATATATATATCACCTATAAATCATTCTGCCCGACATATTGCGTCTGAAACCCGCCTTGTAGGATTTTCAACATGCTCAAATGACTGACATAAACTGCGCTGTGACAACAGAGAGCTCTGCCACCCACAGTCGTCTGCACTGGAGAACTGCCCTTTCCCTCCTGCTTGGCATCCATTTGTCTTTCAGGAAGTAAGTGTGCAAAGGGGAGAGATGAAATGCCCCAGAGTCCCCAAAGCAAAGTCCAACATTTATCATTGTGGGGGACCATGGCTCACATACATAATGCAGGCAAAATCAAAACAGGTTGTATTAGCGTATATTTAACAGGTATTTTTTTCTCTCTCTTTTTAAAATGGTTTCCTCAAGGAAACTGCACATGTACCCCGTGAGGAGTACTGTCTCTAGACAACCCCTGAGAGATGAGCTGACTTGGGAAAGGGTGCCTGGTTTGAACGCCACAGCCTCCACAGAACACGCCTGCTGTTTTTCTTCATATTTTACCAGAGGCCTTTTCACTACTGACATAGAACCTAGAACAAGGAGTCCCCAGGGCATCGTCTGAGCACCTTCTGTGGGCGAGAGGCTCTCAGTGGGAATACACCACACTGTCACCTTTCACAGCTTGAGAAATAAGGCACAGGAAAATCAAACAATTGCCCCCAAACCTAACAGCTGGTAGGTAACATCATGAAGTCTCTGTATTTGGAAGCAAACTGCAGATGTTCCAGGCCCCTTTTCACTTTACAAAGGGAGAACGAGACACAAATTCTTAAATAGAACCTTCTATTATTCCATAAAGATTAACACCTGCTACTGACATGACTTGGAAGCATTCTTTAATATGTAAAAATGAAACCAATTGCTTTTCTCCCTTCTATAACTGAGCCTAACGAACCCACCATTCCATGTATACATCTAGCGTACATGAAGGAAAGCTAGCTATCCAGAAAGCATGACAGTGACTTTTTCTCACAGACTTAGCATGCTCCTGAACCCACCAGCTTGCGTATTACAACAACGTCCTAGGAAACATCATCATCACCTATTACCAGCTGCAGCTTCCAAAGATGGCCATTTTTACACCCTCCCCCCTCCAGAAACAGGAGTGAGAGATGGGTCTCTCACTGCCTTGGCCTCAGCAAAGATCTTTCTTAGGTAAAGCACAAGCAGTGTGCAAACGCCCTGCCTGGATCTAGCTCTAGGCCACATCTACTGTCCGTCTCTGTCCACAGACAAGTGACTCTCCATTTGCTGATGCTGTCGGCTGCTCCCTGACCCCCATCAGTTTTCCTCCAAGATGGGGCAGATTCCAGAGCCACAATCAAGTGAGTTTCTCCATTACCCTTACCACACGCTTTGCATACTTTGTTAATGGATACACATGGAGCTGTTCCCCTGTCTTATATATTAGAAAAGACATAGACAGATAGCAGTGTCTCTTTCCTTCCTAAACCCTAGTGACTGAGCAAGCCCAGGCAAGAAGAATTTAGCAATTTGTTCTGGGATTCTACAAGCTTTGAATTTCCCACAGTTTTATTTTCCCTAAAAACTTGTAAAGTGTCACAATCACAGACACACACAACATAGACTGTCCATGTCTTTAAACATGAGTAGATAGTAATTAGACTCTGCATTTGATAGTGAAATTAGCCTCAGGGGGTTTCGTGTTTACTCATCTCAGGCAACATGCCCTTACTTGGCTTACATAGAAATTTCCATGGCACTTAATAGCTATTTGCTGCCAAAAGAAAGAGATCCATGTGTTTCAAACAACGAAACAGCACTAAGTTCTCCACAAAACACACAACTGTGTTTTGGCTCAGAGTGTTCTAGATTAGGGACCACATTATGATGTCCTACTGTCCATATTTACTCTTGTACCACCTGGTTAGCAAACCTTTGTTCAGGAAGCGTGTGCGAAAGGGTGTCTTTCACCACCTTTACTGCCCCACAGACCACACAGCTGCAGAATTCCCACACCTATGCCAGCTCATCCAGGGCTGTTCGCTCCCAATAAAAGCTCCCTCTGACAACTTGCCAGCAAAACTCTTTCTGCGCTTGTACAGGATTCTTGGAGAAAGGGATGAAATCCAAATTAGAAATGAGATTCAAAACTGGGTCTCTGGCTTCTCTCGTAAATGAGAGCCCTGTGACTTGAGAGTATCTGCCATCTCTCTTTCTGACACATATTGGATTAGGACATCAAAGAAAAGTCTGTACAGAGTCTGCACAAGAAGATTGTGAAATATGTTTCTGTAATTATTACAAAGTTCACTTGGGGACAATCAGCAACTCCACCCTATATGTAAAACCAGGTTGGGCAGGTGCCTGCCGGGGTTTCGTAAAACCTGTAGTAGTCCTTCCCTAGGATCCCTGCAGCAAAGCACTCTCGACAGGATAGAGACATACACAACAGGAATATGTTGTCTCCCCTATCTGAAGGCAGGGCATACAAAACCAAGGTTGCTTAGCCCCATTGGTCATTCGGAGGCCTGAGGGGCTGTAGGAATACTTTTAGGCCTCCCTCCTTGGCTTGTGAATAGCTTTATTTTCTCCCTGTCTCCTCACTAACATTTTACTCCCCTATGTATGAATAAGTCCAGCTCTACTGTTTACGAAATGGAAAGTCAAATTAGGTCAAGGCTCACACTCATGGCCTCGTTTTAAGTTGATTACCTCCACAAGGACTGCGTCTTCTGGTTCAGAGCCCCCAGCATCCTCCTAACTGCAGTCACTGGTCTGGGGCTGGGCTTCACCTTTCTGAAGTGTCCCCAGTGGTACAATAAACTTCACAGAGGCAGTGACCACACTGGGCAAGGACTGGAATTGACCGCACCTAGAAGATTGTGAGAAACACTAAAGATGCTCCCTTCTGGGGCCATACTGACCGTGAAGACAAGCCCCACTGTAATCCTCCCTGCTCGTCAGTCATGTTCACGCCCAAAGTCTTTGGGCAAGTGGTGCAGGAGACTTGTCTGTTCAGTCAATCATGTTTTAAATAAATGCTGATTGGCCAGGTAGGAAGTACAGGCGGGTCAACCAGACAGGAAGTAGAGGCAGGGCAAGGAGAAAGTCTGGGAAGCAGAAAGCTTCCCTTGCATTCCTGGGCAGACCACCAAGGAAGTCGGATGTGTCCCTGTCCCAGCTGAGAAAAGGTACCGAGCCATGTAGCTAACATAGATGGGTTAATATAAGTTATAATAGCTAGTAAGAAGCCTGAGATAATGGGCCAATCAGTTAATAATCTAATGTAGACTCTCTGTGTGATTTTCTTTGGGGCTTGCCGGCTGTGGGGTACCGGGCAGGACAGTAACCCCAACAAGCAGGACCCTCATGTTACACGCAAGGTCTGAGCTCCACACTTGAGTAGAACAGGTTGGGAGAACCCTCACCACAGGATCAGGTACAAACCAGGCCTTCTCCAAGACAGCAGGAGTTGCCTGTGGCCCCAATTCCCCCAGTAAACCCCAGTTCTTGGCAAGGAGGGGTACTGTCTCCTTAAATGTAACCTGATGTGCTAGGGTTAGTGCTACCAAACGTGACAGATTTCAATCTGAAATAAAATGTGAGTACCTAAGGATCATGGACATTTTTTTAAAACTTGTGCTGTATTTATGCAGTAAGCTAGTATACTTCACCAAATGTTACTAAGGGCCTGGTGCAGATGCAGCCGAGTCACTAAAAGGACCTAATCTGATTGAGCCACTGGACACACACACACACACTATAAATGACAAAAGGCAAGATAAAATTTATAAATGGAGCTACTCCATTTCAAATCTTTTTTTTTTTAAGTTTTTTGAGACAGGTTTTCTCTGTGTAGCTTTGGTGCCTGTTCTGGAACTAGCTCTTTTAGACCAGGCAGGCCTTGAACTCACAGAGATCTGCCTGCCTCTGCCTCCTGAATTCTGGGATTAAAGGCATGTGTCACTACCACCCAACCTTAAATCTCTTAAATCTTATTTTTAAGCAACAGTGTTAGCCATAACTAAATTAGTAGTTGAGAACAAATAGAAAACCTACCTGAGGGTTGCTTTTTGACACAACAGACAAGTGCTTGGGGCTTACTGTATCAACAAGGCGTTGACATTTGGCTCTTTTGCTCTGGGTGATGGGTCCTATCTTGTGCTGGAAGCTAATGCAGTATCGAGCAGTCATGCAGGTTTGGCTTAGTTTTCACAACACTGAGACAAGTATTTCATATTTATACAGAAGGACACTGAAGCTCAGGGCCCACAAATGACCTGACCAAGCTTACATCACTCTTGGCGGTGAAGACAAGGTTTTATCTTAGCAGCTTTCAATATCTGCTCACTAAACTGTCTCTTGTAAAGTTGAGGTAAGGAGGGAGAACCTCCATGGACACAAGCTTGCTTTGTGTGCTGTTTCTCAGCCAACACGCACCTACGTTAGGCAGCTGTCTCATAAACATGTTTTGTGGGCCACAGGACCTCCCAGTGAAAAGCTGTAAATATGTCACTAGAAACAACTCAAAATGAATGCTTGTCCGGCTTTAATTGGGTCAGGAACTAGCCACCTAGCTTCTTCCATTAAAAAAAAAATGTAGTTATAAATTCTATTATAGCCGTATCAGACCAGAACCATGCTTCCAAATTTTACAAAACATGTAAGCATGCTTCCGTGTTTACAAATTGGTTGCCGTAGTTCCACGCATTTATATCACAGGTTTTCCTATAGACTGTGTTAAATACTAGAGTTGGTGATGCAGAGGAGACAAAATAGTTACTATAGAGCATTGGAGGGTTGAGCTTTCATACCATGACTCTTATAGCAGAGCAGCCATGCTCCTAGATATAATCACCTGACACGGCCGACTGAGCCACCAGATCACAGCAATAGCCCTTTATTTCCCCGCCCCTCCCCTTCCACCAGTGTCCTCTTCATTTGTTAAAAATCAGCCTCTGGGATAGGGAGGTGACACAAGAGTTAATTGTGTGCTGATCTTGGGGAGGAGTTGAGTTTGAGTCCAGTGACCATATCAGGTAGCTCACAACCACCTAGAACTTCAGCTCCAAGGAACCCAATATTCTTTGCAGGTATTTGCAGATATCTGCACCCACATGTGTGCAAGAGCACACACGGGGGGAGGGGGAAGACCTTTTAAAGTCTTTAGAGTTAGAAAGTGTTTAAAAAGAAACAAGATGGAGAAGAGGGAGTCTGTTTCCTTTCCACTTGAAATGGGCCTGACTCTGTGACCTCTTTGACTTTAATACTCCTTAAATTTTAGATCTAGATCTTGAAAGAAATCAAAACTTTCATGGCTGGTCTCTTGAAAGTCAAAGACCATGTGGAATCATAGCTAGAGCCCATAATGGGGAATGATCACATGTGTAGAGCATGCCCCCAGTCTTCCACACATACCCATCAAGCTTCCCATCCCCCATCCCAGCACAGGTGTGGGTGAGGCCACCATGAGCTCACCCAGTCACTTAACAGATAAATTCAGATCCTGAATGAGCTCTGACCATAGCCAAAAAGCCCATGTTCCTACCTACAGACAGAACCATGGAACAAGTCAGCTTGCGGAAGGCAGTAATGTAAGAACATTAAACTGCAGCCCAGTATTGATGTCAAAAACTGAGAATTATAGCTTTAAAGAAGTATTTACAATATTCACATTCAAAAACAAAGAACCTCATTAGAACATAGGCAAAATAAATGACTTGAGTAAGTATCTCTCCAAAGAAGATAAATAGATACCAATAAACCCATGAATTAATACTTAATATCACTAATAACTGAGGTATTAGTGATTAGTAACCATAGTAAAATAACACCTCATGCCCATTGGGGTGATTGCTATCAAAATAAATAACAGAAAACAAAAATTGATTAATACATGCTGCTTAGTTTCAACTGTCATGTTAGCAATACCTAGAATCATCCCAGACAGAAGTCTCAATCAGGAATTGTCTCGATCAAATTAGCCTGTAGACATGTCTGTTGGGAAATTGTCTTGAGTATTCACTGAGGTAAGGGGAAGACATATTCTGAATGTGGGCAAAATTGCTTATTATGTGGGCTAGACCCTGAACTGTTTAATAGTAAAGAAATCCAGCTGAGATACACATGCAGCAAGCAAGCAAGCAAAGATGATTATACTGTCTTTGCTTTTGACTCTATGATACGATGAGTTGTGTCTTAATAAGCCCTTTTCTCTTTAGTTGATTTTGGTCATGGCATTTTGATGGAACAACAGAAACGAGGCTGAGACAGGCTGTCTCTATGCAGAAGTATGGCATTTCCTCAAAACACTGGCATGGGGAGAATAAGAGAAGGCAATGTAGTGAATGTGATCCCAATGTGCTGTGCACAAGTATGAAATTGTCAAAATATTTCAACTAATTAAAAGGTAAAATAGAAAAAATTGAACATAGAATTATCACACAATCCAGCACTTTCTTTAGGTACACACTCCAAAAATAATAAAAGTAGAGGCTTGAAAAAGTATTTGTAGACCAGTGCTCACAACAGTTTTATTCAGAATAGACACCAGATATAAGGAACCCAGATGTTGATCCGTGGAAGGACGGTGAATATACAAAACATATGCAAACAATAGAAACTCTGCTTTAGACAGAAAATGCAGGCAAATTTGCAGAAACCAAGAAGGGTTGTGGTCATAAGGGTTTGGGCAAGAGGAACAGGCAGGTGCTGAATGGCAATGAAATCTCAGATGTGGAATCAGTTTTAGAGATGGTGTGCTGGTTTGAATGAGAATACTCCCCACAGGCTCATGTTTTTGAACACCCAGAGGTGGGTCTTGTTGGGAAGGCAATGCAGCCTTGCTGGAGGAAGCACAGGACTGGCGGCAGGTTACGAGATTGTATGGCCTTGTCCCACGTCCGGTTCATGCTCTGCTTCGCGTTTGTGACTGAAGATGTGCTCTCTGAGCCTCTTGCTCTGGCTGCCTGTTGCCATGCCTCCCTGCCATTATGGATTCTTCTTCTGGAACCATAAGTAATTTCAGGAAATATTCTCTTCTGTAAGTCCCTTTTGGTCGTGATGTTTAACCACAGCCACAGAAAGTGACTGATATAGATGGTTAGTTGTGACAGGTATGAAACAATTCATAATAATCAATTATGTAAGCATAGTTAATACCAATGAACTCAGCACTCTACACCCAAAACAATTATGGAACATTTACACTATGTTTATTATATTTTTATATAATAAAATATTGAATTTAGGGAGTAAGGGTTATAGCGTGGTGAGGCTTAACACATAAGATGCCCTGAATTCAACCCTCAGCACCAAAACCAAAAAACATTCAAAAAATTATCCTGGTGTATACTCACATAATCTGGGGAAGTCTTAAAAAAATCCCAACATCCTGGACCAGGCAGGCCAATACTTCTAGGGTGGAGTACAGACCTACGGATCTTTTCACATCTTCCCAGGTGACTGGCACATGCAGCCAGGGTTGGGAGATGCTACTTGAAAACCTTGGAATTACTTTATCTGCTCTATCAATTAGCATGCCTTCAACACTAAAGCTAATGCCATCAGTTAAGACACCCAGATGCTCACTGCAATCTCAAGACCATATTTACATTCCTGAGGATTTTCAAATCCCTGAAGTCATAATTAGATTGAAGTTCTGTGAAAATGCTGCTGATAGCTGAGGCCCCTCCAGTCGTGTGTTTATTCATTCAACTGGGCTTGGGATCATTGTAGGAATGAAATTGTACAGAAATTTTCTGTGATTGCATAGCTTTTTGTATATGTGTAATTAAAATCACCCTCACACCCTCACCCCCAAGTCATGTCTTTAGCTCTGGACTATCTTCCACGTCAATATTCAAGAGTTTGATCCTCTGAACCCTCGGTAAGGCACCCCACTCCTGCACAGTCTACTTAGTCCCACAGTCCTTCATCCAGATCTTGTCTCTCCATATTCAAATATGGGCCACAGTTTATTATTTTATCAGTCCCTCTGGAGCCTTTGGGTCTCAATACTCCTTACAGCCCTGCCCAATGCCACGTGGGCATACATAAAAAGATGGAGGATTGATGTGGGATTCCCCTCTGTATGGTATGATTACCATTGACTAACAAAGAAACTGCATTGGGTCTACAGCAAGGCAGAACAGAGCTAGGTGGAGAAAACTAAACTGAATACTGGGAGAAAGAAGGTGGAGTTAAAGAGATGCCATGTAGCTGCTGCCGGGGACAGACATTCCAGAAACTTGCCAGTAAGCTACAGCCATGTGGTGATACACAGATTAATATAAATGGGTTAATATAAGATACAAAAGTAAGTCAGAGATATACTTAAGCTATTGGCCAAACGGTATTGCAAATAATATACTTTCTGTGTGATTAGTTCAGGTCTGAGTGGCTGGTAATAAATGAGAGGTCCCCCAAAACAGAGGATCAGGTTGTGCTTCCTGGCATTTTCATATTCCTTGTCTTTTCTCACAGCCACCAGGACATGGGATGTGCAGGAATGTTATCATTCACTGAAAATTCAAGGAAGCAGAGCTGGCAACAATGCAGCCCTCCCTAAGAGTGGCCAGAAAGACAGCAAGCATTGCTGCTCTCTGAAGCCTTCAGGGTGGAGCCCTGGACATTCCCTTCATTGCTAATAAGAATCAAAATGGTAATGACCCTTTGGGGGAAAAAAACTTACTCAGGCATTTTCTTTAATTAAATTATGATGAGACTCAAAACTTCATTCCAAAATACTTATGGATAAGAAAGTATAACCATGTTCACATAAAAATCTATTGATGGATATACTAGTTCCTTTCCTAACATATGATAAAATGCCAACACCAAGGCAATTCGTAGAAAAAAGGGTTTATTTTGGCATATAGTGCCAAAAGGTGAGAGTTTGTAATGGTGGGACAGTGTGGCAGCAGGTGGCAGACATGGCAGCTGGAGCTGGCAGCTGGGACCTGAAGGCTCACATACCTTACTGCGAGCAGAAATCAAAGAGAGCAAACTGGGGCTAAGGGTAGGATGAGGCCTGCACATCTGAAAGCCCATGACAATTGCATATTTCCTCCAGCGAGGCCACCTAAACTAGCCCAAAACAGTGTCAACCACCTGGGGACCAACTATTCAAATATCTGAGCCGTGGAAGACATATTCAATCAAAGCACAGCAATGGTTATTCTGGATTTCCAAAACTGCAGTGTCCTTTTACTGATAGATTGGTAAACAAGCCATAGTACATCTGGACAGCATGAAAATGAACGAACTGTTGACCTGTAGCACAAAATGTTTCCTCTCAAAATATCACTCTGAGTAAATGAGACTAGGCCACAGAGACCTCGTGATTCTTGGTAAAATACAACAAATCAGTAATGGTCAGAACAGACCATGTAAGAAAAACAGGTACTAGGAATAGCAGGAGTTATTGGGGAGAACAATGAATCTTGGCTCTAGTGATAATTACATTATCTCGTAAAGTGTGCCTCAATATGAATACAACTTCCCAACTAAACGCTAAAATAGCATAGATGCGCTGTGTATCCTCACTGCTTATCATTATAGCAGAGTGCAATTAAAACAACACCCCTTTCACCCCTCCCTGCAGCAGAATGGCCCTCTGGTTGACTTTCCGGTGGGTCCATCTGCCTGTGGCATTGTCCTGAACTTCTCTTGTCTTCTCTATTCCACTCTTCTTGTCCCTCCTTCCCAACCCCTGTTTTCAGTTGTGCTGAGCACTTACCTACTTCACTTTTGCCTCTCTTTGTTATCCACATTGTTTTAAACCATATCCAGCAAAGAACAAGAAGTCAAGACATGTTTCTGAAGCAAGGGAGGCAGGAGAAAAGAAACATAGAGGGGAAAGGGACATCATTTTCTGTTTTTTCTCGGAATCATTTTTATGAAGTTTAATAGATTTGTCTTTGCTTTTTGCCCTCCAAACTAATTTCTCTTCAGAATAAGAAAGCACAGTACTGTTAGTAACCTCTCTATTCACATACCCACAGGCATTAGTGTATATATGATATGGCGTATATACTGTATATGTGTATGCAGTCTATACCTGCCCCATGCATGTATACCTCTGTACTCAAATCCCATTTGTGATGCGGAAACTTCCTACCAAAAGGAAGAAAGGGTGAAATTAAAGTATGCTCCATTCAGTTGGGAAGTAGTCTATTATCAGAGACAAGAAAACCAAATAAAAAACATGAATAAGCAAATTGTCTCTTAAGTTTGAGTTATGATGTAGGGGAGTTGGTTCAGTCATTAAAGATTAAAGCTCTTGCCACAAATTTGAGGACTTGAGTTAGGATGTCTAGAATCCACATATAGCATATGTCTGAAATCCCAGTGCTGGCGAGGTAAAGGCACGAGGATACCTGGTACCTTACTAGGCAGTCAGTAGGCATGAATGAGTAAGGTCAGGCTTCAATGTGAAAACAATCTTCAAAGGAAATAAAATAGAGAATGATTTAAAAAGACAACATGTAAAGTTGACCTCTGACTTACATTAGCACCCATATGTACACATTCATACTCATGCACAAGCATGTGCATGCACACACAAATGCACAGCTCAAACCAATAAATGGTTATTGACTATGCAATATATGGAGTAACATTTATATGTATGGAACAATATTGGAAATCTGAGAAGTAAAAGTACAGATAGAATCAAAGACAGAGCAAGAGAAGAGGTGGTATCTTTGTTGTTTGTTTGTCTATTTTTTTGTTTGTTTTTGGTTTTGTGAAACAGAGTTTCTCTGTAGCTTAGGAGCCTGTCCTGGAACTAGCTCTTGTAGACCATGTTGGCCACAAACTCATAGAGATCCACCTGCCACTGTCTCCTGAATGTTGGGATTAAAGGCGTGTGCCACCACCACCCGGCTATTTATTTCTAAGCAAATTCTCACAGTAGAGACCAGGACGGTCTTGAACTCACAGTCTTTGAGTGTGGAGACTGAAGATTAATCCTATGACACCATGCTGAGTTTTATTTTATAAATACTGCTAAGTTATCAGAGAAATGCTATTTAAAGCAAGTAGGTATCACTTCCCACTCATAAGGATGATGGGAACCAAAAAAGGAAACTAACAAATATTAGAAGAATGTGGAGAAATGGAAACTTGCATTCATTACCTTTAGGAATTTTACATAGTGCTTATGTTCTTTGAACAGTTTGATGGTTTCTCAAAATGTTACTCCTAGAGTTACAATGTGACATAGCAACACAACCTTCACAGAGGGAAATGTAAAGATGTCTGCACAGGAACCGGAACGTGCAGATTCGTAATACCCCAACTGGAAAGGACTCATCCGTATGTGCAGCAATTGATGAACGAATAACCAAATGTGGTATGTCTATTCCACAGAGTGTTATTTTATAGTAGATGAAACACTGATATGACAACATAGAGTACTGGCGTACCACAAAATGGATAAACCTTGAAAACATGCCAATGGGAAAAAGCAACAAGAGGTCACTTGCTTCATGATTTATACAAGTCAATTAAAGATGCAAATCCGTATAGACAGAAAGTGTATTTATTGTTGTGAAAATCTTGGGGGAGGAGTGCATCTCTAATAGTTATTAATTAATGGAAACTTTTTAGCACAATGAAAATGTGGTAAATTGAACATTTAAAATGGGTGAAATTTATTGTGTAAATTACATTTCATTGTAACTGTAAGAAGTTTCTGAAGTAAATGGAACAATAAACAGATATTTCTTAATCCTTGCATGAGTGAATAATGAGTTCCCATTCCTCAAATGCGGTCCAAAAATGGAGCCACAGGGAAGACCATGTTGCTCGGAGGCAGTCGTGAAAGCCCAGGGATTCTGACAGGTATGGAGTGGTGAGGACTAGGGCTGAAGACATGTGCTGTGTTGATTAGGAAATTCTGATTTTGTCCTGAAAGTAATTGATAACCCTCTAGAGTCTTTAAACAAGAGGGTGAATGAGGCCTTAGAAACAGTACGTTAGAGTGTGGAGTAAGTCCTTGAGATGTCCGTAATTACAGGAAGCAAGACCAGTCAAAGCACCATGCTGATGGTCCATGTCAGACCCTTCAGAGACTGGCATGATGTGGCAGGGATGAATAAGAGTGAACTCAATTGAAAAATGCTTAAGAAAAAAGTCTAAGAGAGGCTGGCATTTGCGGAGAAAATGTAAAGACGTGAGTTAAATCTCTGGGACCCGCATAAAAAGAAAGAAGCAGCTGCCCAAAGTTGTCCTTTGACCTTCTCGTATGTGCCAAGGTGGGAGGGAATGTATATGCAAGCTCACAATGCACACACACGCTCACACGTGCACACACACACACTCACACACATGTGCTCGCGCGCACACACACACACACACACACACACACACACACACCGATAATAGTAAATAAATTAAGTACCTGCTAGACTCCAGAAGCTTGGCCAGTGCTTGGCTGTGGGAGCCCTCTCCACTATTGCTAGGAGTATTAGCTGGGGTCATCCTTGTAGATCCCTGGGAGTTTCTCTGGCACTAGGTTTCTCTCTAACCCCAAAATGGCCCCCATATCAAGATATCTCTTTCATTACCCTCCACCCCTGTCTGGTCCCCAACTTGATCAACCCTTTCCCTCATGTTTCCATCCCCCATCTCTTCCCCTTGTTTCTCTTCAGATCCTGTACATTTTTCACCTTAAGCCTTTTTATTCTGCCTGGAGTCCCAGCCTGTGTTATGGTGCCATGCATAATTAGGATGGGTCTTCTCCCTTTAGTTCAGCATCTTTGGAAACAAAATTCACCCAAAGGTGTGGCTCCTAAGTAATTCTAAACATAGTCTAGCTGATAATGAAGATTGACCCTTTCAGAGACTTTGCCGCTGGAATTTCTTAGAATCTGCCTTACAGTTTGAGATTTCCTGCGCCCCTTACCCTCAGAGAAGTCAGACTGCAACAGTGTCATGGCCGCCCAGCCTGTGCCAGACTCCCCTGCTTTCCTCTTATTGGTGTTTCATATGATTTTTATGTGTGTGATGTAGTTCCGTGTTTGTATCTCCTTTGTGCTGCATTCAAAATAACAAACCAAGAAAAAAAGGGTAAAGAAAATGATCTTTTTATTTTTAGCTTTTTGGGGTTTTATACACTGAAATTTGACATTTGCTGAGCAAACATTTGGGGGGCATGTATGTATACAATCATTCACATAACAACTGACATACAATAACCACGAGGAATTTCTTGGTTCCCAAGAGTCTGAGGTTTTCTTTGACCTTAGTCATGCCTGGCCTTGGTTCTGTACCCTTCGTGTTGTAGGTAAACATCAGTTACCACCTGCGAAAGAAGCACTGTGCATTCTAGAACACTAGAGGCTACGGGCTGTCTCTGGAGTTTTAACCACATTTGTGCACAAAAGAGAAAAGACCAAAAAAACAGCAGAGAGATGAACTGTGAACTGTGTGTTGGAAGTCATAAGTTATTTTCCATGTTTGTTTTCATAATTAGACATTTCTAAATTCTTCAAAACTTCTGCAGTAAACACTTCAGTATTAAAAAGAATTATTATTGTGTTACAGTACAGTAAGAGTTAAATTCTTTGAAGCAGCTAAGAAAAGGTTATATTTTAATTTCAGGGACTTGTCTAGACTCCTTTAGTGTGTTGCCATGGGAATGAAAATAAAAATAAGAATAGCTATAATTTTTTTAAAAAAAACCTAGAAAGATCCATATGTAGTGTTTATCTCCTAGACTGTTGAAATCTTCCCTCTGTTGTTTAATTATGAAACGCTTGCATACATTTTTCTATTAAAACCAGGTCTGAGCTCTCATCCCTACAAACTGAGCTGCAGGCCATGAGAAAGCACCCTTTTTAACGCGGGAATCAATGTACCGCCATGCCCGTTAATACTGGGAAGGTGTTTAAATGGAGCATAATTCCAGGAAGACAAAACTGAAGGGCAGTGGTGTCTGTGTCTGAGGTGGGTTTCCAGCCCCTCCCACCCTCATTTATATTTGAAGGGTTTTTTCCTGTATAAATCTACGCTTTCACCCTACCTCACTTCTTGCCTATGGCAGAAAAGTCAGAAGGTACAGTGTGTACTTTAAAGACAGAAAGCAAAGAATGGTATAATGTACCTTGGGAGGTTTCCTTTATCTGGCTGCACTCTGTCTGCAGCAAGCTAATCATTTGACATTAGTGCCATTTGGTTTCTCAGCCAGAAGCCAGTGAGGACTAATATGTGGATTTCTCCTAAGGCTTGCTAATACCCAGAACTCCAGATGAAGACAGAAAGGAATGCATTCAAGGACTTTGGAGCCACAAAAGCATTAAAGCACGTGATAACATAATGTTATTAAAACACAGAATCATTCTCCTTTCTTTAAGAAAAACTAATTTCATTTTTTTTTCTTTTAAAGAACATATTCTTCAGTTTTTAGTGTGGAACTGAGAGCCAAAGCCTTCAGCACGGACCTCTCCCAGCAGACTTGAAGGTAACTCCATGCCAGGGGGTAGCTGCCCATTGACAGTGACAGGGTGTAACTTCGTATTTGAGAGGGAAATAAATTTGGAAAACACTAAGCTTATTCCGGAGCGACCAGAGGAGTTGTTTAAGCATTGCTATGAATTTGACTAGTGTTTCCAATCCCAAATGGTTATAGTTTTTGACAAACAGATGATTCAATATTTAAAACAATCAATAAGAACTGAAAGGCAAACAATCTGACAACGTAGTCTAAGCATCAGTCATGCAAGACTGACCTTTAATCACTCACGCATAACAGACCGGTCTAAGAGCGATCATTTCAAATGATGAGACCAGACCAATCATTTCAGACCCTTGAAGGTGGTTAGCTGTTTGTCTGCATGTACGTCTGTGGGAGGCTGTCAGATCTTGGAATTACAGACAGTTGGGAGCCGCCATGTGGGTGCTGGGGATTGAACCCAGATCCCCTGGAAGAACGGTCAGCACTCTCACCCACTGAGCCACCTCTCAGGGCGTTAGTTTTGACTGTCAACTTGCTAGGATTCAGAATCGCTAACAGAGATTAGTGATGGAGTTTCTACATTGGGTTAATGGAGTGTAAACCAGTCCTAGATGTGGACAGTACCCCGAAGTGGCCTGGGGACCTAGACTGAGTGACAGCTGAGACCCTGGGTCATCACTGCCTGCTTCTTGACAGCAAATGCTCTATGACCAAGTGCTTCCCAATCTTCCTGTCACACCTGCCCGGCCATGACAGACTGGACCCTCAAACTGCCGGACAAAGGAAACCCATCGTTGTTTACACTGTTTGTTAGGTATTTTTTATCACTGCCACAATGAAATGAGTTAAAACCCCCAACTATACTCTCAGCTCTCTCTGCTAGCTCCTCAGAGCAAGGCCTTCAGGGTCAATCATTCAGAGCAGGCAAGCAAACTCTGGCTTTTCTGCAAAAAGGGTTTAATAAAAATCTCTTTGCTCTTGATGACAAGAAATGACTTGGTGTTTGCATAAGAAAGTGACATAAACTTGGATATCAAAAGGCTTTATCATAGTTCATGTGGCTATCATCACACTTAGGCTTTTCTGATGCTCTTGACTGAAGCCAGGCCTTTATGGCTCCTGTTCTGTCTTTTGTTTGTCTAGGTGCTGGGGATCAAACTCAGGGTCTTGCCCACATTAGCCTTCCCTTAGCACTGTGCTCCCCTCACCTCTGCCTACCCTGCAACCCGTGAAGCTTTAGTTTAAAAGACTGATCACACTTTCCAAATGTAAATTCTCCACTGACACTTCCTAAGAAGATAATGTGACATTTAAGAGCAAATAAAAGATATTCTTTAATCAATCAAAAACATCTAACCTTTTTATATTCCTATTCTTTAATAATATTTCAAGGAATAAAATCTTCCTTTATCTTAAATACACATATATAAGCAAAATGATAAAAATATAACCTTGTAAAATGAAAAAAGTATAACCTTGTAATGTCATTAAGCAAGGAGAAGTCTATATGATAAAATTAAGACATGCTCTTTTAAAACTTAAACATAAAAAATAGGTGTATGATGTCATATAGACATAAAAAATTTCTAAACATATAAGAAAGGTTTAAGTGTTTAGATAAATCATTATGGAAACTTAATAATAAAAGTTACAGTGACACACATCTGTATTTCCATCACTCAGGAGGCTAATGTAGAGGGATCATGGGAGCCTAGAAGTTTGAAGCCAGCTTGGACAGCAGAGCATGACCCTGTCTCCGTCAATTAGTCAATCAATTAATAAGGTAAACCTGGAAATCTCTCTTATAGGTTAAAGAAAAGGAACACATTATTCTCAGCATTGTTAAAGAATGCAAAAGCGAATTTGCCTAGGGAGTCGCCGCTAACTGGATGGTACTATGATGAGAGGAAGAGCTCAGCCCTAAGCTAAGGGCAACAGAGGCCAAGAACAGAGAGAGACAGCCAGGCAGCAGGACAGAGGCTGACCTATCAGGAAATGAAAAATTCCTACAGGAAAGACATGGGGGTAAGAGGGAGTCTGGCTACACCGACTTGATGGGATTATGCCTTAAGGGGATAGTTGACAGCTGTTGAGAATTGAGGAAGATAGATGGCGAAGGAAGACACTTTACTGAGCTGACTCAGCTGAATTCTTGCACTGATGACACCAAACAAATAGAAGGTAGAACCACCAGGCAAAGATAAAACGCCTAAAGTTGGGAAAGTCAGAAAAAGGACTCATAGTCTGGTTCAAACTAGTCAAAAGGGAGCCTGTCATGTGTTAGAGAAAGACCAGTGTTCTTCACATGTAAGCAACTCAGCACTGATTAATGTGGTAAATATTCCCACAGACGATTTGAGAGAACACCATTCACTAAAGAAAATTTGACTAATAAACATATCTTCAGATAGTCAATTATCATCATATTGGGGAAAAAAGGATTAAAATTTTTTTAAAAAAAAATCATCCTAATGACTTACACATGATGAGAAACAACCCTGTCTATCCAGAGCCCAGCAAACACAGATCCTGTCCATAACCCATCCAACCTTCCTTTGGTTTGCTTTGTCTCAAAACTAGATGGGAGGGTTAGACATATTTGTCACTCTGAAACAAGCTAGACACCGAGGTAAACATTCTGATTCCACTAATTAAGACTTCCTTCGATTGCAAAACAATCTCCAACGTAAATTACCTCCTCCTACAAGGCATCTAAGACAAAACAACCCTGTCAAGACGCTCTGCTATTCAGATCAGTGTTTTCATTTCGAAGGCCTGCTTAACTTCCATCTCTCTGGTCATGTTTCTCTTTGGCATGAGATGCCTCACTGGCTGGGGGGAAGAAACGAGAAACCTCAAAGCCATTTCAACATAGAATTCAGTACCTGCAACTGAGGTGAGAGGGCCTTTCCCTGACAAGCAAACCTACGAAGTAGAAGGCAATAAGGAGAGCAAGTTGGAAGACGCTTGGTGTGGTGTGCCCGCAAACACTACAAGATGGAAAAGAAAAGAAAATATACCAGAAGAAACTGGGAGCACGCGAGGGGGCCCTGGGTTTAATGCCCAGTACCACACAATCTGGATAGGAAATAGACTTTAGATGTAGCGCACATCATCAACAGTTTGCCCGTAATGTTATGGAAAGTCAGTAAAACTGATTAAGAGAAAAGGGTGTTGCTGTGAAAATTGCTGAATTAGTTGGTAAGAAATAAGTTCTGTTTACTGACTTCTAAGAAGTCAGATATCACAAGTGTGAAGTGTTCCTGGGGTTCTGTAGCCAGGAGTCACAGGCATTGCGCTGAGAACACGTGACTAGCTTGCTATGTCAGTAAGACACATTTCCGTCTTTCTACAATGTCAGAACTTATTAAATAGCAATAATTTCACCAGCTTCCTAAGTTCTGTTGGCTGGCTGCAATTGATGAAGCAGTCCTGATACTAGTAAAAGTTACTGAGGCAAGCATTTCAATTTTAATACACTTAATACAGTAAATGAATCACTGTACATGCAAGTAGGAGGGCTGCCAAAGGGTTAAATGGGCCACAGAATTACTCTGAAAGTTCCAAAGAGGCCTTAGTGGAAGCAAGAGGCTGCTAGGTATTAAAGGTCTCAGTGGAGGTACTGGTCACGAGTCAAGTCACAGGGTCAAGCCATGCTGGAGGGTCAACAATGAGCTGAGAATCAGGATCTAATCGCTTCTCTAGGCAGGGGGTGGAACCACAGAGGCAAAGGGCAGGATTGCGTCCAGGCAGACAAACTGTCAAGCAGAAGGACAGGCTGATGGCATTGGGAGTAGGCTGTGTCAACAGTGGTGGCAGCCACTGGGATAATTTCGAGTTGTCTGCCTGTCAGTCCCTTGATGGACATTCTGCGCCACCAGAAATCAAGTTAGTGGAGACCACCGCTATCACCATGTTAGGTTTCCAGCCCTCATTGGGGTCCAAGTCGGGGTTAAGAACTCTTTCCTTGGTTTGATGTGCCCAATGAGTTTTGAGGCCCGTTTTTCTGATAAGATTATAATATGTCCATGTGCTAAATTGGTCCCAATTTACCTTAAAAAAAATTTTAGAGTGGCACCCATTTTACCTTTAGGAATAAGTTTTCAGTCTGTGTGTCTTGGGTGATGACAGACAGATGGCATTATTTGTATGTTCAGAAAGGCACAAACTCATTCTGCCTCTGTGTTTGCTCTCAAAATGAACTTAAAGGCTGCTTGTAAAATGAAATCCCCCAGGGCAAGCCAATAGCCCCATAACCCCCGTGTGATAGGTGAAGGAACTCAGAGCAGGACACACAGCCTGGCCACAGCACGTCACTTCTAGGAATATAGTCTAAGCAAATGTTTGGCGACGCTGCAAACATTGGATAAAAAGATTCCACAGCACTGTGACAGGAGGACAATGGAAACCATCAAGATGACTGAGATCTGTGCTTAATTACATTATGCATCTTTCTAAGAGGAATGCTATTCATTTGTTTACAAAGGCCTTTTTGTTTGGTTGGCCGGCTTTTTGGTTTGGTTTTCCCCATGCTGTAGGTTTAATCCAGGGCCTCCCATGCTAGGCAAGCACTCTACAACTGAACTACATTTCCAGTTCACATGCTGTGGAAACCGTTTTGTTGCTGCTGTTGTCTTGGCTCCTTTGAGATGGGGGCTTACTCTGTAACCCCGGCTGGCATCAAACTTGTAATGACCTGGTAACCTTTGCTTACCAAGGGTAAGGCATTATAAGCATGCACCTCCACACTTGACTGAAACCTTGACTTAAAAAAAAAAAAATCTTGTATCCTGCCACTTCACTGAAGGCATTTATCAGCTGTAGAACTTCCTTGGTAGAGTTTTTGGGGTCGCTTAGGTACACTATCATATCGTCTGCAAATAACGAAAGTTTGACTTCTTCCTTTCCAATT
>JAQHUG010000001.1:20292906-20336962 GCA_028555095.1 Dicrostonyx torquatus | reverse complement strand
AAAGAAAGAAAGAAAAAGAAAACAAGTCAAGATATAAAACTAAGTGAAATAATTTTAAATTTTATAACGACCACATAGTTTGAAGAGACTCTATTAAAATTTCTTCCAAGTAAAGATACAGTTTCTATCATGTTTTTAAAAAGTATTTCATTTCAATATTTCTACTATGCCTATATATTACTTTAATAGAAAAAAGTATAGATGTCTCATACACACACACACACACACACACACACATATGTTAGCCATAGGCTCCCCATCAACACTAACACTTTTAATAATATTAAAGCCAATTTCACTATTCAAATATATTTGGACAATCCAAGACGACTTTTAGTGACAAATGTGGGAAAATGTTGATTTTTTTTTCAAACATAAAATAACCCTAGGTTATGAAGAAAGAAACTCTAATGAATAATCCACTGGAAAAAAATCAAGAAGGAAGGTTAGAAAAGAAATAGTTCTAGGATTTCTAATGAGCTAAGCCTAGTCACAGGGAGGCCATGCTTCGACTATGATCACTGGGGACTTGTGGAGTGATTGCCATCTGCTGAGTCCACCCACCTGCCTCTCTGGACTTTCTGCTCATTCTGTGATGGAAACAGTAGCCGGGGAGAGAGAAACTTTACAGTTACCCCTTGCAGATAATTCTCTGAGTCTCTTTCTTTCAGAAGTGTTATAAACAAATCTAATAACTTCAGAAATGAAAGAACAAAAATTGATGTAGGCGCCTGGTTTTAAAACTCATTGTCCATGTCCACTACTTGAACTACAAGCTGAGAGGCCTACACAATGGCTTCCAGCGAGAAAACAAAAGATGGCAACAGGGGAGGTTTTAAATGGGTCCTTGAGTCTCTAGCCCAGGGCAAGCCATTCTCTCACTATAAGAAAATCTGCTGCTTAGAGTGTTCCTCACTTCCAAGACAAGGACTGGGGAATTGACAGGAAAAACAATATCTACTTGGAAAAGGAAGTTTGTGAAAACGGTTTATAGAATTGAAATCTTCACTCATTTCCACCCTGCCCCCATTCTAGACACCTACTCCAGATGCCTCCGGGGAATGAAGAAACATAGAAAACCTACCGCAGGTGTACAAAGACAAATTTCAAAATTAAAAATAAAAAGCAGCTTTGTTTCCAGGATTTCAAATGCTTTTATTCTGAACCAACACAACACTTCGCAAGCACATTCAAAAGCATTCCGTCTTTTACATCCAGTGACACACCTTCTGATTTTCTCTAGCGTAACTTACCACAATAGAAATATTATGGTTCTCCTCCAATCTCCCTTATATGTCATCCGTGTCTGAAATGTCCCCTGTAGGCTTAAGTGCTTGAACACTTGGTCCCCAGCTAGTGGCACTTATTTGGGAGACTGTGGGACATTTAGGAATTTGGACCCATCTGGAGAAAATGAGTCACCTGTAGGTGGGGGAGGCTACTATCTGGCACTGCTTCCTCCTGGGTTCAGTTTGCTTCCTGATCAGTACCATGTCCCAACTGCCCTGATGTAGACTCCCACCAGCACGGATCAACTGGATCCTCTACCATACAATCCCAGCCATGATAGACTCAAACCTCAGACAGTGAGCTAAAATCCAGCCATGATAGACTCAAGCCTGAGGACAGTGTCTAAATTTCATTTTCCTCCCATAAGTCACTTCTAACGGATATGTAGTAAGAAAAGCAGCAGCAGTTACAAGCTAAGATTATCCTGTTGTTTTCCTGTTTTGTTGTTGTCCTTTTAGTTTTTGAGGCCCAGTTTCCCTATGTAGCCCAGACTGACCTCAAATGCCCTATTCCCCTTCCTCAAACACTAGAGTGCTGGGCTTACAGGCACACACCAGTACATCTAGCTGGCTTACACTTTCCAGTCTTTGATTTCCTGACATGAAAGTGAAAGGGGAACTGACTGTTCTAGTGGAATAAAAGAGACCACCGGGTAGGGAACAGGGAAAGGAAATGGTGCATGGGGGAGAATATGCTCAAATTACACTGTGTACTTGCATGGGAAGACACTTGAACAAGCCAGTTTAATAAAACTTTAAAAGTTCAGACACTCCCCATGAAACACAACGGCAAAACCAATTCATAGCTATGAGTTCAGATGCTTTATAACTTTGACCATGAAGTCAAGGGGAGCACTTCCATAGGAAATGACACATGGATGTATGTGCACCTGTGTAAGAGAAACGGAAAGTCAACACAACTGTCATGTGCAAAATTATCTCCTTAGAAATCCTACTTCCTCCTCTACTAAAAGCCCATCTTTTGCCTCGCTTGACTTCTGCGTCCTTGCCTACTTTTAGGTTTCCAGAAGCCTTCACTGGCGTGGATGGCTAATAGAACCGTTAGGAGATATCAACCACGACACTTTTTTTTCCTATTGGTTCAGTGGTCAATAGACCTCAAAAAACGTAACTGCAAGGTTGCCCATTCTCCATTAATTACTCAATCTGAGCTCAGCTCTACAAGATGGGTCAATGAGTTTTCAAACTTGCGCTCGTTTTAAAGCCACAATTTCCCTTTAAATATTATTGAAGAATTCATCGATAATTAAAAACTTTAGTTGTCGAAGAGGAAGACCCTTTCATTCCTGATTTAGTTTTGCATGTTTCTACTGGACTAGGATTCCCAAGAGCAAACACCCTTGGAGTCAAAGCAGACAGAAATAAGAAGAGCTTTGTTGTGTGGCCTGGGAGGTACAGACCAACCAAAGAAGGAAATTACTACCGGGTAAATGTCGAAGTGAAGCCAGCACTCTGAGAAACCAAAAATGCTGGGTTTCAGATGTAATTCTTCAAACTTATATATGAATTACGATGTTTAAATGAAAACCTTTGAAATTTAAATGAAGCCACAGGAGACCACTCTATGAAGTAGCTAAGGGCTCATCTGCTTCTGCACTCCTGAATTTCCCGTACTCCTGAATTTCCAAATTCCCTAAATGAGGCTACCTAAATTGAAGTCTGACATCTGACTGGGAAAATAAATAGAAATCCTCATTCTCCATAATACTTCATTTTGTATACTTAAAAATAGCCCCAAAGTAACAGAAATTAACCAGAGACTGGTTTTGAGAATAGAGATGAAGGAGGAAGCTTGATTAAGAAAATCGCAGCAGGCTGGAGAGATGGCTTGGCAGTTAAGAGCCCTGAGTGCTCTTTCAGAGGGTCCAGGTTCAGTTCCCAGTATTCACCTGGCAACTCCCAGCCATGTGAAATTCCAGCTCTCGGAGGCCTTGTGGGTACCAGGCAAGCATCTAGTGCACATAATGTACATATAGGCAAACGTATAAACATGCAGAATAAAAATAAATAAATTGTAAATCTCTTTTAAAGGATAATCATGGCACATTGTGTAGTGTCACTTAGTCTAGATGTGGACACAGTCAGGGCTTTTCTCCCAGCAGCTTGGAAGGCTTTGAGGACCCACATATTACGTGTGCAAAGCTCCATCTTTTTCTAAAGGCTAGCAGAGGCCAGCTCAACACAAATGCTTCTACACAAGGAAGCCTAGCGTAGCCAAGCCCCCCTCCATTATTCAACTGATTAAGCAGAATGCAGGGACGAGTAACTAACCATTATTTTCATCAATCAGGCCAAAATCAAACAGCATGAAAACCCTTCAAATGCTTAAGAATCATATTGCTAAGCGAACACCAAGTCTTGGCAACTCAGACACTACAAGGAATCTAAGCTGAAGAGAATCTAATAGGACAGCTGGTGTTTTCTGCAAGCCAAATTGTTTACAGGCGTTGAAGGGCAAACTTGAAGGTTCTTGTAGTACTTCAACAAGTGCCAGAGACAGACGAATACAAAGCCAGCTTTCAAAGCATAGAGCCAAAGTACCATGGAACCACAAGCTTCCTGACCCCACCTGTATTTCATCTGCCTGCTTCCACGCTTTCATTTCTGCTGGTAAACCGGAGTTCGTAGGCTCCTTCATCATGGATTGACCATGAGCTGCTTTGTTCTGTCGGTAATTGCCTTTACTTGAGCTGGAGACAAGGAAAAGATCGTGCTCTTGTTGCTGTCTAGCAAGGCTGTACATATATGTTCTTCGAGGAGGCCCATGGATGGTTTTTCCCTAGCAGTCACCATGGTGACACCTTCAGTAGTTCTGAGGGAACATCTGCCTTCCCTTTCTGGCTCAGTTCCTGCCTGATCATGAAGAGCCTAAGGGTTAAGGGCAAGGATGCTGTTGAGTGGTACAGCTCATATGTACCTACCAGGTCTGGAATCCTGAGATTGACTTTGAACCAAGCAAAAAGGAGAAAATGACTTTTCCTAGCAGAATCTGTCATCCACAGATTGCTTATCAGGTTTGCTTTTCATGCTTAGGCTGTCTCTAACTTGTTTTGACATTTAAGATGATCTTTTATGAACTGGCTGTCCCTTCACTAATGCTAAGTTCCCTCCATCTACTATAAAACCTATGAAATATTGCCCCATCCTAACATAGCTGATATCCTAAAATTTCAAGTTTTAAACTCGGTGACACTTGCTTCTAAGTTTCCTAGTGTTGCATGTTCCTACCTGTCCAAAACCATTACTTAACTATTGTGAACATGTACTCATCTTTCTAGCCATTCGAAGACAATGTGCTGGAGAGTTTGCTAGTTTCACACAAGCTAGCGTTATCCGGGAACAAAGAAACTCATTTGAGAAAATACTCACACCAGACTGGTCTGTAGACATGACTTTAGGGCACTGTATTAATTGATGATTGATGTGGGAAAGGCCAGCCCACTGTAGTTGCTGCCATCCCTGGACATGTGGTCCTTAGATGTATAAGAAATCAGCCTGGGAAAGATTCAGAGAACAAGCCAGTAAGCAGTGTTTCCCCATGGTCCCTGCATCAGTTCCTGCCTCCAGGTTCCTGCCTTGAGTTCCTTCCTTGAGTTCTTTCAATGATAGAGTGTGACCTAGTAGTTGCAAGCTGAAACAAATCCTTTCCTCCCTCCCCAAGATGCTTTTGATCCTGGTGTTTCATAACAGTAATAGAAACCCTAAGACAGACACTCTCATCCATAGCAGTAGATCATCCTTATTCTCTTTTGTCTGCTAAAATAGCTACTAAGTTAAGCCACATTCCTTAACTCTTAATTCAGTTCTCCATTTGCTTAGTGACTCTGTACTGCAGAGGGCACCCTAGAGGTGTATCTAATGACCTCCAGAGAAGACAGAGTAGCATTGTATTCCAGCAGATCCTTAAGGAAAGAAAGCACACGAAGTGGTTCTCCTGGGAAAGTGCAGGTGGAAGGATCAGGGATTCCAGGCAAGCCAACCCTACCAAGGAGGATCTCATCTTGAAAGTGCGGTGCTTTGCAATCTCCATGCATTGTGGGACAATGGTTCATACCCTATCAATTGTATTTTAATAAAACATTGATTGGACAGTAGCCAGTCAGGAAGTATTGGCAGAATAACCAGACAGAAAGTAGAGGCAAGGCAACAAGAACAGGAGAATGCTGGGAAGAGGAAAGCTTGGTCTGCAGTTGTGACACAGCCACAGAAGAAGATGTGACTGCCTCTGTGAATAAGGTATTGAGCCACGTGGCTAGCATAAACAAGAATAATGGGCTAATATAAGTTATAAGAGTTAATAAGAAGCCTGAGCTAATGGGCCAATCAGTTTATAACTAATGTAGACCTCTGTGTGATTTCTTTGGGACTTAATGTTTGCAGGAACTGGGCAGGACAGAAACCCCAACCACATCCTTGTGCAGTTGAGTCACTTGGGATCTCTTTAAACAGCGGTGTTGCCTCAGTGGGTCTGGGTCTCGCAAGGGTGGTGACTGTGGATGCACCAGCTACTGCTGCTGGTCCATGCTGTGCTCTAAGTGTGAAGACTACAGACTGCAAGCCCTGGGAGCTCGTCTCCTGACATTTTCTCACATAGTTCTTTTCCTCTACTTCACCTGTAATGTTTTGAAGGTGATGTCTCCTGTAGTCTCGGGCATTTGAATACTTAGCTCCCAGTTGGTGGGCCTATTTGGGGAGACTTAGGAAGTATGGCCTTGTTGGAAGAAAAAAGTCACTGGGGGCTGGATTTGAGGTTTCAAAGCCTTGTACTCAGTTCGTTCTCTGCTTCATGCTTATGTTTTGAAGATGTGAGCCCTCAGCTTCTGGCTCCAGCCACCATGCCTTCATTCTGCCATCATGGATTCTTATCCCTTAAGCCCAAATAAATCTTTTTTTTTTCCTATAACCTGTCTTGGTCATAGTGCTTCATCACAGCAATAGGAAAGTAAGTAATGCAGCATCCATCCATCGGCTGCCCTTGCCCACACTGCAGTGGCCTGCCCCAGCTTGCCTGCCTTTCCTGCACTGCCTGCCTTGGCCTTTCATCATTCTCGTCTATGTCTATCCCACGATTCCCACCATGCCCTCTGCAGTCTGGACCACAGTGGGGAAAACCTAGTTGACCCACTCACCAACAGTATTAGCTGTTTTTTTTCTTCTTCTTCTTTTTTGCCCTGCTTTTCTGTTTGGCTCCCTAATTACTATCCTGACAGTGAAAGAAAGCTTCTGAGGCAAAAGGGGAAGCTTGCTCCGAGCTGCTTCAACTTCACACGTTGGAGATACCTAATTCAGCTGATTCATGTTGGCTCCGAACGTAATTGCGCTGGAAATTTCCATTCTGCGGTGCCTCTCAAGTTCACCTGCCTGGCATGCCTATGATTCTCCCTCTCTTCGGCTAACCCCCAGGTTGAGGTGCTGTGACAGCTTCCTCGGGAACAGAGCCTGTTAAAAATGTTGAAGCACTTCTGAAATTCTATCAGCTTGATGATATTACAGGAATGAATCAGACGCCAAGGAATGTTGAAATTCAGCTGAAATGAGAATGTCTTTATCTAAATTCCATTAGACCTGGCACCTTTCAGAGAGGTCCCCGACAGGAACAAAACTCAAACAGTGTCTGCAAGCCGGCCAAGCTGTCTTTATCTGAATAACCTTCATTTTCGAGCCGCTCTGTGTCATTGACTTTAGAAAATTATCAGTCATTCCTTCTTGGTTTCTTGTGTAATTTACGTTTTGTTGTTGTCAAGTTCAAGTATCCTTTACAACCTAACATTAGGACTCTCCTGCTGCCATTATCTTAATCTCCTAAGCATACCTGAGCATGGATGAAAAGAGAGATTATGAGTTGACAAAAACTATCTCCTTTCCAATATGCGGGAATGACTTGTCCCTAAAGCGGAGTGCATGTGCTCCTGAGCAACGCTTTCAAGCCCAGCTGAAGGTCTGCATCCTGTGAGCAGAGGTACTCATCTCCAGGTTAAACTTTAATAGAAGCACGAAGGGGTCAAGTCAACAAAACGCAAGCCGAATCATTAGACACTGAAAAATGATGGAATTACTGGAATGGGAATAAGAGAAAAGGGGCAGATTTGTCTAGAATTTCCTCCTTTGCATCAGCACAGCTCTGATTACAGTCCCTGCATTTGCCTCTTTAAACAAACACTATCTTAATTACCAAAATGAGTTTTGTAACTATTACTTAGCGAGGCATTGCCTCACTCTCCCAATTAAGCAAATAAATAGTCTGATTTTGCAAGACTGACAGGGTGAACTCAGCCCCGGCACTGGATTGGCACCAGTGTGTGTTGGCAAGCGCAGGCCACAGGCCTTCTTTCTCCAAGGCTCAAAGCTCATGAAATGCTTCCTAGCTTTTCAGCGTTTTTCTTCTCTGAGTAAAAAACGGACTTAGTAACTAAGACCCTTCAGCTTGATTTGAAGTCTCAGTCTCAAACGGCATACAGGGAGCAAGTCAGAGCATTGTGAGGGCCCTGGTTTCCAATGTGAGCCTTAAATTGACAAATTTTAAAAGCTAACATACTAGGTCTCACAAAAGCCAGTCATTTATGTGTCTTTGAATTATTAAAATATTTCTCAGCGGATGCCAAGGCTCTGATGTAGAAGGACAAAAATTAGGAACACAGACTTATTTCAGTATGCTTGTGGGAGACAAAAATATGCACAGATGCTCCAATCCCATATATCAAATTAGGTGTTTGAACAGAATGTATGCACATCCTTCTATGTACTTTAAATCAAGTCTTGGTGGCTTGTCATACCCAGAGTCACATAAATGCAGTGTAAGTAGATGCTACATTCTATTGTTTAGGGAGTAATGACAAGGAAAAATCTGCACGGGTTCAGTGCAGATACAATTTTCAGTTTTCCTAAACATTTTCAACCTGAGAATATCTGAATCCAAGAAAGGGGCTCTGACAGATATGAAAGATAATTCTAATCAATTATGAATTATCAAAATGCAATTGTATGCTGGGAATTTATATAAATCCAACTGACTCTGACTCCTTAGATTCAATGCTCAGATGCTAGATAGCCCCAACCCAGAATTCTCCCTTAGGTATGGAGATAAGGAAGCCAGGGTTCAATGCAAGTAAGCAATCCTCTGGGGCTAGAGTGTGGCAAGAAAGGGCAAGTGGAAGCCCTGGGAACAGTTGTGACCACTCGGAAGCTGATACCATAATCCCACAGTTCTGGATCTGCTCCTTGCAAGCATGAGTTCCCTGTGAATGACCTGCATCATCTCTAGCAACGTGTCTGTTAGTATTCTGTCATGTTCAGGTCTATTGTCAGACAGAAAGAAAGATAAGTACAGCGACATCCTTTTCATATCATCCCCTTGTGTACTTTATCTATAGACGTCACTCAATCCATTGGCCAAGAGAAACTCTTGGTTAGCATCTGTCCAGAAGGCACAAAGCCCAGAACAAAGAATGGAAGCTGTTCAATAGAGGCAAGAGCCAACAGAATTATTTATGCCTTTTTTTAAAAAAAAGATTTATAGCCAGAAGATGGTTCGGTGAATTTAGAACTAATGAAGTGACCATCAGTATAAGCTCAGTTTTAAAGACAGGAGATACACAACATTATGTAATATCAAAGCTTTCCCTTTCCAAAAGTTACCAATTCATGAAAATAATTCTTTTTGAAGTTTTGAACATTAGAAAACTTGCATTTGTTCTCTATCCTTACATTAATATAAAATCTGCCTCCTCTATCACAAAGCTCACTTTCCAAAATGCAGCTTCATAAATATTGCCCAGAACACATCTCTTAATGCCATCACTTCATCAGAGAAGAGGCTGAGAGCAAAATGACAAAAGCTTCCTCAGCTCCTCACTCAGCAAAGCCATTATGTGCCTAAGGCAGGCGGTTATTTGCCAGACTGACCCAGCGAAATATTTTATGACTTGGAGCCCATTATCAACAGTATAATTTAAATATTTTAGAAAGCTTGATTATATAAGACCAGCTGATGAATGACTTGCTCAAAGTATATACCGTTTGATAAAATCTAATGTTGAGCAATAAAATACCAGAGGTAGATTAGACTTATTTAAAAAGCATCCTCATTATAAGACACAGGATAGCTGCTGCTACTCTGGAATATTTGCTGTCTGATGCCTTCTGTCTAGTAATAAAATATTAACCAAACATACGAAAACTCATAGACAAAATGAAGTCTGACAATGTTCTTTCTGTTAGGAAACAAATACTGAACATTTTAGGCCTTGTGGGATAGAAGTAACCCAACTGTAACCCAAAGCAGTTAGAGACGACAAATACAACTGTAAGCCAATAAAACTTTATTAAGTAATGCAGATGATAAGCCAGACTGGACCATGAGCTATGACTTCCAACCTCTGTATAAGGCCAAAACCAAGGACAGCAATCAGATCTAGGAATGTTTTCAAGATTTGCCTGGTAAAAATTTTAGTTTTTACAGCTTATTTCAATCACTTTTTCAGTTACATTCATGTTTTTACAAAAAGAGAATGGAAAGTCTATATTAAGCATGTAATGAACTTAGCAGCTTTTACAGGACATGTTCATTATAGGAGCCTATGACACAGGAAGATGTACTATTAAATGATACAGACAACTCAACCAAGAACAAGTGATGTTCTGCTAGGACAGCCTATGTGTGTTTCAGGACCTTACAGCAGGACTGAGATAGCAGTACAAATAACACTCGTGATATGGTCTTATTGAAGGATAATTGCCAGAAAGGTGAATCATGACAAATATGAATTGAGCATGTGTTAAAGATTTGGATGTGCTATTTAATGGATAAGCCACCAAGTTCTCAAAACTGGTCCAAACACCCTTTGAAAGAGTAGGCAACTGGACAAAGAAATGTCAGGATGGGACTACTGGGTTAAACTTACAACTAGTTACTGCCCAACAGAGCCATAAACTGACATTACCTGTTCTCTATACAGAGATGATTGCACATTCACTCAGCAAAAGTCTTCCAGATAACCTCTGTTCTACTGTGTTGTAAATGGCTCAGTTGGCAGAAGCCCAGCCCTGCCAGAATGCCCAGCATTCCACCCAGCTGGCTTCCTTCTAAAGTCTCTATTCTGAAAACATTGGTGCTGAGCCTATGTCTTCCACCTCTAGAACATGCTCTAAACGTGTTTTCAATGACTAAATATTAGCGTGGTGTCTTGGGTTAGAAATTAGACAATAGAACTAGAAAATGAATGACCTCATCTGCACCACAGCCTGATGGAGTCTTGAAGCAAGGTTAACAACCTTCTCCCCAAGGTCTTCGGCACTAAATCTGAGGTTACGAAAGGTGGACATCTATGTCCTAGACTTTAGCACTCTGAGTGCCTGTATCCAGAGCCAGCTTTGGACTGCTGAGTTGGCAGCAATGAATTAGTTCCATAGAATTACCACAGTTGTTGCCATCTTGTAGAAATACATTAACTGGCATGAAAACGTGTTCACACTACATACCTTAGTGAAAAAAAAAAACATTCCTTTCTGTATGTAAATTTTCATGCATTACTTTATAGTTGTTAGGGATTAAGAGTCTCTCCCCATCCCTTACTCATGGGCTGCATACAGTGGTCGTCTTGCAAAGAGGATGGTATGGGAAGAGAGGAGTGGAGAAACCTGGCAAACAGAGTCTCAGCCAGATGACTAAGCTTGACATTACACTGAGGATCTGTGTTCACAGTCTCTCCTTGACAGGACACAACAAGGTGGCACTTAATCTCTCAGGCTTCCCTCCCAAATGCAAGAACCCAGTCTGATCATGAGAAAACCACCAGGCAAATCTTGGTGAGAGGTATCTACAAGATGCCTGATGTACCAAAGTGGTCATGGTCATCCAAAACAGAGACAGGTATGAAAACCCATCACATCCAGGAGGAGTATGTAGTCTGGTGCTCTGAGACAGAGGAAGGAGACCAGATTAAAAGCTAGGGAAACAGTGATGGAGCCTGGACTTCAGTGGTTGCTATTACTTAAAAACAAATATTTAATCATAAAAATGTGCCACATCTGCAAGATAATAATAATGGAGAAATGAGCTATGGGACATGTTTAAACTGTGTTACCTTTGTGCTTTTCCTAGGAATCTAGAAAACGATTTAAAATGAAATGTTTATGAAATATGTCTCTAGCTTTTCATTATATATTTTTAATTCATTTGTTTTGACTTCGTTATGATTCTTTACTCACACATGTTTTGCCCTCGTAGACTAGTTCATGTGAAGAAAGAATATTATACAGATTTATGCGTCTATGCTTTGAGAGCCACCTCTCAAATCTCCACCACTTCTTTCTGCATGTCTCTGCTTCACACAAGCTCTCCCCAGTCTGCTCTTAACCCTCCCCTTTAAGAGAATCCTCTTCACGAATGTGAAAGATTTGTAACTTCAATTTAATGAGATTTAAAATTCTTTGCAGGACTCACATGATTGATTTCTTATCATATAAACTATCTTTTGTAATAACATTTTACTTTATGAATACTACCCCAATGCCCAAGCTAACTCAATGCAGCTTGATTGGTAATGAGAAAAATTGTGAAAATATTAAACACCGACCCTGATTTATAAACATGCCAGTAGGTTCTGGTGTGAAAACTGAGCTTAGCAGGAAACTCTGCTATCAGAGTTGATTTGTGTCCTAAACATCAGTCCACACTTGCTAAGTGGTCATATTATCTCCACATTGAGTTACTTTAAGGATAAACACTGTGGTGTAGGCATGCATTAACTTTATTCTGTGTCCAAACGATGCTTACTAGGATTAGAAAGCTAAGTCAAAAATATAGATTGCATAAGTGTCTGAGAAGCCCTTGTACTTTTTAAAGAGATCATCCCTAGAACATTCACTAACTAATATAAATGACATTTAGAAAATAATTTCCACTGGTGAAGTAAACTGTGCCAAATGAAGATTTATCAGGACTAAAATTATTAGACACACTCTAGAAATTACCACTCTGGAGTCAGCTAGGTACCCAGTAAGCCCATTGCTCCCCTCAGTTCAGAGGGTTCCACACCCTCCAACTGTCCATCATCTCAGGGCCCCGGTGCTGTAGGGTTGGGGAGCATTATTTGTATCCTTACCAAAGTAGAGCTTTAAAGCCAAGCCTTTTAGTTCTTCCTGCAATCCCAGAACAGAGGCAGGAGGACCCTGAAGTTTAGGCCAGGTTGGACTAACACCAAGGATAGGACTGTCTCAACACACGCCAAACCAAACAGTGAACCTTCAAGATGGGAAGAGCAATTTATTGATCACTGCTGTGTGTGTGGCTCTACTCTGAGCTTCCCACATGTAGAAACACATGTAGTCTCCTTGTAGCCAAGATGTGCAGAACAAGGTGTCACAGATGGGGAAGGGTAGCCCAGAAGTGTGGCAGAGAAAGGTGATGTAGGTGGCCTCGCTGCCAGGCAATGTTGGTGAGAGATGCCATCCCTGACTCACAGCACTTTGGTTATGTGTGCTGAGCAGTCCAAAGTCAGAGGCTCCATAACAAAGCCATCATAAGAATCAGTGCCTGAAGCCAACGCTGCAGCTCTGCTTCTCCAGCACCTCCTTCTCTCATGGAGAAATTTGACTCCTTTTTATTTCAAATGTTTATTTGATCAGCGGTGCCTTCATTTTTCAGGGGAGATTTGAATCTCTTCTCAATCTTCCCATCATTGTTCAATTATTGTCAAGAGTATCAAGAGTATCATTTCAAACAACTGAGCATCAGAGATCACTTGTGACCCTTGATAGATTCTAGTACCATCATAGATATCTAAGAAGAAAATTGAAGTACATTTTTCTAGGACAGAGTATGGAACTGGCCAGATAGACTCTGGTATCAATGGGATGTGGGCGAGAAAGAAATAAAAGAAAACCAAGCCTTAACTTACTTCTCTCAAATGCTTATGAAAGCCTGAAATCTCACTGGAGACAGAAAGAGGGGAAGAGAAGAGTAAAGGGTCAAGAAGGCAAAGAGAGAGAAAGAGAGAGAGGGATGAGGGTAACACTAAAGAACAAATCTTATAGACGCATCTGTAAAAGCAAACCCTAACCCTCATACTCAGCATCCAGGCCCAGGTACCAAGCTCCACAAAAAAATAAATAAATAAAAAAAAATAAAATAAATGTAAGAAGCACTCAGTACCAATAATAGACTTCTATAACCTTCATACTAAACTTTTAACCTTGAGCCCCCACAGGTTTCTAGGTCCCCCCTCTTAAGGCATGCCAGGAAGGTTTTTGTGAAATTACTTCAATGTATCAGTAAGCATCTCCAACATTCCTAGAGGTGTGCAAGCTTGTGCAGGTCACATCCTAGAAACAGTGGTCGTGGTGGGCAGCCTATCAGGTAATGAGTGGACCAAAATAGGAGAAGTATTTGCTAACGCCAAGCAGAAAGTAGATGCTGAAACGGGAAACAGGCATAAATGTGAGGCATGCTCCTTTGGGGTTTAAAGCAATCTTTTTTTTCACACATTAAAGAATGTGTTATCCTAAAAAGTAAAATAAGAACCAACTTGGATAAGTATAAAAATACCATAATCTTATTGAGTAACAAACAGTGTTGAAAATCCCTTTCATATCTTAGGAACTGTTGCTTGGAGAAGTACTCTCAAATATGTTTTCCACATAAAATCTACATCTTTAAATAAATGTGGTTAAAAAAGATACAGAATGTCAAGTCTATATTATTTGCTTTTATTTATCCAATTTGAGAAAAGTTCTCACGGTGTCATCAAGATGGGCCTCGAACTCCTGAACCTAAGTGATCCTTTTTTCACATCATCCTTAGTAAATGGTACTAAATTTTGCCACCAGGCTGTTTTTAGTAGAAACTTGAGATACTACTGAAAGTCTGTGTATGAACTAAAAATAAAAAGTGATTTATTTGTTACATATTAGTACTTAAGTGTAAGGAGGTGACCTCATCCCTGTCTTCTAAGGACCATCTAAGGAACTAATGATGAGCCCCAGGCAAGGCGTGGAAAGTAAGTAAGAGAAAGGGGTAGGAAGGAAGAAATGGTGTCAGTTAAAAAGCTGCAAACATAAACATTTCAATGCTAGAAAATCAGACAAGAGGGAAAACTCTTTATCTCTTTCTTTCTTAATTACATATTCATATTTTATCTAATTTTTATTTCCAAAAATACTTAGTGCAAGCTTAAGGATTATTTTACCTTATTTCTGGTTAAGAACTTTTGTTGGAAAGGAAGTCCTATCGACAGTGGTTCTAGGCCTCCTCTCCTAGCAAGACCTGCAGATGTCTCTAGGATGGCACAGGGTTCAGATCATCAGCCTCTCTCACTCTCTCTTGCATTGCTTCAGCCCCAGATTGCTTATAATAACAAACCCAGTACAGGTGACACATAAGAGTTGCTGTGTTTAAGTGTAATTGCCTTGGCAGATTTCACATATTTGGAGAGGATCAAAAAATTTTAATCTTTGGTTGGCTGACTCTACAGCGCCGGCTGTTGCAGCTAAAGAGGACTGTTTCTACTAGCCTACAGTGTGACAGGATGACAGGGTTTCTATCTCACTAGGACCCAGGTCTGGAAGTACATCCAATGCAGGATAAACAAGGTTTCACTGAGTGGCCAACAGATGGTGAAGGGGTAGCTATGGTGTAACACAGCTCTCCTCTAGGGTGTGAGGGGGACAGGTACAGGGCCAAAATATGGAGAAAGAAAGAAAGAAAGAAAGAAAGGAAGGAAGGAAGGAAGGAAGGAAGGAAGGAAGGAAGGAAGGAAGGAAGGAAGAAATAGAGGCTAGAATAGAAGAGGGGAAGGCTTACTTATGTCTTGTCTGGTGCTGACCAAAGATCTTCTAGAAAGTCAGGTACCACTTCTTCCCATTGTTTTCATGATCTGCTGTTTCTGATCATGGTGGTCATTGCTCAGCTTTTTAACTTGAAGGGGATGTAAGGGAAAGAACAATCAAGTTTAGGTCAAGTTAACCTTCTGATACAGCGTGGGACAAAACATTTCTCAGTTGCTCAATGGGTAATATGCAAAACTGAGTCGGATTTGACACAAAGGTTTGGGACTCAAAGGGGACAGCTCAACATGAAGGCAGAATTGCCAAATCTTTTCCTCCGGCTCTAGACACCTAGCAGGCATGGTCGGTCCCCAGGGAGTCTATGTTTACAGAAGAAGTGTTGTCCAAGCCATAGAAAGCACCCAGCCCATTGCTACCATAACGCAAACGGT
The DNA here is from genome assembly GCA_028555095.1 of Dicrostonyx torquatus. Lineage (NCBI taxonomy): Eukaryota > Metazoa > Chordata > Mammalia > Rodentia > Cricetidae > Dicrostonyx > Dicrostonyx torquatus. The sequence goes on along the minus strand of JAQHUG010000001.1, from coordinate 20,321,439 downwards.
AGTAGTGTTAGTGCAACTAAGCTACTGGGGACATAATTTGTGACTTTCCAGTCAATAAAGAGATAGTTTACATTGACAGTTTACATTGGTTAGAGTCATGACTCTTGTGATGTTAGCCATCAACTTGCAGAATATTGACAGTTAACAAATAATTTTGACCTGGCGGAATTACAAACAGCCAACTCCCTACAGGAAAAATAAACAGGGTCAGAGAAATGACTCAGAAGTTAAACGTAGTTGTCACTTTTGCAGAGGACCCAGGTTTAGTCCCCAGCACGCATGTCAGGAGGTTCCCAATCACCTGGAACTCCAGTTCCAGGAACTCCAACACCCTCTTGTCACCTCCACAGGCTCCAGACACACAGGATGTACCCACACATCCATGCAGGCATTCATGCACACATAAAATAACATAAATAGATTGTAATCCCTATGAGGAAGACTTTAGTTTCCTGTTTTGTACCTAAATTATAATTCTATATTCAACCTTCTTTCTAGAATCCTCTTTTAATCCAATGTGTCCTCTTGTTGGTAACTTCAATAATAAATCAAATAAATTCTGCCTTGCTATATATTAATGTAAATATTTACAGGTTTTTAAAGATTTGGGTCTTATGTTTTGACGACTTGAAATTTCAACTAATAATTCAACATTAAGTAACAAGAATATAAGTTTGGTGGGGTACAGGTTCTTTTCTCTTTTTAAGACAGAGTCTTACCATGTAGTCCATTCTGGCCAGATATTCGGCATGTATCCCAGGCTAGATTCAATTACAAGATTCTGACTCAGCCTCCCAAAAGCTGAGAATCAGGAATGAGCCATCATGCCTGGCTTTATATTGCTTTTGATTGTAAAGCAATAAGAAGACATATACATGAGGTATAAAATGCTATTTCCATATATCAACACGTGAACTACTTACAGTATTATCTCAAATATTTAATCCTTTTTGTAGTGAGCATGCTGGAAATCCTTTCTTCCAGTTATTTTCAGTTTCATGGTGTACTCTCTAACTGTATTCTGTAATTACTATGGGATATGAAAGGGAAGCCTCAAGTACAGCATGTTTGTTTCCCATCAAGAATTTGAATTTCTCCTCTAAAACTAAAGAACTAACACTTTATGTAAATGTCACGTTCTACGTGTGAGATGAATTGCAGTTGAAATGTGTTGTAATTGTAAACCTGGGTGTCCTTTGTGAATGTCATTCTAACACGACTCTCATAATCTGAAAATTACATGAATCCATAGAAAAGTGCCCACTTCATTTCTCAGGTGTCAAGGGGCAAAATTACAACAATTTAGTTTAATGATCTTAATTGGCTTTATAGTCAGTTCTAGAATAGGCAATATTTCATTCTATAAAACAGAATAATGTTCAGATTGGCAGAACAAAGACTGGGTTTTATAGGTTGAAAGAAGCCCAAAGAAAGCCAAAACAAGTAAATTGGTCATTTTGAAAAAAAAACTTTCCTTGCAAGGTAGGGTCAGGCAGCCAAAATAACAGGAAAACTGATTGCCTAGCATCAGATTACTTTAGGTTAAAAACCTTTCGCCTTAATTGGCCTACTGGCCTATTTGGGAAGCCCAGTTATTTCTCAATTCTTCTGATTTCTGGGAAGGTTACATAACTTATTTCCAGTTGGTAACTTGCAACTTTAGCAGGCCTAACTCTAGGCTGTCTTTCAGTCTGGTACCTTAGAGTTCAATAAAAGATCCCAGCCCAAAACAATCGAGTCGTTTCATTTGAAATGAGTACACGATCCTGCACATTTCCAGAAATTGTATAAAATGTTAATGGAATTTATAGGTCAGAATCCATTGCTGAGCATGGCAGCACACGCCTATATGCCTAGCATGAGTGTGGTAGAGGGAGAGTAGTCAGGAACTCAGTTATCCTTAGCTACATAGTGAGTTCTAAGCTACATGAGACCTTGTCTCAAAAACAAACAAGCAAAAATAAGATAATGAGTCAGAATTTGTAAATTCTGAGGTAACATCCATTTAAAATTATTCAAAAATTTCTGAAAGGGGGCTTTGTTCATTAGACTTCTTACTAAAGTAAAGGTTCTAAGATATAAGAAACAAGTCTACATTGACCCAGCATTCCAACAAAGCTTAAGAACATGTGTACACATGCTTTATCCTTAATCATACAAATGATAACAACCAATTGCCCTGCGATCCCTGAAGCAAATTTAAAGACTTTGGCAGTGAACCCCTTAGTCATAACTAGACAAGCTAGCTGTGGGTCTATAGGCTTCAGATTATTCAACAACGTGAGTCCTGACATGTTGAGTTTTTGTTTTTGTTTTTGTGAGGGGAACTGGGATCCTAGGTATTTTGCATGCTAAGTAAGTGCTACATTCTGTGGGTGCTTCTTTTTTTTAAATTTTGAGAATGGTCTCACTAAACTGTCTAGACTGGTCTTGAACTCCATGCTGTTCAGGGAATGGTACAAGACAGCTGTATGTTGGGTTTCAAATAAGTGAATTAATCATGCAGCAAGAAAATAAATGGACAAATTAAAAGTAGCATAGAGTATTAAACTGGGAGCTATGACAACCAGTAGAGCCTAGCTGAAGCAGCCGTGTTGAGTCCAGAGCGCAGCAAATCGGTTTCCCTTCTGGTGAGGTTGCCATGTGAACAAACAGATAAGTGAAGCACAATTAATAAAAGCTCAGGGCCAGAAATTGGGGTTCAACCTGAAGATCCAAAAAAGCAAAACAGCCAGCCACTGGTCTCAGTCTGAAATGCCAACCCTGCCTCCTGGAATCTCAGAAGGAGACTGCATCTGAGAGCTGTCTCACCCTGTTTTATATTCCTCTCTAGGGCCGGGATCAAAGGTGTGCACCACTGAGATTACAGGCAGGCATCAGCTGATTTCTATGACAACTAAAGTGATTACAGGGATTAAAGATGCATGTTATTGTGGCTACGGGGATTAAAGGTGTGTGTTGCAATAATCTGGTTAGTAAGGCTGACCAGTGGGACTATTTTACTCTCAGATCTTCAGGCAGTCTTTATTTATTAAAATATAATTGAAATGCCACTACACATAAGCAACAGATTGATGCAAAACATCATCATATTGGGAGCTCTTCTCCCCTTCTATGTTAGAGGGTCAGGGGCCCCCTGCCCCAAGTCAAGCAGTCTCTTCTTGGAAGACACTTAAGATAAACATAATTGGGTTTGAGACAAGGGGACCCACCTTGGTCTTACAATCCACTCTCAAAAAAGTACAAATAGTAGGATGACCATTTGTCCACATCCTTTATATTTTAAATTTACTGTGTAATCCAGGAAGGACTTGAACTTATGATCCTCCTGACTCAGTCTCCCAACCAGGCATGATTAGATACTGAATTCTTAAGAAGATGATTGATATTATAATCTTAAATAGAGTTTGTAAATTAGAAAATATATCAAAATTAACTCAAAAGCTTGAAAGATTAGAATATGAGTTGGCTGATTACCAATTACATATAGTAAAATTTACAAAATATTGAGATTCTGCTGTTACTAAATTTCAACAAACTTAATACACAGTATTTCAATGAATATTACAAATATATAGTCATAATATATGGCATTATTACGGATGATATTTTTATAGATAATGTGAAGAATTTTGAAAAATTGGGCCATTTGCTTTTTATTTTAGTCTCTGGATAAACAGATCTTTCTCCTGATAATTGATGATAGCCACCAAGAAAAACTAACAGCTAAAAGATTACCCTCTTATGAACTTAAATTATCAGCTGATGGAATGCCAGGCCCTGACACTGAAAGCTGATGGAAACAAGGGAAGCAAACTATCTATCACTAAGTAATTACTCAGCAACACACAGACTACAGAGTTTCAAGAACAAATTCATTTGCAAATCCCCAGAGTGATGCAGCTTGAAACAAGAGGAAATACACAGAACCATTTGGATGCTAAGCTAGGGATTTTGTTGTTTGCATTGTCTTGTTTTTAACTTGGCACTATGATACTATTACTGAAGTAAATAAGTTGTTACGTTGGTTGAGTTGGGAATTGACCCTCCTCAAAAATACAATTTTTTCTACTATAATATATATTATTAGTGGTAAAAATGAAGGAATTTTTGGTTTTGTTTTCTTTGGGTTTTGAGACAAAGGTCTTGATATGTAGCTCAGGGTGACACAAACTCCGGATTCTCCTACCTCTGGTTCAGAGAGCTGAGATAATAGGCCCCTAGCATTCCTGGCTTAGATGATAATATTTTAAATTGAAGTTGGGATATCTCACTAACAGGCTAGCATAGAAAATTTCACATGGGATGTATGCCATTGAAGTTCAAATTCTTAATGAAATTTTTAAAAGTGAAATGAAATAAGCAAGCAAGCAAAAGACATATTTTCTTTTTTTATTACATGTACTTTATGCTTATTTTACTTATGTGTATGCAGTGGAGGGGCCTATGGGGGGAGGTTTGCCTATGTACCATAGGAGGTCAAAGGACAACATTGGACAGTAAGTTCTCACTGTCCACTACATGGATCCTGGGTTCCAAATTAGGTCACCAGGCTTGCAGACAAGTACCTGAGGTATCTTCCATTCTCCAAATGACACACACTCTCTCTCTCTATAGATCGACTGTCTTAGAAACTCCTTTATTCTCATTTCGCCCCCAACACATCTGGCCTCTAATCCTGCTTTTCCTGGGCTTAGAGACATGGTGCTGTGTTAGGGACAAGGTGGCAGAAGGTGACTATAGGTACTCAATGTGCCAAAAAAACAAGAAAGCTTTTGGGGTTTTTAATTTCATCTCAAAATTATACAGAGTCTAATTAAATGGGCTTTAAAATCTAAAAGAACATCTAGAAGCAATCAAATTACCTAAACACAAGCCAGGAAAGCTATTGGCCTATGGTGGCCACAGGATCTATCCCATCTTGTTCTCTTGGATAGATGCAGTCTGCTGCTTAAGCCAAAAATCCTTCTTACCCAATTCTCAGGTGTGTCTAAGTATTCAGAAGTAATATTTAGAAAGGCAGGGCCAAGAATAAAATTATATATAATCATGTATATCTAAATGTGTGAATTTCAATATCTGAAGAGTAATAAAATCAGTTCCTGTATAACCAACAAAATTTAATAGTACATTCTTCCAAAATTCAAATCTCAATTACTATTTAGAGCCCATCAGTCTCATTCTCTGGAACAAACTTCATTTCCCATCAATGTCGCATTGTTCTTCATCCTTCTAAAATACAGCGATGCACAACTTCCTACAAAGTAAATGTCATTACAGTTCTTCTTTAACAGATGGACAGACCAAGGCCAAATACTTTGTTCACAACCATAGAGGCAGTGAACTGCAGAACCAAAATGAAGCCTGTCAATACAGCCCAACTCTGTCCCTACCGTAGGAGGTAGTCACTCAAGAAAGCAAGGGAGCCTTGACGAAACTTCTGCTGATAGCTTACGCTTCTTTTTTTGGCAACTAAAAGCAAAGTCACCTGAGGGATGCCGTAAGCTATCTGTAGATCTCTATTGTTTCTCGTGAAATGATAACGTATTTGAAATCTTTAAACCATTTATAAAATCACAAGGCTTTAACCCTAGCTCCAGAGGTGATGCTAACTACAAAGAAGCATTTAGAAGGTACAAGGTACGAAGTACAGGGGTCAAGACAGAGGTCCTGGAGCTGGCCTTCATTGCATTTCAATACTGAAGTTCTTGACAAGATCTTGTAATTGGAAGCTACAGTATTAAGGTCAAAGAATGATATTTGTGATTCCCTCATTCCGGCTGCTGCATTATTTTCCTAGCAATTCAGGTCCCCAAAGCTTCATTTATCTGTTCCACATGAGAGAAGAGAAAATGAGCAGAAAGCAAAATGATGCCTCTCAGATGAGGTGATCTTGCTGGCCTATTGTCTTCTCTTTTCTTAATCGGAAAGTGGTAACTTTCCCTCACACAAAATGAAAAGATGCACCTTCCCACACAGTTACCCTGAGGGGAAACTGCTGGTTGGGTATCTACTGCAGTTTCTAACAATGGATCTACTCCCCAGCTGGTTGCTTCCAGCAGCAATTTCATGTTACATGTCTTTCAGCAAGGTAATCTTCAGAAGCAATGCCTTAACTCTGCCGTGAACACTGTGGTAGCAGTGAGCAATTTCAGTTACATCACAGTCCACACATGCTCACTGCATGCCCGGCCCTGTGCTCATCAGAGGAGACCAAGGACCCTGATGTAAAAGAGGTCTCACAGCAGTGTGGAATCGGCCAGAGGACTAACAGTGTACTTCCCAGGCTGACAAGGGCATCCGGAACACTGTGGAAACTCTGCAGGTGAACAGCTCCATCATCCAGGGAACCATTAATGAGATGACCTTTAGTTTTGCCTTGAAGGGCAGTAGAATCGTAAAGGGTTGGAGACAGAAGACAGAAGGTGTCACTATTTCCAGGAGGAGGAACAGCACGAGAAAGGGCACAGATGAATGAAAGGCAATTATTTGTTTGTGGGATTTAGTGCCTGAAGCCCCCCATGGGAGGAGCCTGGGGAGAAATGGGGCTGGTGGAAGAACAAGACAGCTCCTGTGGAATCTGACCAGGCATTTTAAGGAGTTCAGAGTTTTGTTTTGTTTTAATTTATTTTGTTTTGTCTTTGTTTTAATTAAAAGCAAGGCAAAGCACATTTTAAATGGTTTTAAAAGTTCTCAGTGTACAGCTGAGGGAGGCAGTTTACACCTGAAATCTCAGCAATTGGGAGATTGAGGCAGGATTACAAATTCAAGGAAGTACACCCCACATATTGGGATAGAGTCTCAAGCAATCAAACAAATAGGTAAAACCATAATAAAAGCCACTGTTGAAGTGTGAAGGTCAGAGGAAAGGAAGGGATCAGAGACAGGAAGAGTGCTGAAAAAGTAATAGAGTCTCTCCAGACAAGGGAGAAGCTGAGGAGACCAAGGTGGGGCATTTGAAACACTTTATGACTCATCCAGGAGAGATGGGGCCATTGGGTGCTGAGATGAGAGGAAAGGATAACTCCCAGATTTGGAGGCTGTGTTACTGATGCTACCATCTGGGCAAAGAGTAGCCAAAGAGAGCAATGGAGAACAAACGCGGAATAAGCCAGAGTACTCTAGTTCTGCAAGAAAGACCAGGGAGGGGGTTCAGGAAGCTGAAGTCTCTGAGGAAGGTGAGAGACACAGTAGGCAGCAGAATCTGAGATCAAATGATGGCCAGAATGTGGTGTAGGAGGGATCTTCTGTATTTGGGTTGCTTTCATTGGTTGAATAAAGAAAACTGCCTTGGCTTTTTGATAGGGCAGCCCTTAGGTGAGCGTACTAGACAGAACAGAGTTCGGGGAAGAAAGGAAGTGTGGGAGACGCCATGATGCTCCAGCCCGAGATGGATGCAGGTTAGAATCTTCTGATAAGTCACCACAAGGTGGTGACACACAGACTATTAGGAATAGGTTAATTTAGGATGTGAGGGCTAGCCCAGAAGAGGCTAGTGATAATGGGCCAGGCAGAGTTTAAATGAATACAGTTTTCATGTGGTTATTTCGGGCATAAACTAAAGGCCACGGCTGGAAGCCAGGCGCTGGGAACAAATGGCCACGCTCCTCTCAGATGCTGGAAACACAACCCACACCTATTACAACAAGAATGAGTAGAAATAACAAGCATGATTCTAGAAAACCATGAAGCTTCAGCAACCACAGGGTATCAAATACCACGAGGCCAAAAGAAGAGCTCAGAGAAGTAATCATGGAGCTGTGAGAGCCATGGGAGCAGGTGAGGTGTTTGTCTTATGGGTGCAGCTAGATGGAACAGGAGACAAGTGCACGGCTTCTTCAGCTTCCTGGGGCCCAACTGCCCTGCCCCAACGGGTCCTCATCTCACTGCTCCAGGTCTCCCAGGACTGCAAAGAGCTCTGCTCCTCCTTGTCCCCTGTATTGGAACAGAAACTTATTTGCTTTATTTTTAGCATTTTAAATGGTTTTGTGCTGATTTATTTGCTTGTTATTGAAACTTGAAATTTATCATGAATAAAGACACCTAATCTAATATTTTTACCTTCAACCCATGGCTTTGGATTTACTCTCCAAGTGCCCCAAAGATTTGACATTCTATATATTATGTCACATAAGTGCTTGGGACGTCTTAAAAATTAATTTCCGAAACAGCTTGTGCACTTGTCTTGGAAATTTCATGATCATATAAATGTATGTTCAATGCCAAAGAAATTGCCGAAGGCCAAAGCTACCCTTCAGACTGCATGGGGCTTGCTTGTTTCTCACTTTCCATAAATTCTATTGCCTTTTCTTCCTGTATTAAGTCACAAATAGCTGTAATCTCTGGGGCTTCCTTTGAATTTAGGTTAACAAAGGACTTGGTATAGGGAAACACAGAGCAGATGTCATGGCTTCTTCAGCAAGTAACACAGGAAATAAGAAAAGGGTACACCATCCACGGACTAAGCAAGCTTAATCCCACACCAATCATGTCTGATCTGCTTTTTAAAAAGTAAATCAATGCAAATAAAAATTTAAGTAAATGCAAATTAATGTTAGACTTATAAAATAATCAAAAGTTTATATGCTAGCTGGATTTTATGAAAGAAAGAATATTGTTAATTGCATTTGCTTTTGATAATTCTTTATAAATATGTTTTAGAAAAATCCTCATCATTTAGATACACATGTAATAAACATGAATTACTTCAAAATAAAGCAAAACAAAAAATAGGTAAGGGCATGGGTGGTCAAAAGATGATTATTGTTGAAACTGGGCATGTGAATTCTTAATTCTACTATTATTTTTCTGTATGTTTTAAGAAAAAAAAATCAATAAGGATGACTGGTAAGATGGCTCAGCAAGTAAAAGTGCGCACTGCACAAGCCTAACATCCCAAGTTCAATACCTGGGAACCACATGAAAGGAAGGAATCAAATTTTGAAAGTTGTTGCTTGAATTCCACTCATACATTGCCCTGGTACACATATGCCCACATTCACACACACCACACACACACACACACAGAGTAAATATTTTTTTTTAATCAGTAAGAAATTTGAGCGCCTTCATTTTCTAAGCCTTGATTATATTTTAAGAAGTACCATATAGGGTAGAATGTCTTCCTCTGTATATCTGTGCATTATTTTGTATATATGTGTGTTCATATCTATCTCTGTGTGTTGTGTTTGTGTTACATGATGTATGTGTGTTATATACAAATACTTGTTGAGTGAGGTTTCTGTCCTGTCTGGTTCCTGCAGTTGTTAAGTCCCAAAGAAACACACAGAAGTCTACACTAATTGTAAACTAGTTGGCCTAGTAGCTCAGGTGTCTTAGTAACTCTTTCACCTTATATTAGCCCATAATACTTGTCTGTGTTAATCATGTGGCTTGGTACTTTTTTCAGTGAGGTAGCCACAGCTTGCTTGCTCCCTGTCTGGCTTCCTTTGTGTCTGGGTGAAGACTGCACTGCCTCTCTCTTCCCAGAATTCTCCTGTTTTCATTGCCCCACTTCTACTTCCTGCCTGGTTGTCCCGCCTATACTTCCTGCCTGGCTACTGGCCAATCAGCAATTTATTAAAAATAATACAAGTGACAGGGTACAGACCATTGTCCCACAGCAAATACTGTTGGAAACAATGTGCCAACCATCATTCATGACCATGATGGACCCCTAGAGAACAGGACCCACATGTTGTGTCATATCCCCTTTCCTCTTGCACAAATACTCTACCCATCATTCCCCAAATGATCCTAGTGATCAAAGTACAGCAGATGAATCAGCAGCTTCCCCTGAACTGAAACACGTACATTGAGAATTACTGAAGCAATCAGACTTCTCACTACCCATTGTTTCAGCTGAATTTTCCCATATTCCCTGTTACACTGAACATGATATTATTGCTACAACTACTTCTAAGTTTTCACATTCTTCATTATTTACTCTAAACTACTAACTCCTGAAAAGCCCAGTTCTACAACTACAGCCCAAATAAATATTTTGCCTTCCATTTCACATTTCAGGAACCAAGTAGATCCTTCGGTCAAGTGCAATGCCATAGGTATAGACCTTTAACAGTTTATTGAACATCTGTTCTACTTAAGACATTTGTTGAGCAATATAGGAAAATAAAAAGAATAGTATATGTCTTCTCTTTCTCTACAGACATATAAAAATGCTTTGTGAGAGTCTGCATATATGTTTTATTTTATGTGGTAAGGATATATGATACATAATTTTTGAGAGTAAAAATAGGACAAGAGCAACTATAAATACAATGCAATTTGAATGTACATTAGAGACGCTAAAATAGATTGACACAACAAAGGAACTAGTTCTCCTGATGAGATTCTCACAGAGTTTTTTATGGTATTTGAGATACGTGTGTTGGGCCTTCAAAGGTAGGAAGTATATAATAACCAAAAGGGCACTGGAGATTGTTTCCCCCATCAAAGAGAAGGGTGATAAGTCCAACCATATATGGTTCACTGGTCTTAAAAGAAGGCTAAGTCTAGAATGGGATGGATTAGGATCACACATAGGTACCTGAGATGCCATGTTGACAGTTCTGCGTGTAGATGATAAGACATTCAATCAAGGGCTTCTAAGCAGGGGGTTGCTTGAATTCTGGCAGTATTGGACTGAAGGGAAACTGAAGTAAGACCCATTAAGCAATTATCCCAAAACCTGGTGACTAATACCATGCCAGAAGAGATGAGAGGAAAGCATAAGAGAATGCCTTTTCCCACTTCTCTAGAAGGCAGACCATGGATGGCCCTAAGAGTGTGGTATCACTATTTCTTGGCATGGTAGTTACACAAGGCAAAGGAAAAGAGGGTGAGAACATTAGGGTTCCCCCAGGGAACCTTCAGGAACACACCAGCAGTTGAAATGTTGAGCCAGAACCAGGAGTGTGTGGGAAAGCAATAATGAGAATATAGACATGACCTTAAAAGCTGGGGAAGATGTGGAATGGCCAGAGAAATACAAAGGGAATTGCGTGTGTACATGTGCCATTCATTTCATCCTCACACACATGGACAAATAACTCTTAAACACCACCTTGTTACAGAATTTCATATTCAAGTCAAATGGAACAAAGCCAAAGGAGTGCAGGCAGGAACTATTCCTTAAACTTCTCTCTCCATTTCAATCCCAAGAATATCATCAGGTTAGTGAACGATCAATGGGATAGTTATGGTTTTTTGTTATCTAGGAAGAGGGAACCACAATTGAGAAAAAGGCTCCGTAAGAGCGACTTGTAGGCAAATCTCGGGGTATTTTCTTGATTAATGATTGATAGGAAAGACCAGGTGCACTGTAGGTGATGCTACCCTTGCGCAGGTGGTCCTGGGTTGTATAAGAATGCCAACTGAGAAAGTCATGAGGAACAAGCCAGTAAGCAGGTTTTTCCATGACCTCTGCTTAAGGTTCCTGCCTTTAGTTCCTGCCTTGACAATCCTTCATAAAGGACTGTGCCCATTAAGATAAAATAAACCTTTCCCCTCCAAGTTGCTTTAGCCATGGTGTTTATCAGAGCAACAAAGAAGAAACTGATAGGACTAAGGAGTCTAAAGGTTCAGACATCTGCACATATTCTTCCCTCTTTCCCTTTGGTCTACTCAAAGGCTTTTCAACCAATGCACTTATGAATTAGTGTACAGGGCCATTTACATATAAAGCCACATATGCTCTTTTATATAGGCCATTAAGAGATCAAAAGGCAATTTTGACTGAAATTTTGCCTCCTTGCTGATTTCAGAATGTAATTTCCTTGTCAGATGCAATATTGAATAGACACCAGGAACATAATACTATATGCACAGTTTAAGGAAATGCAGCCAAATCTAACCATTGCACCAATGTACTTTTACTAAGGCCATAACAGTTTCCAATGAGCTGTCTGTCAAATGACTACAATTAATTATATAGAAATGGTACTACAATGAGTCCCTTGGACATCCTGGTAAGGCCCGATGTCCTGAAAAGACATTTTTCATTGAGATGGTCACTGTCATTAGAATGTACGGACATGTGTATGTCTTTAGGAAGCAGCTAAGGTAAGGTGAAGGATACAAATTCCATAACAGAAAATTCCTCGAGCTCCCTGTGGCTCATGCTGCTCTCACTCGGGACTCATGCCGTTCTCCCCCTTCCTATAGCATATCCCTCCCCTGTCTATCTGGAAAATGTGGCCTCTGGAGTGAGTCCTTCCTTTTCTTTTTCTTTATATTTCCAGTGTTGGGGATAGAACCTAGACTCTTCCAATGAACTACAAGTCTCTTTTGAAAAGTTTTCTTAAATTTCCTAGGATGGTTCTGGACGTAACTCTCTTGCCTCAGTCTCTGGAGCAGCTGCAACTGAAGTCTTGAACCACCTGGCCAGGCTTGTTCGGAGTTTGTTCAGGCACTTGCTCCTCTGACCTCTAGGCCCACAGTGCTACATCCACACTGGGACCCCCTGCATTTGTCAGGTCACAGAAGACATAGCATCACTTGGAAAAAACTATATTCCAACACATTTTAATAACGAAGCCTTTGCCTCCAAGTTCACGTGAAAAGGAATTATTCTTTCTCTGGGGACATAACGTTTATTCTCCAGCTCACTTGACGAACATTAGTTCAGTCAGGACCCATTCTCAGAAAGCCCAGAGGAGACAGGAAAGCGCAGTACACAGTGCTGTCCCGAGTGGAGCTGAAACAAGGCACGGGTGGCTGTCTGTCTGCACTCATCGCTCAGCCAGCAGACCCAACCCTGGGGCTCACCAGCAAAGCCCCAAGTGAGAACTCGATGATCAACAGGTTTCCAGCACAGGGCCTTTTACAAAGAAGCCTTAGGCAGCGGTGTGTGGAACCGTGAATGAAAACAAGGGGCAGTTTTAAAATAAAACCCAATGTCAGGCATAAGAAACGCATTTTTCTTACTTTACTCTGAAAGAATGCACCAGGGAGCGATTCAGCAAATAAAACCTGTTGAAAATATGAACATTCTTGCAGGCTTGTTCCAGTGGGAGATTATCACAGGCTCGCGGTAATACCTCTATTAATGAAGAGGCTGTGTGCCTATGACACATGTTTTCGTCAGATTTTTATAAGCAAGGCAGAAAAATACAGAGGTGCTAACTTCAGAATTCCATACAGGATGTTAAGAAACATGGCATATGTTATAAAAACATGACAAAATACTAAGGAAAGTAGCATCAAATCTATTATAAAATAAAACAATAGGACTCCTAATTAGCATAAATGTTAATGAGAAGAAATCATACTAAATAATATTATAGAAGACAAACAATAGTCATGCCCTGTCATCAAGAGATGTGGGAGCGTGGGGATTGTTGGTTGGGAAGGCTCCCTGCTCATAACGGTAGCATGGGCACATGAGGTAGCATGAGCACATAAGGGTAACATGGGCACATAAGGGTAGCATATAGCACATAAGGGTAGCATGGGCACATAAGGGTAGCATGGACTTCAGTGAGACCCTGTATGAAATTCTTAGCCTCTGGCACACCAGCCACCACTGTAGCTGCTACCATTGTGGACCCAGAAAAATGTAGAATGGGCTGGGTGGAGCATTTTTGGAAGAAAGACTGAATCGTCCCTTTTCATTCCCACCTCACCCTGGTCTTCGGATGGATTCCAGAGCCTTATACATGCTGGGCTCTACTACTGAGCCACACATCTGCTTCTCTCTCACTGTTTTCATAGGTGTAATTCAACTTAATTGCCATGGTCTTGAAGGTAATGGCTTGAGTTTCTGATATACCCTTCCAAGGTCTAATAGTGTTTTAAGAAGAAACCAAATATCCCCCTCCATTATTGGAAGACTGGGGAAGACTGGGCCATGGCACGAATGTGAGGCTGTAGACAGAAGTGCTGTGTGTGCAAGACAGCCATTCAACACACTCAAGAGGCTAAATCTCAATCGAGAGCCAGGAACTCAAAGGTCACAGGAGTCAGCTGGAAACACTAGCAAAGTCACCGAGAAGGGGAATAAAATTCCATTAACTACAGGGGACATGCAGGCCTTGTTTGCACAGGACAGGCCACGGCCAGCTTCACCTGAGGGAAAGTCTGGACGGTAATGAATGCTGAAAGTGCTTCTTGTGTTTCCAAGAGACACACAGAGCCTGGTTCTTACACTTAAAACCATGTTTTTAAAGGTCGGTAATTCATTAACAGAAGGAAATCGTGAGAACAAAAAGAGCAGTTTTGCCATTCAAACGCCACCCAGTCCAATATCTTATAAGCCCCACAAAAGGCATTTCTGTCAGTAGGAGCTGCCAGGGCCACCTCCGTTCCTCCAAAGTTGAATGTAAAGAGAAGGAGAGGGCACTAGCTGAAGGGGGGTGAAGGTGAGGTGTATTTTGAAGGCCTCACATTCTGCTTCATGCAGCCCTGTCTACCATTATTTAGCCAGGACATGGGGAAGCTTTGTGGAGACTTAAGCCTGACCGCAGACGAAGCATTACTTCCCTCAGTCTCAACACAACTGACTTAATCATAAAAAATTGTCATAGCTGTCACCATCAAGGTATCACACAGTGTGTTTCTTGGAGCAAAGACTGTTTATGAATCACGTTAAGTTCTGACAACATTGATGACTTTTCCAAGACATGGCAGACTGAGTGTGGTTTTGGAGTCTTCAGCCCAAACATCAACAAGAACCTGAGAATGCTGGTGTTTCTGTAAGGAACTCAACCGTCGCCTGCAATGCAGCCGCAATTTATTGCAGTGCTTTGGCCACAGCCTGTTGCAAGCTGTCAGTCTGAAATGTTATGAACACGTCAGCTGTCAAGGTCACCGGAAGATACTCCAGAAGTTTCTTTCACTATTCTGTGGTAGGGAAAACCAGATATCATTCTATTGCTTTAAGAAAAAGAAAATTAACATTTGCTATCAGTTGATTTCAAAACAACAGCCTTTGGGGGATTTTTTTTGTCACTTTCATTAGATGGCAAGAAACATCCACCATGACATTTCAAAGTGTTCATGTACCTGTGCATAAAAGTGTGTGTGTGTGTGTGTGTGTGTGCATGTGTGTGCACACGCATTTCCAGGCTGCTGCATGAGGCTTTTCGAGTGTGTCCACAGAGAAAGCATTTCCCGAAGAAACAGGAAGCATCCTATGGCCTCACTGTGAATTTTTAAAGCAGGTAATGCTTGCTTACATGCTTTTTGCACTCTGCTGTAAATTTATTTTCCATATAAATAAATATTATCTCATTACTAACCATCTCCACTAGAATCTAGCAGACCATGAAATAGGCTTCTGAAGAGCGCACAGTGCACTTAGGCCCAGAAGAAAAAAAAAAAAAACCATTTTGGCATCTTGTTTAAGAACTCATGGAAAAAATAAAAATTTTACATAACAGCTTGGAGAACATACACTATATAATCCTTTCCAGCCAGAGGCAGACCTGAAAAGGAAGGCAGATTGCTAGTAACACTGGAAATGAAGTCACTCTCCACTTTTGCCTCCCTCTGTGTCTATCTTTATAATGTTTTGAGCTCTTGCATTTTCTCTCAATAACGCGAAAGAATGTATTTGCTTAACTGCAAAAGCAGTCCAAGGAGCCATCCTGAGCCTTAAATCTACTTAGTTAAATAGAAAGTAATGATCAATCCACACGGACACTTACTCTGTATACGTAACAACATCCAAGTACCGTGTCAGCTAAGAGCATCACAAAGCACAGGAGCAACATCCTAGATTCCTGTTGAAACATCATTAAAATATCAAAGAGATGGGCATCTACTCCATTACTCAGGAGAGTGATACCCAATTACCTAATAATAACCACAGCAAATGCACACAACCAAGTTTAGTTAAAGACATTCATTTACATTTTTATCTTACTTACAGCAAGTAAATTATAGTTGCTTTTCTAAAATTATTTCAAAAAGTTGACGTGTCCAGAGACTAAAGTTTGAATGGAACATTTAAGAACCTTCCCAAAGAACCATTAAAGCATCATGTTTTTGCCAGAATTTCAACTGAGTGGGATGTGTATCAACACAGTACTAATCCCACTGCCTGGTTTAGGAACTGGCAGACACCCAAATACTGATGCAGGAGCCTGGCACAGCGTGACTGGTCAGTTTTGATTGGCAGAACGCACAGCTTGGGAGGCACAGCAGAGCACACAAAGACACACTTGTCTTCCATGTCTCGATAGCCCTAGAAAAGAGGCAGTGTGAGTGTCTCTGGGCGCTTACACAGCAAAACCATCAAAGCTCTACAGCATGAATGAACTATGCCGAAACTTGAATTTATCAGAACATGAAAGCTGTAAAAGAACTTTGAGCTCATACTTGAGGGAAAAAATAATCATTAGTTAAAGTAGCTTGTTTTGATACGGTGTTCCTGCTACTCATAACAGGATGTTTATTTTAGGCAGTCCTATTCCAAAATTGAGGGTATCCTTAGCTATGTGAAGAATTTTGAAAACTTTGTGTGTGTGTGTGTGTGTGTGTGTGTGTTTGAATTTATAGAGTGAAGTCAAAAGGGTGATTGTTGTTACATGCCAGCATCTGGTTGGTGGAAAAGCATCACTACAGAGACTGCTGGTGGAAGGAGAACTTTGAGGAAGGCCCAGCAGAGCCACTTCCCCTTTGGAGCTGTGTTCTCACGACAATGCTGGACAAACTGTTACCAAGCAGGTGGCTCCATTCCCCAGTCACTCTCAAAATATTCCACCAGAACCTAACATCCCAAAGAGTGAACATCCGCTTTGCAATAAACAGGATGTAGGAACATTAAAGCAGTCTCACCAGGAACAAAGAAGTCACGGCGACAAGTTTGTATCCAAAAGGGAGAAACTGTCTGGGAAAGCCGAGCAAGCAAAGCTCTTGCCTAGCATGCACCAGGACCTGAGTTCCATTCCTAGTCAGGGGAGTCAGGGATGGGGGGGTGGCTCGAGACCACCGTGTGTGTTACCGTTCACATCACAGCTAAGTGCAGTAGGCATCCTGGCTCGTTGGGAGCCTCAAACAAACACACATGTATATACACACTCATTTGGAGGAATAACACAAAATTAAAATGTGGGTTAAATACTAGATAGAATAAAGCAATTTTTAATGTATTTTAGTATTGATAGTAGAACTGTACTTCTAAAGAAAATGTCTCTATTTTACGAGATTCATCCTGAAGCACTCAGAAATATCAGTTATAGCATGCTAATTTATCTTTTTAAACTTCAGAAAGTTCCTGACCACTGTGAAATGTAAGTCTGTATGTGGTCAGAACTGTGGTCACTTCATTCTGTGATGTGCTTGGAGGTTTTAATAAAGCTGAATACAGACAAACAAGAGAAGACTAGTAAAAATTTTTAAATTGATTATGTTACATTCTATGTATTCAATAAAAAAAACTTCTGTATTATATGTATTTCTCTTTCTGTCTGATGAGTCAAGAATAACTCTTGGTCTCATACTTACATTTTTTATTTTTGGAGACAGTTTCTTGTAGCCTAGGCTGACCTTGCACTTGAGATGCAGTTGGGGATGATCTTGAACTTCTAATACTCCTGCTTCTGCCTTTCAAGTGCTGAGATCACAGGGCTGTGCTACCAGACCATTTTAACCAAGACTTCGCACCTACTAGGCCAGCATTCTCTTACCTCTGCCTTGCCCATGATTATACGTAATTGTTAATGTTGTTCTAAAAGAAGCCTGTATCTGCCTTGAGTCAGCCTTAATTCAGTTTTAGTAGAACATTCATAAGATTATTTTCTACTCCACTTATGTGCATATTAATCATGTGAGCTGAATTTCCTTTAGAAATGTTTTAATTTCTTAAACAAGGGTTATTAAGTAGGGCTTTGTTTGCATTACACTCTCCTTCTTACACTGGGCAATATATCCTGAGACTGCTAATACAGGAGGTGCACACGTTTTCATTAAGCAGCTGAAGATAATTTCTACAGAGATAATATGCAGTTTTTGCTTTGTTTTCCTACCATTCCCAGGATTCCCAGTTGATGCCCCCCCTTTATTTTTTCCACCAATAATTGATCATTATTTTTGACAGTAGATCTTTAAGGTAGATTATCAGAGATGGAATTGCTAAATTTCTGAAGAATTTAATACTATAAAAAACAGAAATGATTTGAAATCTACAAGTGGTGCTCTTCTGCAACCATAGGTAGCCACCTTGAGACAGAAGGCAAGGAAAGGCCACTTCCTTCAGGCGGGGTCAAATCAACAGGGGGCTGGCTAACTTAGCACAGAAATGTAAGTCTGCCTCATTACATCCCTGGCCCTGGTACTGACCTAAAAGCAGGAAGAGAATTCAAAAGAAATATTTTGAAATTAGGCTTTCTTTCCATTGTTACTATACACATAAATTGTGTTCGTAACAGCTGTTTTGAGCAGCACTACAATGCATCATGAAGTCAGCAAGACACGTAAAACATCACCATTCAAAATGACCACCAGTATCCACATCTCATTCTTGCTTGAACTGAACACATACATTTTGATGCACTCAAGATGTTTTATAAGCAGATTTTTTTCTCTTTTCTTTATGTTGTAACAGAACCCAGATGTTGTAGATTTTTTCTAAATTGTCCTATTTTTCCAGGCACAGGATAGAGTAAACAAATGCCATGAATAAGAGTTTCAAATAAATACCTAATGATCTTCTTTTATTATTATTATTATTCCCCTTTAGGTGAAGTCATGTTTGGAAAGTCACAAAGAGGAAAAAAACATATTTAGTAGAGAGCCAGAAAGTTGCATTATGACTGGGATCATGACTTCTGCACTCCCCAGTGCCTGGGCCTAGACAGAAATGGCACCAAAAGGTCCTGAACTTTCAAGCTACATAATGCTGATGTACATTTTATAACTTCACTTAGCTGGGGAACTAGCAACCACTTCGGCTGTGTATGACCAAGTACAGAGGAAAGCCTTGGTACTTGGCTAGGTGGTTTAAGGTTCTGGGCCAAGTAAACAACTGAATTGGGGTAGCTAGAAGTACACCTGGGGCTAAGGACTAGCTGGACCCGGAAGAAGATAAGACACAGAATTGGACTGAGAGCAGGGGAGAAGATTCAGATGTAACCGCAGGGGCTGAGGTGATGAAGGATCCGGAAGTGGTACAACAATGGCAATGTCTGCTGTACAGCAGCACAGACCAATGGAGACTAGTGAGGAGTTCTTCTGAGTAGCACTGAAGGCTGAGGCTAGGACTCATTTGGTAAAGTGTTCTCCTACCACGTGAGCATAAGGACCTGAGTTCAGATCCCCAGCACCCACATAAGAAGTCAGGCACGACAGCACATCCTTCCGAGCTCCAGAATGCTGATGTGTAGCCCCTTCACTCAGCAGAGGAACTAGCAACAACTTAGCCTGTGTATGTATGGCCAAGCAGAGGGGCAATCCTTGGTACTCGGCTCAGTGATTCAAGGTTCTGATTTAAATCCCAGAATGCAGGAGGTCAAGTCTAATAATATATTGCAGACTTTTCAAAAAACAAAATCTCCATCTGAGGAATCACTGGCAGCCAGTCTAACTGAAACAGAGTTCTCGATAAGGGACCCAACACTGAACTGTGACCTCAGCGCACTTCTGACTTCTGGCTTCCTGCACACCTGCATGAACACCACTAATACACACACACACACACACACACACACACACACACACACACACACACACACGTCAGAGACCAGTTTCAACAAGTATACCACTTACCGGAGTAGGAGCATGGGAACTAGAGAAGTTAGTAAAGAGAACACAGATGCAGGTAAAAAACAATAAAACAGAAACACAGGATAGTAGCAGGAGGGAGTTCCAGTGAATACTGAAATCAGCCTGCAATTAGTTTTTCATACACTTTTATACCCCAATAAAATGGGGGGGGGAGGAGAAGGCAAAAGACTGCTTTAACATGATACAAAGGACAACTGGAACAGTTACTTGCTTCAGTACTTGAGACAGCCAGCCATTAATTCAAAAGAAAAGCATTCTGTAGTTTAGGCAGTGACCCCACCCTAGACCAAGTATCCTGAAGACAGCCTATCCCTTGGTCAAACCCCCTATTTGAAAAAAAAGGAGTATGCTTCAATTCTCTGACCTTTGGTCAGGGCAGGGTGGACCTACCTGCATGGATCATCTTAATGTCCAAAACACCAAGTAACCACACCTTAGGTCAGGCTGTGTAGCCACGGTTGTTGTCAACAACTTTGAACAAGTTAAAACTCTCTGACCTTCAGACAAGGTGTAAATAGAATCACATTTTTTGGGCCTACACACATACACAGACACACACACACACACTCACTCACATACACACACACACAATTTTTTCTATAAGTACTGTGAAACAAATGCTAAAAGACTCTGAAAAGACAGCCAAATTCAACTGAATTTCAGACTTTAAAAATGACATAATTAGTGTGAGTTTTCAAGTGAAAGAAACTAACATAATGAGAAGGCATCATTTAAACACATGTATGTCCTGTAGCTTGAATTGGGTAAAAATAAACTCTCTAAAGAAAGTTGCACATCTGTAACCACAAAAGACCTGAGGTCTGTTACCATCAGACACGCGCACGCACACACACACACACACACACACACACACACACACACCAAAAAAGAAAAAAAAACAGTAAACAGAAGTTCATAGATTGCAGGAGAGGCAAGGCTGGGGTGAAAGTCCAACAAGAAATAAAGCTTCTTTCTTTCAAGGCCAGAAGAACTTTACACTACCAAATGGAAGGACCAAGAATGAGATGAGGAAAAGATCCAGGTAAGAGGGGAGGTTTAATGTAACTACATTTGAGCTAGTGAGGAACTTCTATAGATATCTGGGAAAATGAGCTTGGTATCAAAGTATGCAGTGAAATCCGACAAGCTTGGGTACATGCATGCAGAACGCCCTAATTGGCTTGTAGAACCCCTGTACTAACCAATGGACACCCATGATGTGGGACACGGCTTAAACATTTGTAGAAAGGAGGATGAAAACCATCTTCATTTCTGTGATAGGTACACATTTGTGTTCATCCTGACTGACAGCCTGCCTTTCCTCTTTAGTGATGGCATTCTGATGTTATTTTATTAAGAAGATTTGCAAGTCAAAGACCCTGGAAGTCAATCTGGAATAACTGAAGGATGCATGCTATGCTTCTGAATGTTGGAAATGACTTCCCTTGAAAAGTCAAGATAGGTTGTTTAAACATCATGGAAAGTATAAATATGATTTTTGTCTCCACAGTCTGACAACACATTGCAAACTTGAGAAAAAAAAATACTTGTTCCCATGACCAGTGACATCATATGTCCTTGGGAAGAATTTACTGGCATTATTTTCCTATATAGTCATGCTGTCAGCCTGTCTTCTAAATTGTGACAATTATAGCCATAGGTCTGTGCTGCTCTCAGCTTTGGACAGAGAAAGTTCTTTTTCTCACTGAGCGATGGTTAATGCAGAGATGCGTTCCCGTTCAAAGTGCTGAGAATGAGTGGTTGTGATTTGGCTTTTTGTTTACTTATATTTTTGGAAGGGTTTTGTTTGCTTTTTGGCAAAACAGGCTTAATGATTTTCATCTTTAAAGGCCATTGCATATCGATTTAATCATATTCAACCTAAATGTA
The DNA here is from genome assembly GCA_028555095.1 of Dicrostonyx torquatus. NCBI lineage: Eukaryota > Metazoa > Chordata > Mammalia > Rodentia > Cricetidae > Dicrostonyx > Dicrostonyx torquatus. The sequence continues at coordinate 20,299,824 of JAQHUG010000001.1, read as the reverse complement.
GCCCACCCCCGAGCCACCCTAATGCTCTAACTGTCGGGGTTATGCCACTTCTGTCACTAGTACAATTAAGCTCAGTTGAGCCTGCTCAAGCTGCCTCATACACTTGTGCATGCTGTTTCTGCTGCATCTCTAACTTGGATGGGCATGCAATCGTACGACAACCCACAGAACTGTCCCAGGAAAACAGTGAATCAGAAGATGCCAGCATAACGATGCGCTTCAGCAGACGAGCCAGTGGCCTTTGCAGAGCTTTTCCCCAGGGTTTCAGATTCTTGCTTTCCTTTTATCCCGGGCCACGATCATAAATGTCTTACCATATCTTTGTTAACATTTTTGTGCACAGTGTCAATAAAAGTCAACAAGACGGGAATACTATTTTTAACGGTTCATTAGTTGGCTGATAGAAGCTGGAACACTCTCTGCTGGATAAAAAAGAAAAACACAAACAAGGGCACTGATAACGGATGGCTCAGAAGAGGATGTGCATTGACTCGTGCAGCCAGGAGTGAAGAGACAAGCTTACTCCAGTTCAGAAGAAGGTGACTATGCCAGCCCCATTTCTCTAGAAGTCCTTACAACGAGTCCTTGTCTCTATTAACATTGTCCTTGGCGTAGCTTCCGAGTGACAGAAAGAGAGCTGAGTAAGTTTGAGCTTTGCATCTGCAGCTCCACGAGAGTGAACATTCTAGCCGCATTTCCCTCAAAGCAAGGCAAAGTCCTCCCCAGAAGCCTGCAGCAAACCTCCTCACATAGCTCGTCTTCGCCATGCATGTCCCCCGGGAAGTATTCACTGTGGCAATGAAGGAAGATTATCTTACCTTAGCAATGCCAGTCCCTTTTAAAATGGGGAGAGAGGTCTTCTTCCTCAGAAGTCCATTGACCTGGAGGGGAGAGAGGACGCAGGGTAAGAAAGGGAGGGTCAGAAGACAGATGGGAGGAATGGATGCTGTACAGATCGAAGCCCCACCATTTGACATTCGATTGCTTTTAGAGGCAGGGGAATCTTTAGTGCACGGGTAAGGGTGGAGTGGAAAAGAAGCTGTTGGATGTTCTGTGTCTGTCTGCTCCTTTCATAGTCCTCAAGATACCTTTGTCAGCCAGGCAGTGGTGGCGCATGCCTTTAATCTCAGCACTTAGACAGGGGAAGGTGGACCTCTGTGAGTTCGAGGCCAGCCTGGTCTACAAGAGCTAGTTCCAGGACAGGCTTCAAAGCTACAGAGAAACCCTGCCTTGAAAAAAAAAAAAGATACCTTTGTCATTGCTTTTTCACCCTAACAAGTTTCATTTCTCATAAGATTATTTGCTATGGTAACAGCTTATATCGTCCTAGTAAGTTGCTTTCTCTTGCTCACTTGCATATATTATCTAGTAGGAAAATCCATCAAGAAATTTAGGTCTTGCCAGGCAGTGGTGGCACACTTGGAGGCAGAGGCAGGAGGATATCTGTGAGTTCAAGGCCAGCCTGTTCTACAAAGTGAGTTCACAAGTTCTAGGACAGCTATTATACAGGCCTGTTATACAGAGAAACCCTGCCTTTAAAAAGTAAAAAAAAAAAAAAAAAATAGAAGAAGAAATGGAGGAAGATAGATCTTTGCAAATCATGTTTACATTTTTTAAAAGGATAAACACATGTGAGGTGCTCTTAAATAGCATCAGCTTGTCTAAGGGGGTGTCGTATTTTTAGTGCTGGAGAAATGGGTACACTTTTCAAACACTGTGTGCTTGAATCAGCCAGATTGAATCTCCTGTCTTTTACTGTTCATCTGTCAACACCAAACAGCCATCAGCCCTTGGGGGTCTGCCAGTGATGGGCCTACCTCCAGCTCTATCTGGTATAAAGGACCAATTCATTCCAGAAACCTGGAACATAATACTAGTAATAGCAACTGGGCTATTACTGAGGATTACTTAGTGTTATTACCAGACTATCCTCCCAAACAAAACAAGTGCCATCTTTGGGAGTTCTACCCTGCCACTTATAAACGATCACCCCAGCCGAGCGTGTTGACGGACATGCTACCATTGAGGGGTGGGTAGAGAGGGTTAAGAAACCTCACCTGAGTATACAGACATTCTATACCATCTAGTGTATGCAACTCTGCCCTAACTGAACATGGCCCCTGGGAGGGCCAGGAAAGAATAGAGTTATGAGAAAGCCATCATCAGCACTGGGTTAAGACTTTCCCTGGTGCAGCCATCTACAGGGAGCACCCACACTTCAGTAAGTATCCCCTCACCTATGGTCTGTAAAGACCACTAAACTCATTGGTTCCCCAGAGTGAACTTCAACGGACTTGTACCTGTGGGTCTCCTTTCTAGCACTGAGGGCAAAGGGAACAGAAGAGTTGAGCAGGGTTTGGATGTCCCTCTCTTTCTCCCTTGTTCTCTCATTCCTCTTTCACTCCAACCTAGAATTCTCCTCCTATTTATTTTCTCTGCATGCCAGCCCCACCTATCCTTTCTCTGCCTAGCTACTGCCGTTCAGCTCTTTATTAGACCAGTCAGGTGCCTTAGGCAGGCAAGGTGAAGCAAATGCAACACATCTCTACATAATTAAGCAAATACATCATAAACAAATATAGCCCATCTTTACCTGGTTAAAATGATACTCCACAACACACAGCCTCTCTTATGTTCAGTATCCCATAACACAGTGGTGTATTCATTACAGGAGATGAATTGACATCAGTAACACTATCAATCATTATCAATCAAGTCCATATTAGGGCTCACTTTGGTGTTGCTCAGTCTGAGAATGAATGACGTAAAAGACAATGATTCACCCCTGTATTGTTGTATACACTAATTTTACTAGCCTTAAAAATCCTGTCCTCTGCCTGTTTACTTCTTGCTCCTTCCTAGCTTCTTACAAACATGTTTTTTTTTTCACTATGACCAAAGCTTTGCCTTTCCAATGCCATACAGTTGAAGTCATTCAACTTACAGTTAATTTTTGCTGTTTTTTGAGACAGAGTGTCACTGCTTAGTCTTAGCCCATTCTGTTCTCTGGCCATCCTCCCACATCCACCTCTGAGTGCTGGAATTACAGGTGGGTGGCACCACAGCCAGGGGGTTGTAGCCTTTCCAGGGAAGCTTTTCACTTGGTGACCACCATCTAACTCCTCTGTCTTTCATGCTCCATCTGTTCACTATGGAAGGACATCTTTGTGTATTCTAATATCTTTTCTCAATTATGAATAAAATTTCTATCACCCACATAAGATTTCATTTGGACCTGTGTTTTCAAAGTCACCCCACTTTCCAGTGACTTTCAACCTCTACAAGTTCTGAAAAATTACAAAGGGGTCCAAAGATTTACTCTCAAGAGTTTCTTCTGGATGGAGTTTCCCAGGGACATAAAGAATTCCCTCAAATAGAACAGAGACATCTTAGAAACACAGATTCACACTTAATATTTTATTACACAGTTTATATAAAGTTATGCAACTGCTTCCTATGGGTATCTTGGCACAAATAAAATTCCTGAACTGTGATAAAGATGCAATTGGAGTAGTACCAATCAAGATTTGTTTTCACTATTCTTCAGCTGATAAGAAATGAAAACTTTCAATGCAAATGAAAATGAGAAGGGGGTTGTTTTCTAGGACTCTCATCCTCAGAACATCTCCATCTCAGGCACATATCTTAGCATGAACACAAAGTCAAAGGAGAAGGCTGTGCAGAAAAGTGCAAGAACCTCATGGGCGCAAAGTCCTGCACTCCCACGTGAAGGCCAAGGCTTGACGTATGCAGAGCTAGAAAGCAGCACACTTAATTCCCAGCCATAAATCCCCTGCAGACACAGTGTCCAGTGTGGGCCAAGGCAACTATTTTCAAACATGGACACATAAAATAAATTCCATTGTTCACAGCTTGCGGAGTTTATTTTGAGTAGCATGAATCATGCTTAACATTTATATGAATTTTTATTTATGTACTGTTACTTAAGATCATTTCTTCCCTTGTAACCAGAAGAGATGGAGACAAAAGTAGTCTACAGGAAAAGAAGCATTTTCTCAGCCCCATTGGCATCAGTAGCACTGTGACGGAAGGGACAGGCAAGGAGAGAGGAAGGGAGGGGAACTTGCCTTATTCCACACAAAGTGAAACAGAAAGTAATAACAGAAGCTGCAGGGAAATGTCAGTTGTTTGTCCTTGTGGCCTTGGCACAGCCATCAGTCACATTATGTAATCCTTTACAAGGCTCAGGCAGGTAAAATGACCAACTGAAGGTGGTACCTACTCCTCAGCTCTGGGCAACTGTGACCACACAGGATGGTGACCCAGCAGAGTCAGATTTCATTCTGTTTTGTGGGCATCAAGAACAATGAAATCTTTGTGCAAGGTCATACTATTTAAAATTCTAGGGGACCAGTTTACATGTCTAATCCAGTTCTTGTGGTATTGTTTTACAACCAATTATGTGCACTTTACTAAGGTGAGGATTACTGACTAACTAACCAAATAGTCAACGAAGAATAAGGCGGTGTGAAAATCAGTGTTGAGATCTCTTTCTTTTTAATTGAAGTGCATACTTGCAAATAGTCGCAGTCCGTGATTTGTCAAGTTCTAATGTTCGTGCAGCTATAGAACCATATTAACAATGAAGATAGAACGAACACACCCTTGAGGAGTAAGCCCCACCTGCCTGCCCTCAGGTTCACTCACAGTTTTCTTATCCTAGTAAAAGATGCTTAGAAAGAAGCAGAAGTTCTTGCTTCCTGTCACCTTGAAGAGTGCTCCCCCAAAATCTCTGTGTTTGAACTTTCAGAAGAGACTCCCCGAGGGATATAAAAAATGGCAGGTGCAAGTATGGTCATGTCATGGGGAGGGCATTATGGTGTCCGATTTTCAAGAGTCTCATTGCTGTACCATCGTCTCATGGGTGCTTAGAATAAGTCCCTAGCCTATTTTGAGGTGTCTCACCTTAATATGGACTAGTTGACAAGCAATGAACTAGTTGACAAAAAATAAATTATCAAATTAAACACCCACACTTAATTTTCTGTATTTTGAGATATCCCAACACCTCTGAGAGTATCAGCATCAGAGAACCCCTTTCCATCCTACAAGTATCTTTGTGTAAAGGCTGAAGCAGCTGAAGAAAAGTGTATTTAGAACAGAAATGCCAGGTTCTTTACGTATCTGTCTATCAGCTTGTAATGTGATTTCCCTCGCTCTAAACCTAGTGAAGGAAATTCAAGGAGCAGTTATGAAAGTCAGACTCACCCTAAAGACTGGGGCACAATGGACAGAGAGAGGGTTGAAAGATCAAGAAGAAAGGGGGCTCTCTGCTAGAGTGTGGAGGAACTGGCTACTAGAAGCTCATTGTGCTGGATGACCAGCTGCTGGGTCGAGATCCTGCAGCTTTGTGTCTGGGTCTCCTGGGAACTACAGGAAAGAGAGACAATGAGGGAACATTTCATAAGCTTCCAGGAAAACCATCTGGGTTGGAGCACATGGACTCACTATGGAGGACGGCAGGAATACACAGGAGCCTACGCAGCATCCCAGCCCACTGCTAGTGATCCTCATAAGCTTTCCCACAAATCTCTGTATAAAGAGCCTTCCCAGCCCAAACTACTGGAAAGTGTTCTGTGGGCAGAGCTAAAACACAAAGTCGTGCTTCCCAACTCCTGCCTTTCCTGTCTTTCCAAAGCCTGGTCATCCTCCAGCTACTGGCGAGGGCAATCACAGTAGCTTTAATGTACTCCAGTTGACTTGCTGTCAACTCACAATTAAAGAAAATTAGCTACATTGGCCTTTCCATTTTTCCACCTGTCATGTACTGTATTAAGTGCCAGTTCTGGACTGTGCCCAGTAGGTTCCTATGACAGGGTATGGCCATGCTTGCATAGTTTTCATGTAGTTCTTCCTAAAGGTAGAGAAGCTAGGCAGTACACTATCCTATCTTATATTTGAATGGCGTGTGCTGTGTTCCAAAAAAGGACATAGAGAACCATTGGCTTCCAAACCATCCAGCTGGCCTTTGTGTCACATCTCCATCCAGTCATTGATTTGATAGGAACCTCTGTTCATTCTCCTAGTCATGTCATGCTTACATGTTTTCTTCATATTCACTTGGACATTATGTATCCTGACAAGACTGCTTATAACATTTGAGTTGATATCATCAAAAGCGCCACTGGGTTCTACTGATGCAAAACAACCGTGTTCTATTCTTTGATCAGTAATAGTATGTGGAGGACGTGACACATTTTCCTTCCCACCTATTAACTTAGTTCAGTATATTCAGTAGACTATTATAGAGGATGCCAATTTTAGCACCCTGTACAAATAATCTCATGATGAAAGCAAGCTGGGACAATCACTAAAACTTTGCAAGAAAGAAGCACTAGAAACAATTTCACAGAATTCATTTAGAGTGTGTTCTGAGAGACAAGAGTTTCCTTAAATCATGAATTCTGTTTTAATAGAGGCCGTCATCACTGCTATTTATGTGAAACAATTTCAGCAGAAGGTTTTGATTTAAATAGGCAATTGTTAGAAGGAAGAAGATGCATATATAAATATCTTTCCTAGTATGAATAATCCTGTCTTCTTATCGCTAAGATAATTTAATCATCCATCCACATTAATTTAAATTTGCCAATAAATATTTTTAATTAAAAATAAATAAACAACCTTTAGGCAAGCATCTTCTAATGAAAATTTCAATTTCATAAATGTAAAATGCAATTAGACACTAATTTCTTGGGTTGAAATTTCTGGTTATTTGCATGCTGGATAAAGAAGACTGTTATGTGTTTGGAGCTTGCTTGTTTAGATGTTAAATAAAAACAGCATATCATTTGAAATTCTAGAATTTATTCTCATTCATCCATTCAATAGGACTTCCGTGTCATTGCCAGGCAATATCCTAACCACCAAGTTAGAACAGTGTTGCAAACATCCCTA
>JAQHUG010000001.1:20237406-20292011 GCA_028555095.1 Dicrostonyx torquatus | reverse complement strand
TTTCTTTTAAGGCTGTGGTGTCCACATGGAAATTTCGGTGAAAATTTTGGTAAGGATCATTTCCTTGCATCGTAGAAAGCACACAATCAGAATGATTTTTCTTAGTAGAGATGATATGACTGTCCTAAACATTCTCTTTCATTCGGCTCACTTCTCTTCTGACTACTGAAGAGACATGCACACTGATTTACAAGGCAGATGTGCAGAGGGAAGGCGGGGGAGCCAACATTTCCCAAAACTTTTAACAATGTGCTAAAACTGTATTTGACATAGGAAAAGTATATTCAATAGCAAATCAAAGAAAAATAAGACAAAATTCCATGAAAGTGCTTGCTGCCCTTGAGTTAGTTATCACATTACCTATGAGAAAGACCAAGGTGGCATTCAAATGAGTTTTCTTTAATGGCTCATATGGTGGTGCTGGAGAGATGGCTCAGTGGTGAAGAGCACTGGTTGGTCTTCCAGAGGTTCTGAGTTCAACTCCCAGCAACCACATAATGCCTCACGATCATCTATAATGGGATCAGGTGCCCTCATGCAGGCCTACATGCAAACACAACACTCATTTAAAAAACCTCATATGGTGCTTTAGTCAAAGGTTTATTGGTTTATTGTACCTAATACATTATGTCAAAAAAGCTACTTAATATGAATAAATGATTTACATCTGTGACATGAGCCAGCAAGCACTGAAACTGTAGCTAGCATGGAAGAGGTACTGAATCTTAACAGTTTTTAATTAATTAGCCTCATACATATTACCACTGATTTCGACACTCTGCAACATAGTCTATCTAAATGTAGTCACTTGACATTAGATGCCAAGGTGAGGATGCCGAGCTTTGCAGAGATCATGCTCCTGCCTCCCAAGGGGTAGCTTAACTGTCTACAGCTTCCACTTGGAATGTGCAGTCACTAGTGGACTAATGATTACTATGGTGAGAAAACCTATGCTTAACATGCTTTCATATGGTTTAAAAGTGGTAAAATAAAATTACTTTCCTAATGACTTGATAAATAAAACGGGGGAAAATGAATGAACAGGCCTCGCTGGCCTTTCTTTTTTACATACTAGTCTTTTTATTCCTTTAAGAATGATTTCTCAAGGTTGGGGAGATGGCGTCTGAGAAGAAGTACCTGCAGGATGAGCATGAGAACTAAAGTTCAGCTCCCAGAAACTCACATAAACGCTAGGTTGCTGAGGCAGCCTGCCTGTAATGCCAGCACATGGGAGGCAGCAAGGTAGCCCAGGGACAAATGGACTAGCAGACTAAGTGGGTGAGCCTCAGGTTCAAAACTAGATCCTGCATCAGTAGAGAGTTATTGAGAGAGACATCTGTCGTCAGCCTCTGGTCTCCACATATACACACGTGTGTGCTCACACAGACACATGAACTACAAACCACACACACACACACACATACAGAACTATTCTCCAAAACACTCTTATTTGGTAAAATGTTGACAAGCTGGTCCAGAACTTGTCCCTGGTTCTGTTGGAGACAAGTGATGAGTATGCAAAGGATGAGTTCCTTTGCTACGACTCTTCTCTCCCAGTGTCCCATCTGTGTGACTCTAGGTACACTTAGCCACAAGCAGAGACTCCCTGTACAAAGCGAAGAACCTTGCAAACGAGGCAACACATACAAGAATGCATCTCATTCAGCTGAAGGCCTGCAAGAAGCCAAATTCTAAGCACAAACAAACAAACAAGTAAAGAAAATGAAGCAAGGCAAGTGGGGAAGATCACCATCAGGGACATAGTCTTAAAAACATCACATTATTATAAACTTGCCAAAAGCAAATAAATACCGCAGAGAAAAATAAAACCTTGCCAAAAATTTGAACAAAGTTAAAAGATCTGCAGACCCATAAAAAAAATCTTTGGCCAGTAGCCCTAAATATAACCTGAGGTGACATATGAACCAAAAATGCTAACCTCATCTGATGGATCATTTCCTAAAACGTGACTTAAAGTGTATTTTTAAGAGAAAATATAAAACAGATACAAATATTACTTTTATCTTTTGTCAAATGCAAATTTAGAAGTTTTATTAAAACCATACATGAAGAAAGACTTCAAGCCCGATGGCCTGGATTCGTGCTTTTCGTGCTGTTCGTTTTAGTATCGCAGACTGCACAAAGAAAGGTGGCGCCGTAATGTTTCTTAATTAAGACAGAACTCGTTTTATAAAATCCTATGGAGGAAGAGTGGGGATCTCAAATGGAATCCAAGCTAGTGAGCTATTTACTTAAAGTGGAGGAGGAGATTTCTTCTTCCAAGGATATGACATGAATCATTTTCTCTTCAGGGACCAAATTACCCAGATATGTTTTTGACAGCCCGGACAGCTTGTCGGAGAAACAAAAGCATTGCTGAGGGCTGGAGAGCTTAACAATTTTCCTCATGATTGCCAAGATCCGTCTAGATCGTCGAGCTGGCAACAGCATAGTACAATGCACAGCTCGGGTTTGTGAATTAAGAGCAGACAAAGGATTTTCTCTAAATCAGACTGAAGTCTCTGCGCTGAGAAAACTATGCATCTCAAAGGAAAATCAGAATCCTGAGAGAACCAAAGATGCTTATCTTTCCAGCTTAGAATTTCATTGTGGTTAACAATACAAATACATTTCTTTTTTAGATTTAAGTATTTCCTCACACATCTATTATATTTAATTCTTCTTTTAAAATATATGTCAGACCACCGTGATGGATAGAAAAAGTATAAATACCCTAAGTAAACCCTAAGATAAGCATAAAAAAGGGATTCTGAAATATTGGCCATAAGTAGCTAAGTTATAGAATTTTACCAAGAAGAGACTGAAAGAAAACAAATATACAATAAAGGAAGCACCAAACTGGACAGGAATGCCAGAGTCCAGCTACTGTCACCAACTGCCTGAGTACACTGACTTTAACCTCTCTCTGTCTCTTTTCCCCTGTCTTTGCAGAAGAAAATAAATTCAATGAACTTAATGATACACCACCACTAATTTGGTCAACTAAGTTTCATTGACTTTCATTGGGAATCACATGTAGTTACAGACACTGTGTGGCATAAATAATTCATAGCAGTGTCTAAAATGGCCTCATGGTTATAATTAGCAGTGTGTGCTACTTGTCATCTAAGACAAATGTCCCCAGGATCCTTCACCAGGAAGCACTAATGTACAAAGAGGGCAATAGTAACTGCTTCCAAATCATTTAAGGCATTTAGAAGTAACAACATCCTACCACATTCTACTGGGCCAAGTCAGTGCCAGGACCAACCTCAGATCCAAGGGTGAGAGGACAGAATCTACCCCTTCAGAAGACGAGAATTTTATTGCAAAAGATGTTGGCTAGCAGATAGATAATGAAGATTCTATCTTCACAATTAACTACTATATGTTTTGTGTATTTCCCCCTCACCCATAGAGTATCAACTATCAATGAAATAACATGGCATTTAGAGAAAACTGCCCTGTCCTAAGTCACTTTGGAAAGCAGTGTTTTGACTGGAAATACGATAAAAGAAAGGTACATAAATACTACGCAATGCAGGTACATATATAATTTTAAAGGCACATAGATACATATATACTTTGCTAGCTATTTTTCTTGCCACCATGACCAAATACCTGACAGAAGCAACTTCGAAGGATTAACTCTGGCTTATGGCGTGGGATGGTATATGGTGGTTGGGCAACTGTGCCCATGATGAAGGAAGCCTGCCAACAGTGCTTGCTAGGTCCCAGATACGGCAACTGACAACTTAGCCAAAAGTGAAGGTAAGCGATATCCCTCAGGGTCCCTCCCCACTGCCTTCGGTCTGCTAGCTACAGCCATGTCCAAAACATTCCCCAACTTCCCAAAAGAGCACCAGGAGCTGGGGACCATGAGTTGAAATGCATGGTGTGCCTACAGGGGAAATTTCACACTCAGATCACAACACACTCTAGCTTCCTTCTCTATTGCTATGATAGAACACCAACTAAAACCAACTTTGGGGGATGGAGGAGGTGGTATTTGGCTTATAGGTTATAGTTCATTATTGAGGCAAGCCAGGTCCAGGAGCTCAAGGCAGCACCCTTGGAGGCTGACCTGCTGCAGAGAGCCCATAGAGGGTACAGCCTAATGGCTTCCTTCCAGGCTCATGCTCAAAGCTACCTTTTTTCTACAACCCAGGACCACCTTCCTCAGGGTGGGACTGCCTCCAGTGGGGTGGGCCATCCTCCATTAATTAGCAACCAAGAAAATGCCCCACAGACATGCTCAAAGGCCAATCTGCGGGAGGCAATTCCTCCTCCCAGGGGTCTCTGTGTCAAGTTGACAAAACTGAGCAGCACGCATACATAATCACTGCATTACAGAAATGCAAAATGAAGATGAATATATCAAAACTAAACATGCAGCAGGTAACAGTTCTCTGCGCGGCTCATTAGGCTGGCTCTGATATGAATATATGGATATACTTTATGCATTATGCATGTATTATTTTGTAAAACTAAAATGAAAGTTTTATAAGGCTTTCTGAAACCCACATTCTTCATAAAACATACCGCTAAAGCTTATGTTTCAAAGTCCCATATAGGCCCCTTTAAAGTACTTGAAGACACTTTTCTCTCAAATACGGTCCCTCAGTTATGGAAAAATTCAGGGCCCACAGAACCTGGATTCAAGTGAACAGAAATATATATATATATCTGCAATTCCTTCCTAGGCAGCAGGGGAAGCTTGCTGCCTAGAAACTCTCTTCCTATTTTAATCCTTAGATGGATACCTAGTTTTTCTTCTTATTATTTGGATTATTACTCATTCAATACTAAGTAGGAGTTTGGATATGGTTTGTTCTCCAAAGGCTGAAAGCTTGTTCCTCAGTGGAACACCGCTGAGAGCAAGCAGAATCTCGGAGCAGGTGGAGGCTGGTAGGAAGCAAAGAGGTCAGAGGTCACAGAGAGCTAGTCTCAGAGAAATGAATGTCCATCTCTCAGGACTGGGCTAGTTGCTGCTGATCTCTGGTTTGGGATCAGTTCTACCACAAGAGCAGGCTTATTTTACGTTTCTATAATAAGCACATATAAATTCTACACAGTTATAGGTCTCGTCATTTTCCACACATCTATCTAAATGTACTTTGCTCATACTTGCTCCCTGTCACTCTCTTTTGTCCTTCCTTTGGAAGGACAGACTCATGATGGGAGCACCCCCATGTTTGGGTTCCTTTATACACACTGTGCACCCCTCTCCTGCTCCTGCCACATGGCATCAACCACTGCACCACTGCAGCGCAAGGCCCTCTGTAGATAAGGATATCCAGTTTTATGTCAAAGCCATGAGATAAAGTTGACCTCTTTTCTTCCTAAACGTCCAAGGCTCTGGTATTTTCCTTACATGAATATGTATGCGGTGAGAAGCGTCAGAGCACATGTCACCCAGAGTAGCGATCAGAGGACAACTTGTGAGAGGCAGCGCTGTCCCTCCATCATGTGGGTTCTGGGAACCAAGCTCTCAAGCTTGGCGTCTGGTGCCTTTACTTGCTGGCACATCCCATCAGCCTTTGGTGTTTTTTAATGAACAACACAAAACAGACTGAGAGCGGATCACTCTGAGACATATTCTTGACACCCGGTGACCCTACACTTAACACAGGCACCTTGGTACCTCTTCTCACTGTGGTTCTCTTAACCTCAATGGGGGGCGGTTTGGGGCACGGGAAAATAAATGCTGGCTCCTGAGGAGGAAACTGTGAGCAAGCTGTGGGTCTCAGAAGGACACGATTAAAAACAGTTTGTCAGCACTAAGTAGAGTCTGTCCGCATCTGCACTGAGCAAATGAAAGAAACTCTAAGAGCAGAAGGAGAAAGAGCAACAGTAAAGGGTTGGCATGGACGCAGGAACCCCAGAGGCAGAAAGTCCCCTAGTCTGGATCTTAGGAGATATAATCGCTCTGAAATGAGGAACGAAAATATAAACATAAAGAAAAACAGTCCAAGCAGGGCATTGGCAGGCATATTTTGGAAAAGTTTGCTTACGATCTGGCTTCTCCCAACCCCTCTTGTGAAAGCACGGGGTTCCTTAAGAAGCAAAGAGTAGAGCTATTCCCAAGGAGGGGCAAGTGAAAGCTCAGGAAGCCATTCACTGATATACGCAGAGACTAGGCAGAGTGTAGGGAGAAAAACGTAATTCCAGCCTCACAAGAGGCTAGATTAATATAGCTTGGGAATGATCAAAGGTACGTGCGTAAAGGCGTGCATGCGTGCGTGCGTGCGTGCCTGCGCGCATGTGTGTGTGAAGTACTACAGTGAAACTCACAGTTCTGCAGACTATATAGAATGCTTAGAATAGTAGTACCATCAGGAGTTTGGGGACGAAGCTTTGTGCCTCGTGAACCAGACTGGAGACTCTAGAGTTGCAGCACAGCCCTGGGCAGCCTTGCTGTAGAACAGTGAGCAGTCACTACAGCGGACAAGGAAGAATGGAGATCAGAAGAAATAAAAAAAAAAAAAAAAATTCATGGAACTTCTGGGACCTGTGTGGCATGTGACTAGGACATGGTGATACGTGTGTGCACACCAAGAGCCAGAGGCTGGACTCAGATACCATCTTGGCAGCGTCCCCGTTCTGCAGTCTTGGGCAAGTCACTAACACAGCAGCCTGCTTTAAAGATTAGCTATACAGTACTTGGCCCAATGTCTAACATTCGAAATGTGTGTGTGAGGAGCGAAGCTATTTAAAATTATGTTAACAGAACAAACGTAGTCTCTCCTGTTTTCTGACTCCTCGTCCCAGCATCTTCCCTTTCCCTGCACCAATGGATCCCTGCAGTTCCCCTCTCTCTTCCCCTTCCCCCTCCCCCCGACAGTGCCATGGAGCTGTTTCTATGTTCTTTCCCAAACCTTACAAGGATGATATTTAGCAGCTCCAAGCCGATTCTTTAAATTCACTTACAGTAGTTGATTTCTTCGTTACTAGCAACACAACCAAAGAACCCAGGGAGCTTTTGCACTTCTGCAATTTAAGCCTGCGTGGACACTGCTATAGATGAGCAACGCCCAGTTCCCTTGAAGTCACTGCCACCCCCTTCCTGGTTCTGGAACAAGAATAGACAACTGTGTACTCTCCCTGAAGGCATCAGTCAGATGTGTTGAAAGACGTGTGGTAGTTTAATGGTTCGCTGGTGCTTTTAAATATCAAAGGCTGAATTATAACAGGGCCTAACAATGTTAGTCCTAGACATATATCCCAAAGAATTAAAAATAGGGACTTAAACAGATACCTATGTGGACAATGGCATTCGTCGTGGCATTATTTACAATAGGCAAAAGCTGGAAACTCAAGTATAAACCAAGAGATAAATGCACATGTGACCTCTATATATATAATGGGTATGAGCCAAAATGAGAAAATACTGATATACAAGATGACATAGGTGACACTTGAAAATAGTATGCTAAGTGAGAGGATCCAGATACAAAGGATAATTATTGTCCTGTGAGCCCACGGTAAATTATCTGCAACAGGCCAATTACTAGCTTGAAAATTACCAGCTACAGAGGAAAAGGGAAACGAAGCTATTTCTAAGTTTGAAACATTTTTGAGATGATGAAACATTTTGAAAATAGCGGTGACAGTTGTACACAACACGGCAAATATAATTTACTCTGTTGCAATGTGATTTTAAATGGTGAAAATTGCTAATTTTGTTTGTATATCTTCCAAAAAGTTAGAAAAACATATCACATTAGAATAAAAAATCCACAGTATCAACTGTAACAAATAGTTCCAAGCTTTAGGTATCTAAAATCATGATTTGTTTTGTAATCAATGTCTAACACCGGCTAAGAGTTAGGCAGTAGCTGGGCAGTGGTATCATTGCCATACTAGCTCTAATTTGTTATTCCTGTAGTTACTGGATATAGTATAACCTCTAGACATTTCAGTAAAAATCTGTTGTGGGATTTTTTTCTTTTTGTATGCTGTAAATATGTGTTGCTCTCATTGGTTGATAAATAAAACTGCTTTGGCCTATAGCAAAGCAGAATAGAGCCAGGTGGGAAATCTAAGCAGAGATACAGGAGAAGAAGGGCAGAGTCTGGGAGATGCCGGTCAGCCACTGGGGAAGCAAGACGTAAAAAATGAGGTGACAAGCCACAAACCACATGGCAAAGCATAGATGTGGGTTAATTAGAATGTAAGAGCCAACTAATAATAAGTGCAGGCCATCAGCCAAACATTTATAAGTAATATTAAGCCTCTGAGTAGTTATTTGGGAACTGGTGGGCAGGAAAGAAACCTCCAATTACAAAGATTCATTCATTAATCCCCACATGTGGAAGGCAGACGGATCTCTGATTGCAGGGCCAGCCTAGTCTACGTAGCAATGTTCAGGACAGCCAAGGCTATATAAGGAGACTCTGTATGGAAAACAAACTATTCAAGAAACACCTGAGGCAATATGTAGATCCTAGTTCCTGTGTTCTTGTCTGAAATCCGGCCGTATCTGCCAATACACTGAGAAAGCACCAAGACTTAGAGAATTGGTGGCATGGGTTGCAAAACACTGCAAAGACAGGACTGGGGCACTCTTGGGAATTGTGGCTTTGTTCTTGATGCCTGGGACGATCCAGTGTGGAAAGCTCACGCGCAGGGGAAGAGGGCAGGTGAGCGGTGAATAGAGAAAGCTTTGCACGTACTGCAGCTAGTCTGTTTTCCTTGTTTTACCCTTTAGGTATAGACAAGAGTCTAAACAAACTCTCTCAAAATACATAAAAGGTCAAAATCCTAAGTTTGAAGGAATGATTGTGTCTCCATTTAGTATGGGCAAGGAAAAGAAAACAGATTATCCACACCCAATACTACATGGCTGTTGAACTCACTGGTAAAGCTAGGAGCCTCAGGTTGGAGCCAGTGTAAGGGGAAGACCTGACTCCCTGGCTCCCCAGCCTGTAAGTAGAAAGTGTGAGTATTCCCAACTTCCCTTCCCCATTGCCAATGACTCACTCACTAGTATCTATGGGATAGACAACAGTGCCGTGTTTTCCACTTTCCCTTTCCTTTAAAAAGAAAACAAAACCTGTCTCATGAATCATCAACCATCAGCTTCCCTGTCTGTGTGACCCAAGGGGAGCTCCGTGCATGTGCTGACAAAGGAACTCTGGTTTTCCAACCCCTGCCTGTGATAAGTGACAGTTGATGCTAATATGCGACACTGGGAAAGCCATTGTCACATCTTTGTCAACAGGCTGAGAGACATCCTCCCCTCCCGCCTCTCAATTCTTGAATCTATCTCTTATTCTAAATCACACTGGAAGGTAGAGTGCTATTGTTTTCTCAAGCCTCACAGACTAGTTACTAAGACATTGCAAAAAAAAAATGGATAAAAGATTTTTATGCATTAATATCAGTAAAAATTAAAGGTAACTCAGTAAATGTTAACCTAATGTTGGAGAGTAAGAAGCCCACTTTCACTTACTATTTGAGGGCAGTTTCAGTGAGATGAAGATCTCCCCAGGACAGTTTGGAAGCTAACTAGAAGAACAAGTGCTAAGGGCCTCTGAATTGGCAAATTGGCATGGTACTCATGCATGGACGGGTTGTTTGTGGAAGGATATTTCAAGCAGCCTGTTTAATGAATGTTGAATGTGATTAGACAGATGGCTAAGCAAAACACGGCATGTTTTTGATGCATAAATAGTTTACAGTGACTTAGAAGAGAGATTCACTGTGGCCCATAGCCTGACTCCCACCTGCATTGCTACAGTAGACATTAAAGACTGTGGCACAGGCACAGGCCACTGTAAAAGGGGAAGAGGCACCCATGTCTGTAGATCCACCGGCCAGCACTGCACTACACCCTCAGCTAAGACTCGGCCGCACCAAGAGAACTCAACCTCACTCTTTCTCCTCTGTATTTGCTTTGCTTTCTCAGGGAGGAGCATGAAAATAGTATGGAACTGATTTTGATGAGTTTGCAAACTTAGTTATATCTTTACCATTTCTTTTAGAAACCCCTAATCCTTAAGTTATAGTTACTAGTTTCGTATTTAACCTGCTTAGGGGAGCAGAGTTTCACTATATAACAGCCTAGATTAGCCTCAAACTTTTAATTTCCTTTCTTGGCCTCATGAGTTCTGGATTACAGGTGTGTACCACATGTGCCAGACAGAGTAAACTATACTGCCGTGAACAGAGATTGCTATATCAATTTATTAAGTTATTCCTTCATTAAAGATGACCCTAAATGAGTCCACAGTCTGGCAACAAGTAGTCACAGACAGTCATTCTAGATCTTTTACGCTGATTTGGATATTTCAATAAAAACGGGAAAGTTAGTTCCATATGAGAGTTTTGAACTACCTACTTACTCTTCAAATACGTCCCCTCCCCCGCACAAATTATTATTCCTCCCCCCCCCCCGTAGCTGACTGTGAACATCCTGTGAAGTACAAGGAGTTACAAACTTGGAATCTTCATACTAAATAACAGTTTCGGCCGTTTCCTGTGAACCACAGGGGGGCATCCTAAAAAGAAGAATCTGCTGAAAGCCTCTCCCCAGCTAAAGCTGGCGGGTAGAAGCCACAGGTGGCTGAGTGCCCTCAACTAGCAGGAAGCCAGTCTAATCCTGAATGAAGTTCCCTATTTCTCTTTGGGCAAAGCAACAATGTTTGTTCGTTACCACAGCATATGTGTAGCACTTTACAACTTCCAAAGTGTTTTTCCATGTATCAGCCAATCCTGCCCCATAATCTCATAACTGGAGGCAAAGTGGGCATTCTACAGCTTCAGACTGTGGGTACATCTCACAGACATTCGATAGCTTATCTACAAGTCACAACTGGATCAAACTCTCTACGGCTTTACACACTTCAGCGGCATACTACCTTTTTTTTTTAAGTTGTATTTTTCAATGGCAGAGAGATATCTTTCCCTTGGGAACGAATGGGTATCAAGTGCTTGCGGTTTCTATTTATATTTTAACAGCAGGCAAAGATTTGTGTATGGGGTTGAGGAATGTGTGTGGAGGCCACGGGACCATCTTTGGTGTCATTCTTGTCACTGTCACTTTAATTTTTAGACAGGGTCTCTCCCTGATCTGAAACCCGCCCATAAGTTAGGTTGACTGTCCAGGGAGCCCCCAGGTTTCCGCCTGTCTGCGCGTCCCCAGCACTGGCATTACACAAACACGCTGCTATGCCTGGCTTTTTCCACAAGGGATCAAGCGTAGGTTCTGATGCTTTTGTCCGGCAACCTCCTTACTGAGCTATCTCCCTAGTCCAGATCACCAAGGATTTTTCAATAAAAAGCAGTAGTGCTAGAGAAAGATAAAAACTACCCACGAAGCCTAATTACTTCTTAATTACAACATCGATGTCTCTGCTTTCCCAAGACAAAACTGCAACTTCTGATCCCTTAGTTTATACTACTTCTCAAAATATTTGAAAATAATTTGCCTTAAAAAAAAAATCACAAGAACCACAATGTTTCCTACTAATAATGGGGAAATCAAAGAAACCAAAATTTGCTGTATTACTAGAAAAATAGGAGCACTGTTTAAAATTCTCCAAGATATCCTTCAAGGATGATTACTGAAACAATGGGAAACACATGTTATAAGGCAAATCTCAGGAAATAAACAATGTGGGCAGATGTTTTCATCACCCTTCTTCACTCTTTACCCATCCAAAATTAACAAGTCATTCTTCCAAAAAAGAAAGATAATCCACATCCACAGTATAACTGAGTATAACCACATAGTTGTGATAGCTTAAAGATACATGGGTGGGACTAGAGAGACACCCCAGTGACTAAGAGCACTTGCTGCTCCTGCAGAGGACCCAGGTTCAGTTCCCAGTACTCACACGGTGGCTCACAACTATCTGTAAATCCAGTTCCAGGGAATCCAACCTGCTTTTCTGACATGCGCACTGAGTCCATACACACATACAAGCAAAACACTCATAAAATAAAACTTGAAAATAAAATAAAAACCCTAAAAATATGGGTGAAAGCATCTTACAAGAAATGATGACTAACAGCCAATGTCCTTGAACACAAAGAGAAACTGGTGCATTCCTTAGTGATACTGCAGTTCCCACTGGGTTATTCACCTCTCAGTACTATGAGGAGATGCACAAAGCAAAATAACACAAACCCGAGTAGCGTTTGTAATGATGTGCACCCTAAAGGGACAGACTTTAAGTCTATACTGTTTGTATTCTGGGGTCAAGTACGGCCTATAGCTGCAAAACATGAAAGGAAAATAATTCTAAGGCAGCCTCCTAAAGACAGACTTAGTAAATGGATGCTGGGGCATCTATCTACCTAGAAATCTGGTGTCTCACGGTTTGAGGTAAAAAAAAAAGCCTACTATTTCTTTAAGAACTGACAGTTCTCTTATTTTCTATCCTCTTCTCCCTTTACCCTTTGGTCTTTGTTACCTTGTCTTTGGGGATTTTTCTATCTCTATTTGTAACTATACATTCTCCCTTCCCCAAATTTATAATTGGGGAAACGCATGATTTGCCCTTTTACAATGTGCTCTTCATCCCACTATATGCTTCTCGCCCTTAAAAGCTGCAGACCATGGGAACATTGGGAAAACTGTCCGGGCCCGTCAGAGACCAGTTAGAAAATTGGGCCCAGCTCTTCTACCTATCTTTAGTAACTATGGGTAAGTAATCTTACAAAAGGAAAACATTCTTGTTCAAATCTTAGACTTACAGTAACACTATATATTAGTAATTTATAGCTTGCTTAGCATAAATTAGCATAATAGGTATTTTAGGGCTTCAACACGTTCAAGTGGAAATGTGAAGTTGATGAGGTTACCCAGGTCATCCTGTCATTTAAATTTTCAGTTTTTAAAGGCAGATTTTTCTCAAGCCGCAGAGCTGATGTTTGCGTTTCTTTTTTACCTCTTTTAATGCTATTGTTTTTCCATACAGCTTTTTGAAGAACGTGTCATTTAGTGTTTGGAACTCAAAATCTGACTTCTGACTACATCCAATGCTATCCTTTGTTTCCTGTTATGTGCACTTTCTATTAATAGACAGATCAGGGATATGGCCAGACTCCACAGTACTGGTTGGCTTTTGACACAGATGTCACTGGACACTTGCCACGGAGTCTTAATTACCAGACCTGTCATCGTAAGATTGGGCTGCAGGTCTACTAGCCATCCTGATCCATGAGTATGTTCCCTATCAGCTTTTCAATAAATAGCTTCAATAAGACCACCGCGTAGATTTGCTAATGCAGCAGGAATTTCAACCTGTGCTAACACTCTATTAATTAAGATTCTAGATGTTCTGCAAAAGTTCCCGGTGTCATTAGATTTTTCCAGAGATAAGGCAGGGTGCCTCTTTTTATTCTATCCACCAGTTTTCCCAACAACTTCAATACGGCGTAACTGATGTGCTGATGTGGGCTTGAATTCAGTATCACTTGAATTCAGAGACTGACATCTAGAATGTGTCTCAATCCACTTTGGCTATCTTCTTACTTGGTCATGACGATGTTCCATCTATTTAGCCTGTGGTTCAGAATTCTTGTAGTTGAAGTATTTATGAAAAACTTTCTGCTTTGGCAATACTGAGGCATTTCGTTCATTTTTGATTGGTTACACTGTGGCTTTGTTGGAAGGTAACACTCCTAAGGTGTACTCCTGAATAAAACGACAAAGCTAAATTTGCTTCAAGGAAATGTTTGGTAATGTTGACAACTTTGGAAGTTAGTATAATAGCTATAAACATTATATAATTCTCTTACGCATTTGAAAATTCCTAAGCTTCCCCACCCCTAGTTGTTTGTAGCAGGTTTTAAAAGGTCATTACAGAACAACAGAACATACACCTTGAGCTCAGCTTACACCCAATCAAAAGAGTTTCCGAAGACTGCAACAAAAGTGTTTGTAAGGGGACAGGAATAACTATTTTTTTATTCAAGAAAAACTTGAATATTTGAAGACAGAATCTGCAAAGTATGGTTCTTAAAGTATTCTTTATTAAGATCATTAAAAGTTGCAGAGACAACTTTATATTTTATAAAGGCACAGGGAGACAGTTCTGATAAAATATTCAAATTAAACAGTAACATACAGTACAAAAGACAATTTAAATGCACATACAAACCCCAAATGTTTGATTCAAAAATATTTTACCGCGTCTATTAATGGGCAATGATTAAAAATATAAATTGCTGCTGTATAATAAATATCTGAATGTGAACATCTTGATAGCAAAGAGAACAAAATATTTATTGCTTTTCACATACATATTTTTCCCTGTAATTTAAAATTCCTAATTCTTTTACTATCTTCTCAGTCTTCTCCAAAGATAAAAGAAATTCCTCTCTAATGGTGGTTATACCTGAAGTAGCCATCACTCCCAGGAGCGCTTCTTCACTTCCTGCTCTGTCATCACAACTGCAATCACTCACCAAAAATAGGAAAATGTGTGTGGAACCACGGGTGGCTCCTGTGAGCTCCAGCCTCCATGTTATGCATATGTAGAAAATATAATGGTTTTCTGTTTTGAAATTGTATATTTTAGTGTAGCTCTAAGGAAGAAGCAAAGGACTCTTGTTAGACGATTTCTCCTATTCCCCTCAAAAAGGCTTCCAAGTTGTAAAAAGTTAGCTTAGCAAAATCTTCCATGTTTCATTGAGAGCTAAGCAATATACTGATGTAGAAGGAACTCAATGCAATGCTTTATAATGGAGCTCTCTTACCCTTTGCCTTCCCATTTTTAAGTGTGGATTAACTTTATTGCTGTCTTCATCCACTTTGGGTTAAGGAACTAATTTAAGATGGTACAAAGAGACTTTCCATCATGATAATCAAATAAAATGGAAGTGTCACCCTAAATAATGAGTCAACTTAAGTACTTTTGCTAATATAGTTGATGAAGTTACTTGACCATATCATGTTTGGATGATATATAGCAGCTATGAGCACACCTCGCACAGAGTGGATGATCAATAAATAGTTGCTGAATGAATGAAAAGGACAAGCTTGGCTTTGGTTGTGCATGTTTTAATCACTTTCTGTTTTCAATAAGTCAGTCCAGAGCCCACTACTGCACACTACCCCAAACTATACTGCAAACAGAAGCAACAATTTCAAATGGAAAACTATTGGCTGTGCTATTTAAAGTCAACTTTTACACAGAACAGTTTTTAAATAGACAAAAATTTTACACATTATTTTGTTAATCTTTCTATCCATGTATTTAAATTTGATGTTCTGATATTTAGCAACTGGGTAAAGGTCACAGTGGGCAGACAAGCTTTATAAAAATTATTAGTATATCAATAAGTAAAAGGTTCTGATACCTAATTAAATTCTAACAGTGATTACCATGTTCGTTTTGAAAAGCCTACCAATGAATACGATGGTAGAAGATCTTCTTTAAGTTATACATTTTTTTAAAGTAGTAGCTCAACTGTCAACATTAAAGAACAGGCAGATTTTAATTTAATAGTGACAGCTAAAATACTGAAGAGGGCTAAGAATTGATCAATTCTCAGTTCTAAACATGGAATGTGTCTAATATTTCTTTGGCATATGCATTACTATCTTGGACTAGTTAGCATTTAAAAACATTGAGTTTTATTGTTTCTTCAAAGTTATCAAAGTGTAGACTGCTAGTGTATTCTTCTTAAAGCCTTTTAGCAAAGGATGCGGTGACGTTTTGTAGCATATGCTGAACGGCATGTTCAGTGTATACTTAGAATTACTGGCATTGAGGGACTTAACGCTTAAATAACCTGAATGATCTCCCATGCAATGATGAAGTACAGAAGGTCGAGGGGAGGTAAATTATTTACATAATGAACTAGTAAGATCTCTGTAAAAACAGTAAACCTGGGAGTCCCGCTCTAACAGTTAAGTATGTACCGCATAGCACTGAATGAAAACTACTTATATTAAAATTTAACCGAACACCTATAGTAATCTGGGTGTGTAAAACTTTTTAAAAATGGAAAGTAATTTTACATATCAGAAGGAAAAGGTGGCCTATAAAACAGGCCGATCTAACTTGACATTCAAAGTAAATGCAAGAGATTCACAAAATCATGAGACAAACGCAAACTAAGTACCAAGTACCCTTTGATACACAAGCCATGTAACTATCAGACTCCTTTCCAATAGCTTAACAATGTCACTAACCCACTCAGGTTTGGGACGGGGAAAGCAGTCAGTGGTTCTCACGTCTCCAAAGTGAAGAACGGAGTCACAGAAGCATCATGTGAACCTGGATTAGAGTCGTGTCTTATTTTGACGGATGTTAATGTAAGATCTATCAGAACAAGTTCCTCATCCTCTGGTATAATACTTCCACATTGTGTTTTTTCTAGGCAGTCTTTTGGTGGTTTAGTTTTGCCAGTGCTATTTCAGCGAAGAAAATCACCATCTACTACCTCACGTTGTGACTTAATTGTGCTAGATATCCACGCAGTTCTTTCGCAGCCTGGAATCGGCCATAGCGCTTCTTGGGGTTGGCACACTCATCCAGCAAGGCCTCCAGTCGGCCATCTTTGGCAATTTCACTTGGCGGATCATGAAGGAGTCCTCCAGAAGTGCCACGCCAGGTGGCATGTCTAGATAGGAGGTTTTGACAAACAGCATAGTAATTGTGGTCCACAGTAACGCGAGCACAAAGAATTTCTTTTGAAAATGATAAGCAAGCCTCTTTGTCACAATCATCGAACTTGCTTTCATACCATACGTCCCAATTCTCAGGCTTATCTGTAAAAGAAAAAAATCAGAAAATTTATCTGATTATCTGATTAACTTATTGTTCTCTTAATAGAACATCCCATTAACATATGTGTTCTACACTTTTATACATAAAACATTTGATAGATTTAATCAATATATTAACTCAAAAAATTCATTATTAATATATTAATTCATTAAAAACATCATTAATTGGGATCTCAGGTAGAAGGATCAAACAAGGCCCTGATTTTCTCTAACCTAAAAAGGATCACAAAACATTACCTAATGCTACAAGACTGGAGAGATCTAGAGTTCTGCCTGGAGTACCAGAAGGCTGCAAAAGAACACCTGTTTTAGATCTGAAAAGAAAACAGTCAAATGATGAGAGAAAACAGCATTGCAGCTCATAGTACAGTATCTGCAAAGGGATGAGCACAGGGACATTGGTCCACCTGGCTGAGGAAATAGCATTGCAGCTGGAATGTGAGACAAGTACCAGGAGACAGATACAAGTGAAGGGAAAAAGCAAGCTGTAACTTACATGATCATTTGATGCTCAGAAAGTAACTTTCTAAAGACAGGAGGGACTAGGCTGATCACAGCAGGCCTATGAGACGGCTGAGCAGATAAAGGTAAGTCTGATGACCCATATGAAGGAAGGAGACAACAGAGTCTCACAAGTTGTCCTCTGTCTCCATACATGCATCATGCCATGTCCACACTCACAATACAGACACCCACACCAATAAATGTAATTTAAAAAAAAAAGTTACCACAACAACTAAGGAAGGTCCAGAAAGGAAAGCCAAATCAAAGAAACATTTGAGACAAAAATTAAGACTAAGCAAGCAAAGTTTAAGGTTCTAACTAGATGGCAGGATAGGTAATAATATGTGAGTACAACTAGATTTGAACTCCTGGATTTAAATTCAGAACACTAACACCATACGACAACACAAAAGCAAGCATGAAGTCAAGGCTTGAAGAGCAAGTAGCAAGCCTGCACAAAACAGCAACAGGCCCCTCATGCAGAGAAAACGCACTCAGCCCAGAAACAAAAGCTTCATCCAGGGAAACAAAAGTCCATTATTCCTGAGGACAGCTACAGACAATAAAGCAGAGTAGGACCAAATCACATAGCCTGCGCCCTCTAAGAAAGCTGGATTCTATCAGAACAATAAGAGGCCATCAGAACCATTTAAGCAACAGGAAGCTGCTGGCATTAGCTGGGAGAAAACAGGTTATTTTCAAGACAGGGTTTCTCCAAGTAGCCCTACCGGTCTTGGAACTCACTCTGTGAAGCAGGCTGGCCTTGCACTCAGATATCCGCCTGCCTCTGCCGAGTACAGGGATTAAAGAAAGGTGTGTGCCACCACTGCCCGGCAGGCACAACTTATAAAAAAGGAAAGCATGACAGTCAGAAATATACGAAGACCTGCAGCTAGGGCATCACTCCCTGTGGAGGGGGTCATGACGAGCCAAGAAAAGAAAGAGAGAGAGAGAGAGAGAGAGAGAGAGAGAGAGAGAGAGAGAGAGATACATAAATAAATAAATAAATAAATGCCCCAAGCAGGGCTGTAAGGACCACAGAAAACTCAGTGACTACACAGCAGCTTAGCCATGGGCCAGGAGCCACAGCCTGACATCTCTGAAGGTGACCTAAAGCTGCTCAGGGGATTCTCTAACAACTCTTGATTTGGTTGAGAAAAGATCTCACTTTAGCCCAGGATGGTCACTAAATCAGCATGTACCCTACCCTAAGCTGGCCTCAAACTTGGGATACTGCAGTTACCTGCTCAAGTGTTGAGATTCAGGTGAGAGAGTGGCTTCTCTAACATTTCTTTCTCTAGCCAAATTACTTCCAGAATACACACTTTATCTTTGACACTTGGAAATTCCTATGATACCTGAATTTCAGAACATTTCCTATACTTTACCGAGCAATCACACAGAGCTCACAAACAAAACGGACAGCAAAGTCTGGACTGAGATGAAATAATCATAACGTTAGATTGAGGTCAGATCTGCAGTGCTAGACATCATCCAAGTTAAAAATAAGACAAAACTATCACTCTGGGGACCCCAGAGAAGAAAAAACCAGAACATTCCTGTAAGACCCTGCAGAGAAATGAAGCCTCCACTAAAGCTGACACTCTATGAGCTGCAACAGAGTAAACTTCCTTTTGTATTAAACAAGGGCTTTGCAACTTCTTCCACACACAACTCCTGTTGCCAAGAAATGTCTATACAACTCTGAATGTATAGGAATATAAACCAAACATTTACTGAGAAGAAACCATAAAAGATTATTCTAAAACAATTATTTGATATACAGCTGCACCATTTATTAAAAAAAGGAACATTTCGCATTAATGAGATGAATGTGTGTTTATTTTTATGTAAGAATTAGCTCTCATGTGAGTAATATTGCAGGACACAGAGCATCTCAACATTTTTCAGAGCTGACATATTTTAAATTTGTAGTAATAGTAATGTTGGGAATGCCACTGTGTATAAATACATACCAGAAAATGGCAGAACTAGGTTTAGAGCCATTTCAGAAACTGCTATCAATTTTGGCCCAATCCCATACCAAAACAGATTTTTTAAAATGAAAACTTAAGCTAGCAACTCAAACAGTAATTTTTAATATCAAATATTCTAACATAATACAATCTAAAAATACACTAATTTGATATTTGTACGTCAAGGAGTGATTATAGGGAAATATTAAGTTTTCTGTAGTCCAACATTTCTATAGTTTATATGAACTGTTTGCAATACATAAGAGACAGTAATCTCCAGTCTGTATCAAGGCATTCCAGGTAGCAATGACTGTAGCTGCGTGGGCTGATGGTGTGCCCTGTACTTTACACGGCACATACCGTGTTCAAGGCTGCAGTGAAATTACATGATACAACACAAGCAATCGCTGGTATAATTATCTCAGATTCATTATGTACTTGATTTTTGAATTAATTTTCGCTTCTTTCACAACTTAGGATCATTTGACTATTGCTGTATTTTCTTTCCACAACCAACACATTTGGTTATGCAACCTCTGAGGTCATGATCCAGTTTAAGAAGTTGTGTCCTAAACCACAGAGCAGAGTAGGCAAAAGATGTGAATACATGTACACATACCTCCACAGACTCCACAAGGTGGGGAGAGAGTCTGCATTCATTAAAACATGGGCATTTTACTAAATATAGAGAAATTCTAATTAGAAAGTATGACAAATATTTGTTTATCCTGGTTATACAAAAAAAATTTAAAAAGACACAAAGTTGCTATCTCAAGAATCTTAAGTTTTTATTATACATATAACATTTAAACACAGAAAATGTACAAAAGACAAATCTGGAAATTAAATACTTACTTTGTCTAATTAATCTTTTGTCAGCAACTAAAACATTTTCAGCATCCACAATGATTACCTTCCCATCTCGAGGACCAACGGCAAAATTGTCAAAGCTGACGTCCAGGAGGTAGAGCGCAAATTCAAAGTCATTGTTTGTAAGCTGTTCTGCTATTTCCATTAACTGCCAAGCAAGGTCAACTCTTTTCTCCCATGGCGCATTAAAGTAACTCCACAGCTCTTCTCCAACATAATTCACAGCCACCATTCTTCCACAAGCTCCAAGATATTTTGCAAATGGCCAACCTTCATCAGATGGAAAACTCTACAAGAGAATTATCTTAATATTATAAGGCAGTCTGATGAAGTTACCTCAGTCTCTCCCCAGATGCTCTCAGGAGATTCCTATTAGATACGGTCCATCAATATAAACCTCATTGTCCCTCCTAACTCAGACCATTACTATGGATCTAAGAAAAGTGTGAAAAACTTTGTTATTTGCAATCTGTCAAGTATTACTTTTCAGTATCTTAGAATATAAGGCATGGGATGCTGTCTTATTACAATTCTAAAAAGACTTAAACTTCTCTTTATCTTTTTGATTCTATACATGCCAGCAGTCAATGGTTTCTTTTGAACGGACAGTCCTGAATATACACTAACCACTAATTATTTACCAGATTTGGGGCAGTGCTAAGCGGGCAATAAGGGTGAACTATCGAGGTGGTTCTGTTTAGCCACAGCTTTTATTTTAGAAGACCAGATACTGAACTGAACAAACCGTTCGGTGTTAGTTACTACAGTTTGCACAGTCCTAGAGGCTTAACCAATACAGAAGCAGTCAAGAGAATGCTGGGAAGTAGCCTTGGACTCTTAATAATATCCAAGATGGGAAAGAATAACTGATCTTGGTTAACACAATCTTCATCCTAAGCATCTACGGTCTTGTATTAGTCTTATTTCCCTTTCCCCCTTGCTCCAACTACAAAATTACTTTTTCACATTAGTGAGGTTTTCAAATAGGCTCTTTAAATTACTAAGAAGATTCTAGTTCTAAATCAAAAGTAATGCTCTTATAACCATAAATAGATCATTTTCAACTTAATTATCAACTAGATCTGCCCATAATCCCATGTTGGGTGAAATCAAATTCAAGGTCCTGTGCATGCCAAGCAAACACTCTCCCACTAAGCAATACTCCCAGGCCCACTGAAGATACTTTCTACTGCAAAAATGTGTCACTACAGAAATGAATACTGGAGGAAAAAACATGCTAAGAGTTATAAGTTTCATATGTAGGACTACTAGGCCAGAGGTTGGTGCCACTCTTGTACTTCTTAGCAAGAGGGGGGAAAAAAACAAAAAACAAAAACAGGTCTACAGGGGAGTGAAGGTGAGCCAGGAGACAGTAAGTACAACTAACCTCATAGCACCCCAGAGAAACGACTAAACCCACTTCTATTACCGGAACCTGAATAGTCTACTTACATTTAAAAGAGTCAAGAGATGTGGTGAGAGGGAGGGAGGGAGGGAGGAAGGGAGGGAGGAAGGAAATGCTAATTTTGTCTAGATCTTTAGTTGTCCAAGCAGATTATCTTTACTTTAAAATTCCTATGCTAGAACAGAAACATGTTTAGAACAACACCTCACCTGTAATCCCCAGTTCTCATTTACGCTCCTTTATAAGTAGACAGCAGTCATACTTTGCATATACAACTTTTACTTTCAAATTTAAGTATATTATGACAAAATATTAATTACATTGAAAAATACCATGGATCGTAAATATAGTAAATTAATGGATTCACTCTGGGGGGCAGAGTCCATGACTCCTTAGTCCTTAAAAATTAGAGGTAAACAATGATTTTAATCCTTAACAATATTTTTATTTCTTTTGAACACTAAGAAAAGTGACAGATCACTCCTGTGGAACCCACAGTGCAAAAAACTGTTCACAACCCACACACCATTTCAACTTCCCTCGCAATTTAAAATGTCTCATTACCTTGACATTTGGTCAGAGGAGTGGCTACAACAAATCCAGGTAATTCTCAGATGTGTGAATGTATAAGGATCCTGATATGACAAATATAGAACACTAAAAATTTACTAAGAATGTGGGATTACAGTATTTTGTCATGTAGAAAGTAAAACAAAACCACCTCCATACACTGTTATTCACGCGCCATATTGTAGAACAGACACAAGCATATCTTTGTGAAAATAAAATGGTCTTTGACAACAAGGGAGAAGGGATCCCTGCCAACATCTGCACATGGACAAATGCCTCCTTGTTTTTGGAACCTTTCCAACTGGCAAACAACAGTCAAATGTACACTTCATTACCCGCGCCCCTCATAGAGGAGGGTAAAATAGATGAACAAATGCCACACTGAATGACTTCTGTATTAGCACAGTGATTTCTGACGATTTTTACCTGAACTCTTACGCCTTGTTTTAAGAAGAGCACTACAATTCTTTCATGTAGTATGCTTGCTATCCAGTCTTTTGGAAGAACTTTAATCAGTAAAGTCACACCATTTGTTCATAAGACAGTATTTGTTCACTGGATAATCAAAATACTCTTCCTTAATGAAAACTAAGTTTTATTAAACACACTAGTACAAAAAAAAAAGGCTCAGGGTTGGAAACCAAGATATTTGCGTAATTGCATTTAAAACAATTCTGGCTTACAAGCAAAATACCACAATCAAGCAGGAAGACATTTTTAATTTACTAGAGCTTGGATTTGGTAAATATGGAGCATTATTAGAAATGAGTTGTTGTTTCTTTCTGATTAGCAAATTCCTACGGTTGTCCAGAGCAGTAACTTGGATTAAGAAATTTATTATGGAAGCCGAGATTTCCTTACTTAAAACAAAAATCTGAAAACCAGATATTCAAATTGTCTAGAACTAGAGTGTTTTACTTAGTATGAAATTATATTAGTGAATTATTTACAACTGAAAAATGTGCAAACGCTTCTCAAGCGAAGAAGAGAATCTTCACTTAGAACGGTACCAACTGCAGCTCTAGGAGGTGCTCTCAGCTGTTTGCGAATGCTGGAAAAATATTAATGCGTGTATAAACATATAGCATCAATGCTATAAAATAAAGACCACACAAAGGTGCAACAGTTGTAAATCTACGTTTACTTTTCCATTAGCGCACTTTAAAAATTAAATTAGTGACAGCACAAAACTATCTATATAACATTAATGTAAATATAGAAATTATTTTTATGTAGCATGTATTACAGTAATAGAAAATGTGTGTGTACATTATTTGAAGCCCTGGAAAAGACTGAGATCCACAGAGACAAACAGAACTTATTAAAAGAACTAATATAAGCATAGTTAATGGCTCTGATCTAAATATTTAAATGCCTTCAACATTGACTTGAAAAGTAAAATATTTTGATCATGAAATGCAATACAAATTATCACATCTAGGTATTTTGCTTATTCTTAGGCAATAAAACCACAATCCATTGGAACATCACACAGAGTTCAAGTGATGTCACAAACAGCAATGGACACACTGACAATGTCGAAAAGCCAGAAGTTTACGAAGGTCATCTTCCACTATACAAAAAAAGCCAACCCCCCAAGAAAACCAGGGAGCTCATATACCATCTACATGTCAAGATTATGGGAAAAGACAGAAAATTCAGAGATGTTACACTTCAACAAAATTTCTACACTAAGACAAAAATACTGCACAGCATATAGGAATAATGGGTTTGAAATGATAAGGCTAGACTCAACTGTCCACCTCAACCACTACCTCTCACTCCTGAACACAATCCTTCTTCCCAACAGTCAAGCTACTTCCCTCCATCATGTGCTACAGCTTCATGGCATTTCTTTCCACTAAGAATACATTTGAAATGTTAACATAAGCCTGGGATGTACTTATTTCATCTACAGTCGGTCTAATAACACAGGCCTAAATAGAGATCATGTAGCTGAAATAATCTTAAGTTATTTTGTATCATAATAATTGCTTGTGGAATGCAGTTTATAGCATATGAAATTACCTTTATAAAATTTGAGAA
The DNA here is from genome assembly GCA_028555095.1 of Dicrostonyx torquatus. Lineage (NCBI taxonomy): Eukaryota > Metazoa > Chordata > Mammalia > Rodentia > Cricetidae > Dicrostonyx > Dicrostonyx torquatus. The sequence goes on along the minus strand of JAQHUG010000001.1, from coordinate 20,267,893 downwards.
AAATTCTTAAAAGTAGAATACTAGATTAAAAACAGGTAGTAATCTGCCTTGAATCTATCTTGATTATTGCAAAAAGAATGACAACTGGCCATTTTTTATTTTTTAATTTTTTATTACCCTTTTACTTTAGGTCAATTAACACTGTACTAATAAGAATGAGTTAATTTATAATTCACATAACCAACTCAATACATTTGAATCCCACTCTATTGAGCACTAAAATGCAATGATTTTGTTTTGTACTTTGATAGTAACAGGTTAATGAAGCATTTGGAATTTGTTTTGTACATATTACCAATTTTTAAAGTCTTGTATTATTAGTACTGATGGATGCAGAATACATTTCCCTAACATCGTATTTTTTAGAAAATTTGCTAACAAACTTGTATAGTAAAAGCTCCTAGAGGGAAGTGAATAGATTGAGTGGTTTTTGGTCATCTTTGGAATATGTTATTCATATATGTCTTAGAACACGTCTTAGCACATTTCTTGACGAATGTGGATTTGGAGAAGCAGTTCTTTAGAAAGTTGGTTAAACTCACAAAGCACATAGCCCTTTCCCTTTGGTTCTTGGACTACCCGACTGAAGACAATAGTACAAACATCATTCTGGTTTACAGAGGAAGAAAACAGAGCTCTCAAATGATTTGCTACTTTGCTATAAATGACATGAAACTAACAGATCAAAATGAGGTCAACTTAAAAAGATTTGTGTTCTGTCTTTTTCTCCTATGTTACCAAAATTAGTTTTATATCCTAAATTTTAAATACCCAAATAGAAAAATTTTTATAATCTTTCAGGAGCTCACAGGATTCTATTGAAAGATACATAACTGCAGTTCACAAGAAATATCAAATAAACACATGAGAAATGTGTATTTAGTACTGATTTTTTAAAGAGGGAATTCCTAATATAACCTAACTTCAAAAAGCCTATCAATCATCAAAATATACAATCAGTTTTTGTAGAATAAGCATTTCTGCACAAAAATTCAAACTTAAGAACATTTTAAGAAAGCAAATATTATAAATAGCACAGAAATGTGTAAAGGTTTAATTTCAATCTTAGAATTATTTTAAAAACCCAATCTGAATGAAATCCCAGTGTGGCAATACATGTTGTAACAGCTGTTCATACAGATTAGTCAACTGTGCTGGTGACAGACTAATGTGTTCACAGTTTTCTGAACTGTCTAGAGGGGGAATACAGCAAAGTTACAGCAAAGATGATTTAATAGCTACCTAATTTTTGCTAGAATTTCTCTAAGATCTTAGCTTTTTAATTTATACTGGGAAGGAGTGGCCAAAAATATATGAAACTAAAGCAGTTGCCTAATGAATTAAAGATATCTGAAGTCTCAAGATAAGCCTCATTTATCATGAAATCGTTTTTTGAATGCCATGTTCCACCCACTTCAAATTCCAACATTAACCAATGCTTTGAAAATAGCAAGGTGGTGTTATTCACTGAACAACATATCAAATAGCTGTATGCAAAATTGAAAACCAATGTCAAATACATTAACAACAAAAACTTTCCTAAATAAAATAGAAATTTAATTTAAGTCATCTTGTAGAACAGTTTTTTGAAAATCTCCTCCCCAAACTCACTTGGCAAAGCTTTCTGCAACTAATCTGCCTTACCTACTGCACAAACAGCAACTGTTACCCACATTTCTAACTTGAATGTGTAAGTCCAAATGCTACATGAAAACATTTGCTCCCAAGTAAAAAAAAACCAATAAAAGAAGAACAACAAGCTTACTTAGCACCCAATAACCTAAGAATGTGATCTTACTTTAGTCAACACAGTACTGACTTCCGTAGTTCCAAAGTACAACCTTTCTTTAGAACAGAAAAACATCTGCTAACAGCAGTGTCTCCCACCATTAAAAAAATGTCGGGTGCTGGTTTACAGAGATTAGGATTCTGGTTGTCTTAAATTTAAGATGAAACAAATTTCTCCCACCCATTCCTTCTCCACGCATTCTTACAATGGAATCTAATAGTAGGTGCTAAGATAACACATGTCCCTTCCCATCTTAACCTAAAAGCATGTCTTAAAAGTTACTTTCCTCTCTTCTTCCTTAAATACATTCTCTAAAACTACATCAAATTCTCTACTGCTTTGAAAATAAACTCTGAGCTCATCCTGCAGGGGTTCCTTATGCTTAACTATCCTTCTCTATTCTTGTGTAAGATCCCACTGGAGGCTCTGATTTCTTATCACCAGAGATCTTCCTTGTCCTCTTCATAGTAAAACTCAAACTTTTCTTGTTCTTGTGTACTTCCCAAATTTAAGATCCAGAAAGCAGAAGCTGTGCAAACAGCATCCTGATCTGTCAGCTCTGCTGTGAGCCGAGAACAGTTGCTGGCAGTATTCAGCAATGCCATAGGAACTAAGATGCAACTTCTCTATTTTATATCATTCATCAATGTCAGTGTACTGAATAAAATTATAATTAACGTTTACCAAGAAAAATAAATGATTTATTTTGTAGTTATGATACTTAATTCTACTTCACTTACCTCATGTGGAACAAATATCTAACGTCCCCCCATTTTAAATGACTGTTCCCAGTAAACTAGAACCTGAAGTAGTAGCTATGTAGATATGTAGAAAGTGTATGTGTGTGTCACATACACAAACATATATGAAAGGTGGTACATGAATATCTGCCAAGGTAAAAACTGTATTCTGACACATATAACAGCATAATATACTAAAGATAGTTTTTAAAATTACTATAGCAGTCTGAAACTAAAAAAAAACCTTGTAAATAATATGCTGTAGATGTTTACATTAATAAATTAAAGCTATTTTACATGTATTACTTGAACAGTTCAATCTCCTTTTATCTTTAAAACAATCCTGTTTGATAAGTACTAATTACATCTTCATTTTATTAATTAAACTTCAGGGTCTGAAGCATTTGAGTGACTTGCCCCATGTCATCAAATAACTTTATGATACTACAGAATATAGATGGGCACAATTTCAGTACAGACTCCACCTTTCTACCACCTACTATCTACCTCTGTACTGGAAAAATCCCACACCCTTCAGTATTCAATCCCTGCTCCTCTGAAAGAGAGGAATATACTATTTTTATGATGGACCCAGGCACCCCACCCTAAATGAGACATCTGATGTGATAGACCTCCACTTCTGGGTGTATATATAATGACTGCAACTGGTAAGTGTACATGTGAGTGTGTGTGTGTGTGTGTGTGTGTGTGTGTGTGTGTGTGTCCTATACACTAAGCTAGCTACTTGTGGCCCAGAGCAGTCTAACTTTTTAATGCAAATAAATGCCTTACAAGACAATTTGCCAAATGAATTTGCAAAATTCAATTATTTTTGACTGCAATTCTAATAAGCTCTGTTATATCTTAAAGATAACTCCTCATTACAACCTATAAATTGGATAAATGATTTTAGTATATAACTTCTAAAACTTTCTAAAGGCCAGGCTTGGTGACTCATGCCTGTAATCTCAGGACTTGGGAGGTAGGACAGGAAGATCAAGAGTTCATGACCAAAAATAAAACTTTGCCTGGTTTATAACTACCTTAGACTCATCATTTTCAATCTTAAAATTTAAAATTCACTGTATGCGTAAGAAATGCAAGAAACTTATTAATTTACTATACAGGTGATGAATGGAAGGCCAAAGCAGCCACAAGGTAGAAAAGTTGAACAAAAACTAGCTTTTACCCTGGAAAACTAACTGGCACTAAAACCAGAAAATCCAACCAACAACAAGCAGAGCAGACAGTAACAAAGATAAAAAGATCTCTATTCCCAGCGACAAGTGTAAGGACCTCAGACTAATCCCATGCAGTAGAAATAGGAAAGGATGCTTCTTTAAGGATGTCTGTTCCACTGGCTTTCCTAACTTATAAATAAGTAAATAAACAAATTCCCTGTTTATTTTCAGACTTGAAGTGTACCAAATTGTTTTTGCTATTTTTATTTATAGTTCCCTGAAGTTTAGTCAAGTGTCAAACATGTTGATGAAGCCTCGGATTCAAAAGCTTAGGAACTTTGATAAAAAAGTGCTCCCTCTGCCCTGCAGGGTGTGTGACACACACACACAACTGCAGGCCTAGCGTGGGGTGGGGAGTGGGAGCTGAAGTGGGAAGACTGAGCTGAGCATCAAAAGAAAACAAAGTATCAACCTCTTATGTGTTTTGAAGCCTAAATGCAAGAATCCAATTATTAAAATCAGCTGCCAGAGGGAGAAAATGAAGGAGCTCCACAGACTACAGCCTGAAATCTCCAAAGTAGAAAACACCCATTCTAGAAACTATCGCTAAACAACATGCTTGGCGCCATGGTTTTCTGCTCCTTAAACAAATTCTTGCTTTTGTTTTGAAGTCTAAAACAAGTATGTAAAATTTAGAGATAGGAAGAAAAGCTTCAAAGGTTATTAGCTCTGGCCTCAAGCTCACCCTCTAGCAGAGACCTAGTACCCTAGTCGTCCACCAATCCTCCTTTAGAAGAGATTAATTAAATCCATTAGTTAAAGGTAAACTTAGAATACAAACAACAGCAAAAGAGAAAAACAAATTTCTCAAGAATTTGTGAGTTCCCCAGCACAGTATTATCAAAGGACCTAACTCAACAGACTCATTTAAGAGAAAAGAAAGTTACTCAAACCAACAACAACAAAATGCTTGTCAACTTGCCCTAACTTTTATCTAAATGATCATAATCCTCTTTGTCTACTTCAAACAGTTATTTTCAACAAGGCACTTGGAGGTACAAGCTCCTGAACACAGGCTGCTGCTGAAGCTGAAGCCCAACTGAATGCTTTCTACCAAATTCCACGGCTCTGTCAGATGGATGAGCTCGGTGGAGCTGAGAGGTCCAGCTCACAGTCTGCCAGCATGCACCAGGTGATTACAGTCACCCTCTGTCCTTAAGCCAGCATTTATTCAGTTTGCCGTGCATCAAGCCCTACACAAATGCTCTGTATATATTTTGCCTTTTACTTACAAAAGCAAAGCTTAAAAGTCACAGCTTGAACAATGATAATTGCATGCTATAAAAATTAAGTCCTATTAAAACCATGATTCAGAAAATTTAAGGCATATAAAGTTCTACCAATATAATATAATTTAACAAATTCTTGGCTCTTCCCCCTAAAACAACCAAGGGCTTTCTTCCCCTGTCAAGCACTCCTAGGTCAGTCACAGACAGTGGCTGAATTTCAGCATCTCCAGATACTTCCCACCCTGACCTCCTCCTGTTCAAGAACAGCCAGTACTAACACCAATAGAAAAGTTACCAGTGGAACACCTTCCAAAGTTCTTCTATTTTCAATGATCCAAGATTGTATTACACATACAAAAAACCAACAAAACAGCTTCCCAGTACTTCACCCCCACTATAGGGTGAGGGCCTGCTAGGCAGGAGATTAAACCTCTTGATGGCTGAAAATATAAAGGGAACAGTTTCTGACATAACTGAGGTCCTGGGGACTGTCCTGTCTATTGCAGAACAGCTTTCGTAGAAGCCAGACTAACCGGTGAGACCAGTAGGCATAAGAACACTGGTGCTCGGGCAGCACAGTCTACAGTTAACAGAGGGGTGTGTGTGTGTGCGTGTGCGTGCGTGTGCGTGTGTGTGTGTGTGTGTGTGTGTGTGTGTGTGTCTTACAGACACCACTTTTCAATTCATTTTTCACTGTTTCTTAAAATCTGGAGAGGTAATGAAGTAAAATAATCTATATTTTCATTTCTTTCACCAGTGCTGTACACCAAAGGAAATTCTAAGTGACTAACTCATAAGCATTATTATTGTTACTTTTGTAAAGAACAGTTTGATAACATAAGCTCAAAGGGGTTTTTCCCTAAAATTTTAGACAATAGAAATAAATGGACAATAAGAAAAAAATCTAGTTTGTCATCAAGCATCCAAAATTCGTTAAGTAGCTCCCTCTCCTGGAATAAAACTGCAAGGTGAGTTCGTCTTTAAGTTGTAGAGCACTAGCTCCTTAAAGACCCTTTTGAAACCTGTAAAGAAGCGACTGTGACCTTCCTATCAGCACCAAAGCCTTGACACTATCAAGACAGCAGGATTCATAGAACCTGTACGCACTAAGTGTACAGAATGGGCCACTAACAAGGAATGCACATCATGATCTGATTTACCAGATAAAAACAGCATTCTGGCCTACCAATGTGGATCTACTTCCTAATTTATTGATTGATGCCATCGACAATTCCCAATCACACCACTCATACTTTCAAGCTCTTACAAAGATCAGGCATTTCTGTAAGGTAAGACTACTCCAGGATCTCAGGTCAAACTTCATCCACGCAGGGAGAAGAAAAAAAGAAAGAAAGAAAAGCCACACTAGTAAAAACTCCAAATGTATCTTTTCCAAGTATGTAACATAATGAAGTATTAGCACTACCCCTGGGAGCTGGGTTGTCTAAAGATGCATTTTAGGAAAGCCAGGATCTAGTACCGCTTCCTCCCATACATTTATCTTGAACTCTAGGAAACCTGTTCAGCCACCCAGCCTCCGTGCCATTAGCTTTCAAATCAAGTGAGAAAATGTCAACTTTTTGCCAAGTCATCACCTGAGATGTAAATAAGCAGTGTGGGGAAGTTAGTCACGAAAGAAGCCACAAGCTCACTTGATTATCTCAACTACAAACCAAGAGGAAACGCCATGACTGTAAGGCACAAAAGCACTCTGGGAGAGAGCTTTGCTGTGTGAAAACTGTATGCCAAAGTTTCCCAAGTTCAGACGCCTATGTTTATAGAGAGGCAAACAACGTTTCTGAGAGACTAATCTCAATATCAGTTGTTCCTTATCCATTTCCACTCAGATCGTTCAATAGGCACTCAGTATTTAAATGCTGGAACTGTAAATACATTAAGTTCAAGTGCTAAATTTTGGGAACCCCAAAGAATTTGACTATTGTCTTCAGTCAAGGACACTGCTAAAGCTTTGTCCAGGGACCAACCTTGCTGATACAAATATAGCTGGGGGGGGGGGAATCATATTTAGGGACCCAACCTTTAGTCTAAAAACTGATGAATGAAACATTTCTCCAAGGTAAGCTTAAACGATTTTACACACTGTTCACTATCGGTCAGAGATAAAACAGTATTTATTAAAAACTGACCAATCACGCATATCCTAACGGCACCTTAAAATTTTACTAAGACTCATATTAGGACTCCATCTGACCAAATATTTGTGCTAAGATTACGTTGGCTGAACTAATCAAGGCTGATTTCTCTCGACTAAGATGGATGTAGAAAACTTAAAACAGTACATTCCTATTCACAGTTTAAACAACAAAAACAAGGTCCAAAGCCTCTAGCCATAAGTGACATTCTTAGCAGAGAAAGGGTGTGAACTATACAATCAATTACTTGTGGTTAATTTAAAATCACTTTCCCTGGCATTTGATTTACAGAACTAGAAAGTTTTCCGGCAGTCAAGAGGGGTCACACCCCTACTCTGCAGTCACAGCCCAAGGGCACAGCACTTTAGCCGGCGGAGGGGGGGGGGATGTGTAGAAACACAAACTACTCCAAAGATAAACGGGATTTTTCTCTTATCTTTTTTCTTCTTGCAGCCACCAGTAAAAAGAATCCATTCTATCTTCAAAGTCAGAAGAGAACAAATAAGTCAGCTGGGCTGGAGGCCAGAACCTCCTCCCCCTTGCTCCTAGCTCTGACCTAAACACTTTAATTCTTTCCTTAACCGGATTACCATATGACTAGGGCAGATCAAGGGTGCAAACGTCCATCCCGGCCTTAAGCCTTCCCAGTCCAAATCTAACACTAACTTTTCCCCTTCTCCCAGCTTCTGATTCCACGCAAAGCCACGAGTCACGGATTAGCCCCCTTCACTTACCACCACCCCACTCTGTGATCTCACCGTCCCCACCTGGTCCCAGAACTAGCTGAGTGACTATCAGGGAGTTGAGCTAAGAAATAAAACAAAGACTGACCCAGGGAAGTTAGGCTAGTCAAGAGGGTCAGCACGGGAAGGGTGACCTTGGTGCCCTAGCAGTCAGGGCTGCGTGGGGTACGAGGGCTCGCCAAGGCACAAGAACTGGCATCCAGACGGGGACCAGCAGGAGGGCGGAAGGAAACTCGCGGAGAGGCATTCCGGGAGAGTTGGGGACGCACTCCCTCTGGCGTTGGCGAGCCCCGCGCCCAGGCAGCGGAGACGGACCCCGGCCCGCACCTACCTGTAGCACCAGCGGCTCGGGGTTGAAGGCCAGGGTGAGCAGCAGCTGCATGCGCTCCGAGTCCTTGAGGTTGCGCAGCAGGAAGCTGCCCGAGTCCTTGGTCTCGGCGTAGCGGCGCACCAGGCGATCCAGCAAGCGCTGCGAGGGACAGTGCACCAGGTCCGACCAGCCCTCCACCGCCTCCGGCGTGAGCAGCCGCACATCGCCGTTGAGGCGCGCGAACTCGGTGCGGGGCATGGCCTGGAGCAGGTCGCAGCGCGGCCGGCCGGTGGCCCGCTTGCAGATGCTCTGGTCGAGCTGCGCCAGCTCCCGCTGCGATCCCAGGCGCTTGAGCACCACGCGCCGGCGGCCGCCCTCCCGGGGCTCGCCGTACTGCGCGAAGTACACGTTCTTCACGTTGAGGAAGTCCAGCAGGCGCAGGCGGCCCCACGCCTCGAAGCCCACCTGGCCGTTGAGGAAGCGGCGACACCAGCTCGTGCCGAAGCACGCCGGGCACTTATTGAGCTGCAGGAAGCGCCGATCGGCGAGCTCGTTGCGCTGCCAGGAGGCGAGCAGCGACGGCGAGTGCAGCAGCATCAGCACCAACAGGCTGCCGAGAGCCGCCAGCTTCAGTGCACGGGACAGGCGGCCCAGCTTCAGGGGCACCAGGCGCCACATCCCGCCCGCGCGCGGCAGCGGCCGGGGCCGGGGCGGCGGGCGAGCGCACCCCGAGCCGCCCCACGGCGCCGAGGCCCGCGGCGCAGACGGAGGGCGGCAGCGAGGGAGCCCTGCGAGCGGACTGCGCCGGCCGAGCGCGGCGACTTCCCCGGTCGACAGTCTCCACAACTCCCGGCGCCCTCCTCCGAGCTCCCCGCCCTCCGACTCCACGGGCGCCGCCTCCTTGCCCGCCAAGTTATAGAGGCGCGGAGAGGGGCGGGGGAGGGAGAGCGGGGCCCGCGGACGCGCGCACGCGCACTCCCGCCCGGGACGCTAGAGCTGCGCCTGCCGGTCCCGGGCGAGCAGCGCGCGCGCGGGCGCGGGGGAGTCAGGAGCCCGGACGCCTCACACTCGGGAAGCTGTGGGGGGAAGAGGGGGAGGATGCGCCGGGCCCCACGCGCGGGCACGCCCAAGAGCAAGGGGCGGAGCCGGGAGGGGAGTGCGGGTCGAGCGCGCCGCCGGGAAGCGTCGGCGCGGGCTCGCGGGGAGAGGGGGAGTGGCGAGTGGGGTGGATGGAGGGCGCGCCCGGGAGGGCGGAGCTCGGTGGCTCCGCAGCCGGAGACCGTCGGTAACGGTTACTCTGGTGTGACCGTCGGCTCGGACGGGCGCGGGGGAGGCCTTGGTGGGAAGGCTCTCCGCGGGGAGAGGGCGGAGAGAAGTGCGCCGCAAAGCTCAGCGGCTTCGGTCGGGAGCGGGCGGAGGCGGGACCCGAGCCTGGGGGCGGGGCTGGAGATGGGCGGGGCTAGAGCTCGGGGGCGGGGCCGGGCCGCCCGCTCCGGGCCTTATATGGTGTGACGCGCGCGTGGGCAGGGGCGGGGTTCTGTGACTGGCGGGATCCTGGGGTCGCGCGCCCCCGACCGCGGTAAGGCCTGGGAGCAGGCGGTGCGGAAAGCTGCAGCTCTTCCGGGCCGGATGGCCGCTGCGGGGCTGGCGCTGTGTCTGCGGAGGCGGTTACAGTTTCGCTGAGTGAGCACTGGCAGCATGAGGTCCTGGCGTCTGGAAGCTGTCCTCACCGGCGCCGCCAGGCGGGTCCCTGAGGAGCCCGGTTCCCCACGCTGAGCCCAGGCCTGTCTCGCTACTAGGACGCGTTGCTGTGGCAATGGCCTTGAGGACCCCGGCAGGGAGGTGCGGCACCTGTGCTGGCTCAAGATCTCAAACTGACACTAGACTACCGCAATAATGTGACCTAAAGTGCGTTAAGTTTTAAAAGGTCTGGGCTCTTGAGTAGTAACTTCAAAATAGGTTCTGTTAGGACACTTTAACTTGTAGCATTCCTGCGGTCTGATGACGGCTAGCTCCTGGGACACCGTCGAATACACTTTCACTGCGTTAGTTTTCTAGAGGTCAAACAGGAAAATCACGGTGAAGGTAAACTCTCCTGAGACAATGAGCGTTATCTAACACTAGATTACAAATCCCTCTCCTGAATTTTCTCAGTCTGACGGCAGCACGTAGACTCGCTCCGAAAGTGTACTGGTGACGTTTGTGCTTTGTTATCTTGGAATTGAAACTTGGGAAGAAATCTTAGAGTATGTTCAACATGGTAATGATTTTTACATACTGTTACGGAAAACACATTTAAGATGTTAAAAACTGCAAAGAGACTGAGAAATGTGGCTGGCACAGAAGAGCATCCCATGCCTCCTTTGGCAGGATTTTGATTTAACTTGACCAGCAAGCGTCCCACAAGGCCATAGGATCGCTTACGTAGGCCTAAGCTCAAATGAGGTTTCCTCTGAGGTGACCGAACACTTGAGCTACATGATTCATTTGTGCTGCTTTGGCAGTTGTAAACGAAGCGAATAATTACTAACCTGTGTATTGGCTTCAAGTCCCCTCGACGTGCTTCAGAGATCGGTTTAATACTAGACAGTGGAGGATTGCTTTAAAACAAACAAACCCAAAATCTATTGGCATTATTTTATCGGTGTAAACAAGCAAGGTTATTACTGTATACAAGATGCTTGGGGGTTCTTTGCATAAAATTACTTTATATCTGCTTAACAGTTCTGAGTTTAGGGGGCGAGTTTGGTATTAGTGACCTTTCTTCTGCCTTAGTCTGCTCAGAGTGAGTGAGCGTTTAGCGACACGACACATTTGTCTGTCTGAAGCTCTTTGCGATTACATTTTCTTGATATTAAGAGAGTCTTCAAGAATTTAATAACATTTGCAAGAGAAAAGTTTTAGAGACCATGAGATAAACTCAGAAATTGGAAAAGAACAGTAAGTATTAATGTACTTTTCTTCCCCTTTCCAGTAAACTACGGGATGCTTTTAGCTAATGGATCATAAACTACAAGCCAAAGTTCTTGATCATTATTATAAATAATGGCAATGTAATTTTCAATGTGGCTGCCATTGTTACAAATGTGTTTGGTACAATTAAAGACCGCAGTGGTTTAAATAACGTTTTTCATTTATTTATTTGTGTGTGTGTGTGTGTGTGTGTGTGTGTGTGTGAGAGAGAGAGAGAGAGAGAGAACACAGGGGTGTCATTGGGGTTGGGGTGGAGGTCAGGGGACAACTTGTAGAAATCAGCTTTTTCTCTCTCCTTCTCTCTCCCTTGTGAGTTCACAGCGATTAGGAATTCAGATAGCCAGACTTGGCTGCAAACACCATTTCTTGCTGAGTCATCTCACCAGCCCAAGATCACAGTGCTTTGATACCAGTCATCTAATTTTTAAAACATTTAATGTTGTGTATATGCATGCTCACGTGCCTGAGTGGATGTGTGTGTGAACTGCATTCATGCAGGAACCCTGGAAGATCAGAGGAGTCATCAGGTTTCCATGGAGCTATATGAGCCACCCTGTTGGAGCTTAGACCCAAACAAACCCTGGTCCTCTGCAAGAGCAGTAGTGCTCTCCTGAGCCCTCTCTCCAGCCCCCTAGTCATCTGCGTTTGTGGTCAGTGTTTTCAGTTGCCTTATCTGGAGACATTTTTGTTTTCCAAATGAGGAGTGGAATGCTATTGGTTTCTAGAAGGATGCTGCATTATACAAATCACTCCAATAGGGAATTCACCCATCCCAAATGTTAATGAGCAGTTAAAAACTGTCTACAAAATTCTCTTATATCATGTGGTGTTAAGCATGAAAGCTTGTTATTTATAATATTTATGGAGAAAGTATATGTTTAAATTTATGCTCTCTTATGGCCATAATGCTCAAATTATGAAGTCAATTTGGAGGAATATATTCATTTTACTGTTACTAGTAGGCAGCCGATTTAAATTTTAATTTTCTCAATTTGGGATAATAGAAATATTTTACTGAATATATTTCTTAATGAAATTGGGAAAATGTTTCCTTACCTAGCCATCAGGATTAATTCCTCGTTTCTATTAAGTGTCCTGGCATTTATGCCCTGGGACAGTGTCTCTATCATGATTCAATGCAGGTAAAGGATATCCCTGTTGTAAAGACTATAAAGGCAGTTTGTATGTACTGCGGTACCCAGAGCAGTAACTGATGCGAGTGACTTTCCTGCTAGTGGCTGTTCAATGGACAGATAAATAAACAGCTAAAGGAATAAAACCCTTCAGGATAAAATAATGTAATAGTCCGGGCTACAAATGGTATTAGCAGTGACGTTAATGAGACATATCCAGAATGTGCCAGTTCCATGAATGTGAGAGACAAGCACCAGAGACTGTGTCTCCTAGTAATATCAGAAGCTACCCACTTAAGTTCTCATCGGCATGAGCTGAGCAAGGACTAAACCAATGGACATGCCAGAGTGTGGGACAACACTACCATATGAGAAACATGAACTGAGCACAGACTAAACCAATGAACATGCCAGAGTGGTAGGACAAGCCCACGAGCCTCAACCCTACCCTATGGGAAACAAGAAAACTGGGAGCAGGAGAGTTGGTCTTCCTCAGGGAAGAGCACACCAGTTGGTTACCCAGCACCAAATGGTTAGCCCTGACAAATATACAAGTAACATATGGACAAAACATGTAATATTTAGGAATATATATATATATATATATATATATATATATATATATATATATATATATGCGACAATTAGTGAAGGAGGCCATGAGTTTGAATGAGAGTGGGGAGGCCTAGGTAGGGGAATTTGAGGGTAGGAAAGGGAAGGGAGAAGTAATTAATTATAAACACAAAAAATAAAATGGGAAAGAGTGACAAGCATCAAGAGTACCTGCATGAAAAGTACAGTTTCCCTAATTGTGTCAGGGGCCACTCTAACAAAAGTGTCACAAACTGGGTGGCTTCTTTTAAACAGATTTCTTAAGAGTTTCAGAAGCTGGAGAGTGTTCTGAAAGTGCTTACAAGGCTGATGTCTAGACTCTTCTGGATTATGAATGTACATATTTCTTTACCCAAAATAATGGCTTCATTAGAAACACTTATATGTGATATATGTGTGTATATATACATATATATGCACACATACATATTCTTGTCATATCTTCATATGACAAAGGGGGAAGACATTTTCTGAAATCTCTAAGGACACTAATTCCCCCCACCCATGCCTGTACAGAGGCCCTTACACTGGGGCTTAGGCATCAGAGAACGAAGTGTAGGGACACATCAGGACATGATGTCATTTAATGGGCTGGGATGAGGAAAGTGCAAGTCTGAGTCTATGCATTGTCTCCAGTGCCACATTTCCGTCTCTAACTTGGCTGTTGAAACCTGTACTTACCTATCAAAATAGAACTAATACCATTGGCTTTCGGAGGGGCCCAGCACCAACTCCCAAATAAGTCACACACACAGGCTTCTTAGTTGTGAATGCCTTCCCTTAGCTTGACTTGTTCCTTGTCAGCTTTTCTTAAATTATTCCGATTACCTTTTGCCTCTGGGCTTTTATCTTCTTCTATTTCTGTATACCTTTCTTTGCTTCTTTCTCCATTGCTTGCTTTGTAGCTGGGTGGCTGGCCCCTGATGCCCTCCTCTCCTTGTTCTCTTGCTCCTTTCCTTCCTTGTTTCTCCTGTTTATTCTCTCTGCCCACCAGCCCCACCTATCCTTGCTCCTGCCTTGTTATTGGTCGTTCAGCTCTTTATTAGATCATCAGGTGTTTTAGATAGACAAAGAATCACAGCTTTACAGAGTTAAACAAATGCAGTATAAACAAAAATCACACACCTTAAAATAATATTCCCCAATACTATTTATTATTTTTAGTCTCAAAGATTTACATAGTCATTTTTTATTAAGATGGCAAGTGGTTCTTTAGTCTCTACCTCCAGTGCCTAAGACTGAGAAACTTTAACAATATAACTTCTTTGTATTTGTAACCACGTATCGTTAATTGTCTGATTTATATCTATTAGATTTACCTTATGAAAGGGTTTTGTTGAAGTCTAAAAGTTCAATATTTTAACAGAATTTTAAATACATATTAAATCAACAAAACCATTCATAGAGAGTTTCTGGTATTACACAGTTGACTGTTGGGCGTAAAATAGGATTGTCACGCTCATAACAACACATCCGTGAGTTGGCTTGAACTAACTGAGTCATATTGTTTATCAGTCAAGTAAAATGATGCAAATGAGTCCAAATACAAATGCAACATTACAATTCACAATTTAGAGTAATTCATATTAACATGCAACATTACCTAATTCTCCATTTTGACTAAATTAATCCAGGGAGGCATATTTTTTTTTTTTTGCTTAGGAATTTTTTTTAAAAAATTCATTGTTTTTCTACTTTGCTTCACGGAGAAAATAATGCATGTAAAACTGGCATTTCACTGGATTGTTGATTATGTACCCACTTGTTAAGACCTTTTGAAAAGCTCACCCAAAGCATGTTTGCCTACATAAATTAGCATCATTATCATTATCTGGTTTTTTTTGGGTTGGCATATATACTGAAAATGTCCATTAGTTCAAGCCAACTGCAAGATTGTGAGGGTATGGGTTCCAGAGTCACAAATGCTATGAAAATAGTGATGTACATGCAAATATTAAATGATCATAAACAAATTACTGTGGCAACACATACCATCCTTTGCATCGATAGGACTCTGCTTAGGAGAGTAGACTATGTACATGAGGAAAACTGAATTTCACCCTCTGCTGGGTTGATTTCCTGGTAAGACTCTTCCTAAGTCTGCTACCTCTTGTTATTCTCTGGCTTGTAAGGGTGGTGTTCTTGCCATCTCTCTTAGATGATAGCAAAAACAGACTACAGTGCTCTTTTGAGGAGGTGTACCAGAAAGCTAGGAGACGAGCACCCTGCTGAGTAGCTGATAGCCATCTGTGGTGTCCCTAGCAGGATCTCCTGGAATCCACATGCACAGACAAGGGGTGGCCTGTCTTCAACCTGATGTCTGCCAGTGTCAAAGATCAGCCACAGCTAAGGAAGGTCGACTGATTTTTCTACTTGGGTGTCAAATATATGATTAGTGCTTGAAATTATATGCTCTAGAAATACCACCTTTTTCCCTCTCATCAAAGGACTTTTAGTAAACTAAGATTTCCCAGTAACCAAGATGTCTTCTTGTCAAGAGCCCCCCATGAAAGCACTTTTTGCTCTGATGGAAGACAGTGGTTGGGCACTAGCACCCATGTTAGCTCACAACTGCCTATAACTCTAACTCTGATATATCTGACACCCTTTTCTAGCCTCTGCAGGTATTTGCATGTGTTCATACTCACATATAAACCCACATACAGACACATAATTTTTAAAAGAATAAGTTTTTTTTGGACTGCAGTCTACCTGTTGGAAGTAATGTACCCACTTCTGTCTTGCCTACACAGTATCCTTTGTAGTTTTCCTGCTTTTTGGTTTAGCCTAAATGCAAAAGATCTCAAAACACTGTGATGTGGCTGTAAAGGATGGCTTGAATAACATAGCTTCACAACACCAGGATATCTAGTTGGCAACGTATTTGTACATCTAGAGGAATGGACTTTTCACTAGAAATGGTGTCTTTAGGGGCTGTTTCCTGGCGTCTGCTCAAATAGCACATATCAGAAACCTTTAGGGTTCAGGTAAAAGGCAGTGATACCTGCTGGTAGCGCAACACAGAAACCATAGTCAGCCACTCCTGTGCTTCAGAATCAGGTCTTTCCAACTGTTAAATTGGGGGGGGGGTTAGTGATATTTCATTTGTATTTTAATAAATAAAGCTTGCCTGAAAATCAGAGAGTCATACAGCTCCACTGGTCAGCCTTACAGAGCAGGCAGTGGTGACACACACCTTTAATCCCAGTAGCCACAGAAATCCCAGTTTGCCATAGAAACCAAGCAGTGCGCACCTTTAATCCCAGAACTAGAGAAGATTATAAAACATGAGCAGACAGCTCTCAGTCTCATTCTGAGATGCCTAGAGGCAGGATTGCCATTTTGCATTGAGGTAGAGGTAAGAACCAGTGGGCTGGATGTTTTGCTCTTCTGACCTTCAGGTTGAACCCCAATTTTTGTCTCTGGGCTTTTATTAATCATGCTACAGCCATGGTCTAATTGTGTCGTCCCTCTGGCCCTCTTTTCCTATTCTCTCTCTTTTTTTTTAAACTATCATTATTATATTTAGATATGTCACATGTGTGCCAGTTTCATTGGCTTTTATCATGAAGGAATGTTGGATTTTGAAAAATGCTCTTCCTGCATTGAGGTATTGTGTTTTGGGGGTTTATATTATCAAATATATATATATATATATATATATATATGTATGTATGTATTATTTTTTATATTGAACCATCCTTATATGTCTGGGACAAAGCCTATTTCATTGTGGTAAATTATCTTTGAATATTCTGGCATTCAGTTTGTAATTATTTAATAAGTATTTTCGCATCAGTATTCATAAGGTTTTGGCCTGTGATTTGTGTATCAGTGTAATTTTAGACTCATAAAATAAATTGGGCAACGATTCTTTGCTTGTAGCATCCGCCTGTAGCACATGACAGTATGTACTACTCCTGTATTTCGGCGCCTGCACTACAGGACCATTTGCGAGCCGGGCCAGGGACTGGAGATTAAAACACACACAGACTCACAGACAGAGACACAGGTCATCCTTGATGCCAAGATCCTTGAAACAGGAGTGCCCTCCTATACAAGGTTTGGAGTTCTGGTTAGAACCCTAGCTGGTCTCAGCAGGCTTATGGTTTAAGCATATGCTTACTACTGCCTCCTGGTAAATCATATTTCTACCATTTTGTTACTGTTTCTCACTTGCAGTTGTTCAAATAACTTCTTTAGTGCAGGTGTCAAGTTATAATTTTCTTTCTTGTAAAATAGGAGGGAAATGTTTGTTGTTGTTTCCCTCTCTTGAAGTACTAAAGAATTTGTGGCTGGTGGCATTCATAGTATTTTTTTTCTAATTGTGATAGTAACTCTATTAATAACCAAATTATATCAATGTATTACAATGACTGTTGAGTATAAAAGTAACACCACATTTTATATAGCAGAGTTCAACGGACCTACTCTAAAAGTCTCAGTCTTTACCAAATCACTGTTGACAACATGATGGACGTTGTACTCCTCTGAGAGCATCCTTATGGGATTATTTAAAATTATCCCTCTCCATCTATTTGGAGTGTCTGTACTGTCTTGGCCCAAATCAAATACTGCTTCAGGCATTTGGACAATGCAGTGACCTACCTTGTCTTTCAGGCTTTGACTCTGGCAAAGTTTGAAGGGACCTTGTTAAATGTTGCCATCACCCATTATTATAACCCAGGCTCATATTCTCCAGGCATACTTGCCAGTTTTATTCCATATCCAGAATCACCTAATAATTCCCTTAAAGGAGAAAGAAAAAAATGTGTTTTTCTGGGGAAAGCATAATTTTTTTTACTTTAAGATTATACAACCTATGTAACGTTGCTTTTCTGCTTCTTCTTAACTTCTTGTGAAAGATGGGAGACACAGCCCCTGACCCTATAGAGAACCGCTCATCTCCCTTAAAACATTATGGCTTTTCATATGTGGAAGGTTTATCAAAACAGTGACTGCTTTGATTTCCCAAGGGTGTATTAAGGTGCCACACCACAAACTTGGTAGCTTTAAAAATAGCCTGAAATCTGTTGTCTCACAGTTGCAGAGACTACAGTCTAAAGTCAACATGCTGGCAGTTTCAGCCCGCCTTAAATCTGAGCAAAGCTTCCCTTGCCTCTTTCTACCTTTGGTGTTGGCCAGCATCCTTTCATTCTTTCATTGGAGATGCACGACTTCTGTTACTTTGGCTTCACATAGTATTCTCCTTGTTCCTGCTTAAAGCATTTCTCATTTTGAAAATTAGAACTTAAGACCAGTAGAATATAACACACAGGAATGGTGATGATTTTACTCTGTGCTCTCCAATTACAGGGGCTGGCAATAATAGGACAGTGTTAGGAGACAGGGCCTTGAAGGAAGGATGTGACCATAAAGTCCCTCTTTTGTGAATGGGATTATGTGCTAGTTGAAAACAGCTTGATGGAGGGAGTTCATCTCTGACTCTGTTAGGAAATAGCATTTCTCTGTTCTATGCACAGAACAAGGAACTGTTATTAGTTAGTTGACTACTAAACCTAATAGCTCTTCGATCTTATATTTTCCAGCCTCCAGAATTGTGATGAAATATATTTCCATTGCTTATTAATTTCCCAGTGTGTGATACTCCGTGAAAGCACAGAAACAAACTGGAAGAGATAGAGGCAAACTGTTTACTAGTAGATAAAGTAGATCTTTATAGTGAATGATGTAACTCCCATGTTCTCTATGAGGTTAGTTACATCTAAATCGATATACAGAATATGGTGGTGTTTCTCTTTTAAGCAAGATTCATAGAACCAGGAAACAGAGTTGATAGATAAAAATGGAAAGGAATCCCATTACGCTTAACTGCTTTTTTTGTCCTAAAGCTTGACTTATCATGGTGTTTTCTGGCCAGTTAAAAGTAACTCTCCTTAACCAATAAATATAAGGTGATTCAAGATGACATGCAGGCACAGTCTGCGAGGATCTTTAGGGAGTGAGGTTGGAACATCTGAGTAATACCTATCAGAAAAACTAGAGTTGTGCAACACTATTCCTGGAGAGATATGAGCAAGTGTCTGTTCACACCAGATAGGGAACAGGTACACAAATATAAAAAGAGTTGAAGGTGAGTTGCCCCATGTGCTAGTTAGCATTTTTGTCAACTTTGTACAAGTTAGGGACATCTGGGAAGAGTGAAAAGAACCTCAACTGAGAAATGCCTCCATCAGACTGTCTGATAGGCAAATTTATGTGTCATATCCTTCACCAGTGATTGGGGATGTAGGAAGACCTAGCCCACTGTGGTGATACCACTCCTGGCTAGGCAGTCCTGGGCTGTATAAAAAGGCAATCTGAGCAAGCCATGGAGAGCAAGTCAATAAGCAGCACTCCTCTGTGGCTCTGCTTTAGTTCCTGCCTCCCAGTTCCTGTCCCAAGTCACTGCCTTGGCTTTCCTGGTGATGGGCTGTGATCATGAAGCCTAAGAAACCCTTTCTTCTTCAAGTTTCTTCTAGTCATGACTTTATCACAGCAATAGAAAGCACATTGAGATAGAAATTAATACCAGGATCCTAGGCTATTGCTGTAGCCTAATCATGTTTTTCTAGGGAGGGTTGTCAAAGGGTTTGGAAATTTAGGATGGAAAATTAGTGTTCAAACCTTAATGAGCTTTTCTGTAAGAACTTGACATTTTTGTTGTTTATTTATTGTATATACAGTATTTTACCTGCATGTATAACTGAAGGCCAGAAGAGGGTACCAGACCTCATTATAGATGGTTGTGAGTCACCATGTGGGTGCTGGGAATTGAACTCAGGACCTTTGGAAGACCAGGCACTGCTCTTAACCTCTGAGCCATCTCTCCAGCCCCTCTCTAAGAACTTGGAAAAAATAATACTGAGAGCAATATAGATGATAGAATCTTGGCCTGTGATACCTCAGAGGAAAGTTTGAGACTCTCTCAAAGACTCTACTGGGGATGTTTGTATAATATATTTATATTAAAAATCTGTGGTTTCTAGTCAGTGCTGTAAAACCAGCCATGATTAAGAAGAAACCAGCATCATTGAGGTGAAATTTTCTGAGGAGCATTTGGACCCAGAAGCTGTGGTCCAAATGGGAGAAATGCAGCATCTCATGTTGGCAGCCAAACTTGGTAATGTGTAAGATGCTCCCCAGGTGGCACTTGGTTGAGTAGCATGAGAGCTGTGGGATTGAAAGGGTCATGATGAGAAGCTGATGGTTGACATTGTAAGAGGCCAGGAGAGGCCATCAGTGAAGGTGCAATGTCAGATACAGTGAAAGCCCTAGAACTGAGAGGTCTGGAAAGAGTCTGAGGCTCAGCACCCTGAAGAGAGCCTAGGAGGCTGTTAGTGAATGTGAAGCCTGTGGAGACCAAGGTCCTGGAGATTCCGGGACTATGAGATGACCACCAAGGATGGTGGTAGGTATGGCATGGAGCAGGCCTGAGCCTAGGGGACAAGTTGTGTGGTTTCAGACAGCAAAGCCAGAGAAGTGGAGCTGCATATGCCCTTTGGAAGGGCAAAGAAGTTTGTGAGTAAATCCAGGATGTGGGGCATTGAGCTGCAGGATGATTTACACTGCTGGTTTTCTAATTAGACCCATTTGATTGTAACTGTGTCCTGGTTCTTGCCTCTTAGAATAAGAAGTATGTAATTTATTTTTTAATGTACAGAAGCCTACAGTTAAGGAACTAGGAATGCTTTATATTGTGATATTAATATGAAATCTTGTGAATAAACAAAAAATGAAAGTTTGTGGCTTAGTAGTGATGTATTGGTATATCTAGTTAACAACAAAGGGTCAATTATCCTTGTTAGTATTTTATCTACTAGATTCCAACAAAAATCATCTGGAAAGAGGGAATCTCAATTGAGAAAGGCCTCCCTGGTATTACATGTAGGCAAGTCTCCATATAGGGTATTTTCTTGATTAATAATTAACAGAGTAGGTCAAAACCCAATGGGGGTTGTGCCACCCATGATCAGGTGGCCTTGGGTAGTATAAGCAATCATGCAGAGCAAGTCATATACTCTAAGTCACTAAGCAGCATCCCTTCATGGCCTCTGTTTTGGTTCTTTCCTCTGAGTTCTGCCTCCATGTTCCTGCTTTGAGTTCCTGCCCAGACTTATCCTCACAATGAACTATACCTTGAAGTTGAAATAAACCTTTTTCTCACTAAGTCTCTTTTGAACATATTTTTTTTTTAAAATCACAGCAGTAGAGAGCAAACTGGAATAATCATGGTCTTCCTCACAGTGTCAGGAAGTAAACTAGGATACCCTGAAGTGGAATTACAATGTCCCTACCGGAAAGCACAGGCTAAAAACATAAAAAAAAAAAAAAAAAAGTTCCAGGAATGGGTTACGTCTTTGGGAGTTGTTGGCCAGTAAGGTCTCAGAGACCCCCCAAGCATTACAGGCTATTGCTGCTGTTCTTACTCCAGAACTTGGTGGTAAGATCCAGAATACAGAGACATTAAGCTGAAACTAACCTAGACCTTCATTCCTCCTGGCTAACTTTCATGCTGCTGGAGGGTGCTATGCATGCTACTGGAGGAAAGAAAGGAACCATCATAGGAAAGGATTAGACCAAAGCACACCGCCCACTGAAGGAGGATAAATATTACCAGAGAAACAAATGAAAGAAAAGAGAAAAAAATGGCACTTGTATACTTTACGTACTTTTAACATACTTTTCCCACCAATTTCCCATGGAGAGGTTAGCTCATTGTATATTTCCTTGGGGGTCCCTGATTTCTTGAGACTTGCTAATAGAAAAGATGGTGTCTCCCAATCTGTGGCTGACCTCTCTTTCACAAGCAAATTTATCCTGCACCCAACACTCGTGCCTGTGTTATTTCTCACATCACAGAGACCTTAAAAGTAGATTCACTATCTTTTTTTACAAATAAAGAAGCTGGGATTGGAGGATTTAAATGATTTGTATTTTGGTCACAGAACTAATTTAAAGACAAATTTCAAAATCAAACTTCTGATACTATTCTACATTCTTATAAACTAGTGATGATTTCAATAGAATTTACTTGGTCTATTAAGATTTTCCCTTTAAACTACCAAAAAAATAGTACTTCTGTGAACCTCACTCTAGAAGCCACGATAGCTTATTTGTTTGTGTGTGGCCAAACGAGTTTAATTAGGGTTATCTAAAGGAACATGGGTCAGGGCTTATTTATAAGAACATGCTCAACTTACCAGTGGCTATACCATCAAAGAAAATCTCTCTCCTTTCCCAAAGGAAAGATGGTAAATTTCCTATAGATCTTCAGGATGTCCAGGGTCTCATAAGCCTCTGCTCTCTCAACCTAAACTTCATTTTTATTCATTCTAAAGGAAATTTATTCATAGCTGAAAGAAATTATATTTAGTCATAACAACTTTGTTTGAGTAACAGTCTTAAGACGCTTCCTGTGTCATCCTACATAGTTTTTACAATTACTTTTTGAGTACAACGCACGGACATTTTAAAATTATGATGGGAGCAGTTCTTCTATGTGTAGCTGCAGCAGCACATTCCAAACTCTCAGGTGCCAGTGTGGTCTAGAAGGTAACAAGTTGACTCACTTGGAAAGGAAATGACCATCCTTACTTTATTCATAAACAGTATGTTAAACTTTAGGGGAGAAGAATCATGCTTCAAAGAGCTAATTAGATCAATAGATTTTTGCAATCCTGATTGCTTCTGGGAGATTCAAGTATAAACATCAGCCCTATTGTCTCCTGGGATGAGTGTTAGACATTCCAGGGTTAGTGGTGCCCTGTCGAACTCTGGTGACACCTCACTGTCTGCATTGAGTTCTAAAGCATCCTTGTCTACTCTTTCTTGTTTGCTCTAGATGCAGCCTACCAGCAAGCACTGCTGGGTTCATTTTCTGAATCTGTCTCTTAAAACCGTGACTATTACCATTATGATGGTCTCTCATCACATAGTCTCTCGCTTCTAGTAATTTATGTTCGCCTGCTTCTGCTTGGCCATTATTGTACCACCCAATCTATGTGGAAACTGGAGCAGTGTTTGTATAATATAAATTAGACCTTGCTTACTACCCTGCAGCCCAAAGCTGGTGAATTACAGGCAAGTTGTACCTGGACTATGGACTAGTGTCTCTAGCTTGCCCTTGGTGTCTACACACCCTTTTGTTTGCCCTCCTCTAATGGACTTTCTCTCTGGTGTTGCCCTACCCATGCTGCTCTTCCAGCATTAGTAGGAACACAATGAACTTATCGCTCTAACTTCAAAGACTTTACACTCGCTATTTCTTTTACCTTTTACTGGAGAACTTTGTATAATTCTGCTCATCATTCAGAAATATAGTCAGGTGTCCCAAAAGGCCCCAAAAGCTTTCTTTGATTATACCACCACCAAATTCATTTTCAGTCTATTTCATATATCAAATATTAGCTGTACATTTTAATTGTCCTTTTTAGAGGAATAGTAGTTTTGTCTTTTCCATGGCTCCATCCCAAGTCCCTTGTAGAGTTTCCAGCGTTAGATAGAAATAAGCATTTTCGAATGAATGGATGAATGTATTCATTTATTTAAATATTCACCATTCTAAAATTGAGTGAAACAGTTTAATGTTATGTGTAGTACTACGTTAATGAAGTTACTTTGCTTTGGGAAAAAAAAGTAAGTTGGCTAAAATATTGTGCCAATTTAGGGTCTGCTGAGAGAACCATTAACAGGTTCCAAAGACATGAAGCCTGGGAGAGCAGAATGTGTCTTCATCCACAGCTGTGGTTCTCAGCCTTGGCCACGCATTGGGATCACCTGGAGAAGCTATAAACATCTGAACTACAGAACCTTTGGGGATTTAAGGCACAGCAATAAAAAAAAAAACAAAAAAAACAAAAAAACAAAAAAACAACTTTCCAGCCAAAAATAATGGTCAGCAAAGGCTAGGAACTACTGATCCATGAGGTGTCTCTCTTTCTTTTTGCCTTCCTTTCTTCCTTCCTTCCTTTCTTTTTTTTTATTTTTATTGCTTTATAAATAATACTATTCAAATCTCAATGCTGAAAACGGTTCAGAATGGAAGAAAACCCTTATAAAATGAACTAGTGGGCGAAGGAATGAATGAGCATTGGGTCCAGTGGTAGAGAGTTGCCTAACGTTTGTAAGACCCTGCCTTCAGTTCACAGCACTGAAGAAAAATAAAAACGTACTTGCAGAAGTTGAAAACTGTTGTAAAAACATTTAAAAAGTATAGTCTACTAATGAGGTTTCCAGATTTAGCAAATAAAATGAGAGACTCCCAGTTAAACTTGAGATGTAGAAAAACAGCTTATTTAGTAAAAAGAAAACATCAGCTATTGCATGGGACATAATTATACTAAAATATATTCATTATCTATATTTAATTCAAATTTAACTGAGCGACCTGTATTTTATCTGACATAACTAACTAGTGATGAGGGGACAGTTAAGATTCCCTTATAAAATTCAGCATGTTATTAAATATGTTAAACAATTCATTGTGAAATGGTAATTTAATCTCTACTATCTTCTGCTATGCAAAGCTACCATAAAACAGTCTATTATCCTTAGGAATGAAATTAATTTTCCCTTTTTAAACTTTTAATAAAGTAATCATAAAAATGAAATGAGTTCCTACATGCTATCGTTCCAAATGAATATAGAATTTTAAATATTTCGTATCTGCTTGTCAGTTACCAACCTGTGGGTTGTGACCCCTGTGGGGGTCAAGCGACCCTTCCACAGGGATTCCATATCAGAGATCCTGTATATATTTATACTGTGATTCATAACAGTAGCAAAGCTACAGTTTTGAAGTAGCAACAAACTGATTTTATGGTTGGGGGGTCACCACAACATGAAGAACTGTATTAAAGGGTTGCAGTGTTAGGATGGGTGTGAACCACTGCTCTAGACTAAGTAGCTACACAGTCAAACTGTCATCTAAACGTTTATCTTTGTACCCATAGATTAATGTGGCTCTCGGCCCTGTCAGAGAAGCTTTTTGCAAGAAAAGCTTTTTGCAAAAATTATGTTGATACAGAGATTTACAATGGGCTGACATGCAAAGAATATCTGATTATTGAATGCCTAGTCCCCAAAGGACCATTTATGCTAAAACCCCAGCACCAAAGCTAAGGGACTATCAACATTGCCCCAAACCTGCCACCAAGGCTCAGGGACCATCTGTGTTATCTCAACCCCACCATCAAGGCTTAGGGAACATCAGTGAAACAGGGGTGGAAACTGTGCTCCCCAGAAGTTGGGAGTGAGGGCCGACTGCAGTGAAACTGACTGACATGACAAGTCTGATGCACTCATGAACTCACTGAAGCTATTAACTGCACAAGTACCACATAAGATTGAGCCTCTCGATATTTCATCAGGGAAGAGAGAAGGACTCCTGAGTTCTCATCCCTCCCTGAAGGATTATTCACAGTTGATGGTGACTTGGGGGAAGAACGTCCCTTTCTTCAATGGTGTGACTCCAGTATATAATATCCCTCCCATGCTCACCCAAGCAACCCACGTTAAAAAAAAAAAAGAGGGTTTTCAATAGAAGGGGTATCAGAAGGCAATGGGAGGTAACGGGTACTAAAATTCACAATATACATGTATGAAACTTTCAAAGAATGAAAAATAAGTAATGTTTTTTGAAAAAGACTATAACCCCAGCCTCTGGATCAGGGACTATGTCTTAGAGACCCTATTTTGAATTCTCATTCCATTCCTAGAAAGTATGAGAAAGATTTCGGTCTTTCTGGCTACAAAGCCTTATTTCTCCCCATATTGACCAGATAAAGCAAAATTTCTGTAGCTGTCATCAATGCCCGACAAAATTATTGCACAAATCAGTCAGATAATTGGTCATGTGCCCTAGTTAGCATTAATTGTCGATCTGACACAGCTTAGAATCACAGAAAAGGGCACTCTTGATTGATTGTGTTCGTCAGTTTGGTCTGTGGGCATGCCTGTGAGGGTTTGCCTTGTTGGTAACTGATGTAGGAGGGCCCAACCCACTGTGGGTGGTGCCGTTTCCTGGGTAGATAGGCCCCGTGCTATATAAGGAACTTGGACATAGGACCCATGGAGGAACTGCTTGTCCAAGTTCCTGCCCTGACTTCCCTCAGTGATGGACTGTGGCCTGGACTCACAGGCCAGTAAAATCTTTCCTCCCCAAGTTACTTTTCGTCAATCTGTTCATGAGAGCAACAGAATGAAACGAGAAATCACGCGAGTAGAAGCTCTGGATCCGGACTTCTGCTTAAGGTGATGTATACCTTCTCCTCGCGGGTTTGCAGACAGCAAACCAATGTCCTCCACAGCTACGTGGAGAGTTTGTGCTCTGAAATTCACCAGCAGTAGATGCGATCCAAAGGTGAATTAACTGGAGATCCTGTATAAAGAATGAAATAATGAAAATATACTTCACATTTCTGATTTCTCCGTCCCTGGCCAGGCGACAAAATAAGGAGTGACTCCACAACTTCCTGCAGAATCTGCCACATGGCTTTCTTAGGATTCAGGTCGTTCACAGAGGTTGGCTTCTAGAAGTCTTCTGACTCTTAAAGAAAATGTTTTGTTCTTTTTTTTTAAAACTTGTCTAAATAGTGGAACAAAAACTTACAGGTGCTTTTATTTGCTTTCTTTTGTTAAATGTAAGTCTTCACAGATTTTTGCCATCTCTAATGTTAATGCAAAAAGCAAACATCAGAGGACCAAAAAAAAAAAACAAAAAAAAACAAAAAAACCAGATGTACTCAAATAGAAATGTCTAATTTACCCCATTATGCAGGAACTACTTGTGCAAAGACATAGTCAGACAAGCCATAGCGCTCAGGCTGACAATCGATGATGAGGGTCGTTTTTCTGACGCAAGGTCTGTTTGGCACCACTTGGCTTTATAAGCATTCCATGCCCAATGTTGTCAGAGCCTGCGATGACATGAGAGGCCTGGGAGTTCCCAGCATGCCGTGGCATCAGGGGCAGCTGTGAGTGTGACTGGAAGACAGTTCCGATTCTGTTCCTCTGGCCATTATCCGGGGGCAGTGGCTCGTGTCTGCAGCGCCTACCACTCTTTGAGCAGTTGTTCGCATCTACTTTTAATTTACAAGAATGGAAACTCTTGATATTAGATTTATGACTCCCTGTATCCTAATTACATATATCATGTTTAAAATGTGGCTTTTGTGTATTCATCTCATATCTTTAATTGGTGCCATTAGTAGTAACAGGCATTCCTTGATGAAGAAGTATGGTAAATGTCAGAGCATAGGAAGGGCAAGGGCCTTGGTTTTATCTTCCTGGGTTCTGACCATTAGCTGTGGCTCTTGTTGGTGGTATAACTTTTGGCAAAGCACTTACCTTTCTAACTTTTGTTTCCTCGTTTGTAAACAGGAGATAATATTTTCCTCCTGGAGCCAGCACCCCAGTGTTGACAGGTTCCAAGCCAGCACCCCGGCCTTTACCTTACAACAGTCACACATGGGTGCTGAGAGGACCCTGAGCTCCGCAAACAGTTTTCGCTCCCTGTCTGCTTTCTTTCAGGGAGAATGTAAAAGTCTCCTCTAGTGAAGTGACTGCCACCCCAGGATAAGCTTATTCTTTGTCACTCGCACCATTTTATCACCTCTGTCTCCTGCTTTCAAGGCTTTTAGAAGCAAGCTAGCACAGCATTCGGCTTTCTGGTCATTTTATCCCTGGGAACTCTAGCTCAGCATAAATACTGCCACACTTGCCTTCAAGTGGCTCAGATCTTTTGTCTGATTTCTCATTCTCTCTTGATTGCATCAGCTTTACAAACATGGTCTGCATGCCATTCTAAACCATTTTGATTTACCAAAGCCTCTCCCATCTCGTACAGAGTGTGCTGCATCATGGAGTTCAACAACGCTGGCAAAGCCCCCGTATGAGACCCGAGATGTCTCCTGAATCAGTCGCTTCCTTAGCTCTACGGTGAACAGAACCTATCTGCCCAGTGAACTGGACATCATATACTATCTCTCTCGT
The DNA here is from genome assembly GCA_028555095.1 of Dicrostonyx torquatus. Taxonomy (NCBI): domain Eukaryota; kingdom Metazoa; phylum Chordata; class Mammalia; order Rodentia; family Cricetidae; genus Dicrostonyx; species Dicrostonyx torquatus. Next base: position 20,239,976 of record JAQHUG010000001.1, on the reverse strand, counting down.
GCCCTTTCCTCAGTTAATGTCTGTCCTTTCTTGTCTTCCAAACTCTTCACAGGGACCTTAGCTGGTGATGATCAAGTGACCTCAGTGGCTCACATAAGCCAATCCATCAGGGACTAATTTACCTGTATTGTTTCCAACTATACTCCCTTTATCTCAATGAGGCATGAGCAGTTAGATTATTTACTTTCTCCGCTTTCGTGCCTTTCAGACTGATCATAGCCTCCCCTATAACCCACTGCTTCAGAAGCCAGGTTCTGCGAGGCTCTTTCATTCCCCATTTAAAATTCTTCCCCATTTCGAGCAGTTCAGTTGTATAATATTTCTTGGTGATCACTGTTTCCAGTACAGGCCATTAGGAAGGATGCCATCTGCATGCCAAATCATGGATTTTTCTCTTTATTAAAGATGAAACCTGATTTCTATCACTTCTACCACATTCTCCTCACTGTTCAAACTTCCCACGAGTTCCAAGGGACCAAGGGCTCCTTAGCAAGACCCGATTGGCATTCTTTCTCTTGCATCTTGCCAGCTCTAGGAACCAGCAAGCCAACACTACAATTTTATCCTTTCCATTACCCAAATTTCCTGCCAAATCATAAACTAGATGCAACAGAAAGTGTAGCATCTGCATGTCTTTTTCCCATTGAATTTCCTCTGTCAAATTAGTAAGTTCTTTCTGGAAAGACCATAACACACAACTGAAGCCACACCCTGTTTATTATTACATCTTGCATGCCTACTTCTAACAATTTTAGTACATTCTATAGTCTATTAGCAGTTTGGGGAGCATCTGCGTACTTTCATAGTAGACAATACCACTATCAGTATCGTATGTCACTGTAGGCCATGTTCAGAAAGATGTGCATCTTGGGATTTCTCTGAAGTACACTCTAGTCTCGGATACCTTGGTCTTAGTTGCCTGTCATATCACCAATTGCCAGAACATGCAATCATCACTATAGAAAAGAGGCATAGTGTGGGGGAAAGGTCCCCATTTCCAGATCGTTCCCTTGAATGATCCACCCTCATATGAATCAGCCTCGGTTGAATGTGTCAGCATCCACCATATGTGCCATATAACCACTTTCCCCAAACTCATGTTTGATTATCAGTTCACATTTATGTTATATAACATTTCATGGTGGTGAGAGGGACATAAACAATTATATGTTCACTTCAGATAGGACACCACCAACAAACTAGAGTAATAATTCTACCCGTCTATTAATGAACTAGTTAGCTTATTGTAGCTACTTAGTAGTTAGCCGCACTGGTGAATGGTTACTTACATGAGCATGGGTGACTCAAGGTAACTGCATCACAGAACACGCCAACTCTCAGCATTGTTGGAAACTTCAGGAAACAAGGCTGCCAAAGCACCCCTGGAGTTCCATGTCCAGTTCACCGATAGAAGACTTTCTCTTCCAAGGAAGTATTTCCTGCTTTCATCACCTTGAGGAAAGTTTTTGTAGCTTCCTATACTTGGAAGTTTTTCTAGTTCTGGGAGCCCAGGCTAGAATCTTTTAATTAGGAAGAAAGAGTCACACAACAAATTACTCTGTAGTAGTAAGGACAAAGAGTCAATGTGGTAACTACTGACATGGAGATAAGTGGCCGTAAGCTCAACCTTGATGCTGGCAGTGAACAGATGATTTGGGGTACATATTTCTAGTATCACATCATCAGGCGTAATTAGACTTTAAAAACTAGTAGGGTGGAATTTATTTATGTATGATGAGATTTGACATTCTAGAGAAACATCTATTAGGTAATATACTGTCAATAACATAACAGTAACTATAAAATAGATTTCAAGAATGGTGATTCTATTTTCATACCATACTTATGATAGGGATACTACTAGTTTGATTATTTGTTTATCTGCAAAGTCTATTCCTGGAAGGAATAGTCTTTGAAAACTCTTAGTGAGCCATTTGTGCCTTCTGCATTACCAGAAGTGGCTTCATGTAGTACTAACTCTAAAAGTCTCTGTGAGTGTCTGCTTTAAAGAACATTCCAAGGCACAGGAACTAATTAGAAGTTCTAAGAAGAGTACAACAATCTACTGAACCTTCATCACTAAGGATTTTAGGTCACTTAACCATGAAACCTTACTCTGAACACAATTTAGTACCATCCGTGGGGTAAGATGTAGACTCTGGTCACTAGCAACATTGCTACTATTTCACTTATTGGTGACATTTATTTGTAGATTAAAAAATTGCTACTTAAAATATTTGTTTATATAAAAATGTTTAGAAAGAAAAGAATAGTAGCAAGACATGTCCTCGGGTTTGTGTATGCAACTTCCTACTCATGACTGACACTGAACTCAACTTGGTATGGGACCATGGTCTATATTCTGTCAATTATATTTTAAATAAATGCTGATTGCCAGTAGCCAGGCAGGAAGTATAGGCAGGTCACAGAGAACAGAAGAATTCTGGGAAGAGGATGCAGTCTCAGCCGAGACACAGAAGAAGCAAGATGTGACTGCCTCACTAAAAAAGGTACTGAGCCATGTGGCTAACATATACTAGAATAGTGGGCTAATATAAGTTATAAGAGTT